>BSBM01000047.1:67600000-68200000 GCA_027924585.1 Larix kaempferi | reverse complement strand
TTTTTACCATTTTACATGCTACCCGCGGGCTATAGTGATGCAACTCGCGGATACACCCACTATAGTGATGCAGCTAGTGTACAGAGGAAAAATAGGGAAAATAGTGTGTCTGAAGGATATAAAGTGAATATGAGTCAGTAAAATGGATCCTACAGGCCAAAGAGTGTTGATGCTCACAAGGTGGAAAATTACACTGTAACAGGCATGATCAAGTGACCACTTATGAAGAGTTCACAAGAAGATTGGGTGAAATATTCGAAAGAAGAGATCCCGAAATCACCCTCAGAGAACTAGCGCATGTGAAGCAGACTAGGAATATTGAAGCCTACATCTCTGAGTTTCAAAAATTAGTTGTGTCTTGGAAGCTAGATTGATCTTGTTGTTCATTGAAGGGTTAGTTTAACATTTGAAAGGTTTGGTGAAGGCCTATAGACCCTCTACCTTTCAAGATGCATTGAGTAGAACCAGATATTTCTGAGACTCTATTCCGAGGACCATATTTACTCCTAGAACTGTTGTTCCTTCTCAATTCAAGATTCAAAGACCACCCATGTAGAGTCCTTCTGGAAATTTCAAGAAGGACAATTACTCACAATATAGAGATGAATTGAGAAGAAGGAAGTTATGTTTCACCTGTCAGGAACCATGGGTTCTAGCACACAGATGTACGAAGGGAAAATCACACTCCATTGAATTTTACTCAAAGAGAGGATCTAAGGAGGAAGAATAAGAGGCCCCAGTGGATGTTGAAATGGCCATGAAATTGCAAAAGAAGAACCTACCCCTAAGGTGAGCAATATTGCAGTATTGTCAGGAGTTCCTCACTTCCATATACTCAGATTCAAAGGAGTGGTCCAAGGATAATCAATCATTGTGTTAGTGGATGGAGGAGCGACCCATAACTTCATTGTTTCATATTTGGTAGAAAGAAGGAAGATACCTACTGAAAATTTTGGAGGCTTCACTATTATCATTCTAGGTAACCATTCTATGGGTTTTTCTAGATGGATCCCTAAATTGCAAATTACTATAGGATATCACATCATTACAGATATATTTTATGTTGTGAATGTGACTGATACTAACATGGTTTTGGGAGCGTAATGGTTGTATTCCATTGGGAAGCACTCAATAAACTATCAAATCCCTGATATGACGTTCAAAGGTGAATATGGAAATGAGGTAGTGTTGAGGGGAATCAACACCTACCCAAAAAAATGGTGAGTGCACATAGTATGAGATAGCTACTAAGGCATGGAGATATTGAGTGGACTACATAATTCCTGATCACCACTAAAGGAACCTCTTTGGAAGTAGCACAATATACAGACGACATTCAGAAATTGCTCCAAAATCATAAGGTATTTGGGGACCTTCCTCATGGTAGGCCACTTGATAGAGGATTGGAGCATAGAATTGAGTTAGAGATAGGCACACCACCTACCAAATTCCATCCTTACAAGCACCCAAAAATATTCAAGGATGATATAGAGTGAACCATCAAGGAACTGCTTGACTTGGGATTCATTAAACAGAGCTCAAGTCCCTTTGCTTCATCTGTAGTCCTTGTGAAGAAGAAAGTTGGGACCATGTGCATGTGCATAGACTATAGAGATCTCAATAAGAAGACTATCAAGAGCAAATATCTTATCCCAAGGATTGATGAGTTGATGGATGAACTGCATGGAGCCAAATACTTCTCAAATATTGACCTTCACTCTGGTTACCATCAAATCAGTATGCGAGAGGAGGGAATCAAGAAGAAATATTTCTAGTGTCATCATGGACACTTTGAGTTCCTAGTTATACCTTTTGGCCTAACTAATGCACCTACAACTTTTCAATCTTTCATGAACATGGTGTTTAGCAGGAAGATCTGTAAGTTTGTTCTTTTTTTATTTGATGATATTTTAATCTATAGCATAACTTGGGAGGAGCATTTGCACCATTTAAATGTTGTACTAACAACCTTGGCAGATCATTCTTTCTATGAAAAACTATCCAAGTGTGAGTTTGGCATGACTGAGATTTTGTATCTTGGTCATGTGATTGGGAAAGAAGGAGTTAAGTTTCACATGGAGAATATCCAAACCATTTTGGATTGGAAAATTCCTAAAAATCTCATTGAATTGAGGGGATTTATTGGGATACGCACTTACCGCTGGAATTTTGTCAAAGGTTTTTCAAAGTTGACATCTCCATTGACATACTTTACTAAGAAACGAGCCTTCCATTGGTCAGAATAAGTTGAACAAGCATTCAATAAGATGAAGGAGGTAATGAGTATTTTTCTTGTTCTTGCGCTTCCAAGTTTCTCTCAACCTTTTGTCCTTGAATGTGATGCTTCGTGGAATGGGATTGGAGAAATGTTGATACAAAACAAGCATCCCCTAGCCTTTGAAAGTAGGAAGCTATTGCCCCATGAGAGGTTATATTCAGTCTATGATAAGGAGATGTTATCCATCATGCATGCGCTGGTCAAGTTCGGAAAATATCTTGTGGGTGGTAAGTTCATCATCAAGATTGATCATAACAGTTTGAGAAACTTATTGACCCAAAAGGATTTGTCGGCAACAAAAGTGGGTAAGCAAGGTTCAAGCATTTTATTTTGGCATTGAATATAAGAAGGGTAAATTGAACACTGTAGCTGATGCTTTTCATGATGAATGGAAATCACAGCTTGGAGTAGAGTATACAAACAACCAGTTTGCTTGTGATTTATTTGATGGATTAATTCATGATGATACTTACAATATTCTCAATGATATCATCTATCATAAGGATAGGATATTTTGGTTACCTAATCCTCATTAAAGAAGAATATCCTAGAGGTTTCTCATGATGCGCCCCTAGCAGGACAACCAAGGTTTGTGAAGACATACAGGAAAGTGAAGGAAAGATTATCTTGGAAGGGTTTGAATAAGGAAGTGATGGAGTATGTTAGGTCATGTGTGTCATGTCATCAAAACAAAGTAGAACATACTTGATGGTCACTTGATATGATAATTAATTTTAGTTAACAAACATAGTGCTCAATATAAATTGTCAACCCAGGAAAGTGTGATTGTTTCAAAGGTAACTAAGAAAAATATATGCATAAACACTACAGTAGCTGACTAAATAAATAAAGAACATTCATCCTACCTAATTGCTATTCCAAACTCAACTCACTATGAAATCCAATCTCAATTATCAATCTAAGAACTCAAAGGATTCGTATTTTCTTACAACATCAATCCTACAACAATTGATCTAAGAAGAATTAACTAGAATTGCTTTTGCAAGAAGTTAAATCCTAAAATATTAGATTAAAAGTAATTCAAATCCTACCCTATCTAATTTAGCAAATTTTGGGAAAGATAAATAACAATAATACACAGGAGTTGAGCTTGACTGTAACGGCAATACTAATTAGCACACCTTCATAGGAAAGAAAACTACTCTAATTGCAGAAAACCAAAGGGAAATTATAATTATGCAATCCAATAAATACTGTTGCAGCAATCTGAAAATACTCTCTACTGTAATTCCACATCAAACCAAAATAAATTAAAACTAAAACATCTACTAAATTCGACAATCTTTGTAAGAAGGCGGGCCCTGGCCTTATAACAGAGATGTCGTTAAATGCTAAGAAGATCTAAGACACATAAATATTGAGAATTGTTGCTCCTTTCATTAAAATGATGAAGATACAACGTTATAGTATCCTTCTGCGACAATCTTTCTTTAAAAATGCTAAACCCCTGGCTCAAATTTCCTTCCTATACTTATACATAGACGAGGTAGTTCAGATCCACTAATTTTGGGAAGCCATGAAGATCTACGATATTCAGGATGCCAAATCGAAACATAAATAGTTACAGTCATTATTACATTAAGTGGAGTTTGCTCATAATCATGCATGCACTTT
This sequence comes from Larix kaempferi, assembly GCA_027924585.1. NCBI lineage: Eukaryota > Viridiplantae > Streptophyta > Pinopsida > Pinales > Pinaceae > Larix > Larix kaempferi. The sequence goes on along the minus strand of BSBM01000047.1, from coordinate 68,196,087 downwards.
TAATCTGAACTATCATAGGTCGAACAAGTTCTAGCTGATTAGGAGGGAAGATGCTTGGACTGTTTCAGCATGAATTAGTCTCTATTGGCCACGTGGAGAGACACTCACGCTATCTCATCAATGACTTAAACCGGATCCTGAAAAGGGGCAACTGTCGCCAGGTATTCTTTACTCCACGAGTTCAGCAAGCTGCTACACCTGGATTCTTTGAGGTTCTGAACTTATCTTATCAAATCAACACAAGTCATCACAATTCAGAGCTAAATTTCATAACCATAGACAATATAATATTGGAGAAATAATGATCCTTGCACCTTTATCCTTCTCATTTTTGTGATATTCAAGTAACATCTCATACATGCTTGAGCTAACCCTGTCAGGATTAAAAGGAATATATCTTCAAAGAATAACATATTGTGAAATATCTATATCCCCCATATAAAGAATAAAGGAAGAGGATCTTTTTAGTGCCTGAAGTAAACCAAAATTGTAAGCAAACGTTAAAGGAGCCTTGATCCCAACTATAAAAAAGGTAGAGCTTCCCCGTGATTTCTGACCAAACCTGTTGTGTATAAGAACAATGAACTAGCAAATGATTGTCTGATTCAGTGTCGCTTATACAAAGTAGACAAGAAATTGGACCAATACCACCTCTTCTAACAAAGTTATCACCTGTCAGAATCTTATTATTCAAACCCAGCCAACAAAAACAATTAATTTTCAAAGGGGCATGCCATTTCCAAAATCGATGATACCACCACTTAAATCTGGGTTCAATATGGGCAAAAGCAATAGCTTCATACACCAATATTGCATCCACTTGGTTTGTCACTACATTCCAAGTCCACAAGATCTCATCATTAGAACCATTGAGTTTGATTCCACTATGACTGAGAGCTTTAATGTATCAATTCCACTCAACAACACAATCATTCTCTAATCCCAAATCATCCATAGAACGCCAATAACATATGCCCACTGGCCCATGATCCAATTTCTTAGCATGGTTTAAGAAATAGAGCCCTCTAGAGTGAAGTTCGTGTATCGTGGAAGAAGACAACTTATAAATACCATCACCACCGATGAAAGGATCAACACCCAGCCTTACTTGGAACCTATTCCCCAACTTCCACGCTAGCCACATACCCAAATCAAGGAAAGCCTTTGTCAAGCCACTTCACATGTTGGATACTGGATACCCTTTTTTATTGTCCTTTCCGATCCAAACGAAAATAGTCTAACTTGTAAGGTATTTTGCCCAAAACAATCTCACCCCAGAGTCTATGACCAATCAAACCCCTCTAAAGGTTTTTCATATCCAAAAAAAACCAAACATATTATTGACTTCTTCAAAAAAACCATACATATTATTGACTTCTTAAAAAAAACCAAACATATTATTGACTTCTGGCGCAGTATAAGCGCTAACCAAAACGCCCCCGACTCGCCGGAATCCGGAAGAGTAAGAATAGCTGAAATCACAATTTAGAGTTCTCAAATCGAAATTTGGGTGATCTGGGTAGTTTTAAAATAAGACATATTGTCTAGGATAGTCGATTATATTTGCTAAAATTGCAAATTTTCGAAAATAACAATTTCCAAGAACAAATTTGACCAATTTTTGTCAAATATTTGCCGAAAAAGTGGGACGTTTTAGTTGTCTTTTATCCTACTCAAGTGGGACGTTTTAGTTGTCTTTTAACCTACTCGTTCACTTCTTCCTAATCTTTTCGTTTTATCCTACTCGTTCACTTCTTCCTAATCTTTTCGTTGTATGTGTACTAAGTTAGTAGTTTTGAAAGGGTTGCGTGTCGTAAGGGTTTGGGATCTCATCCCAAATTTGTTTCCCTACAAGATAGGGATATCCACTCGCAATTTAGTCGTACAAAGTGTCCATTTTAATAATTTAACTTTTCGATGACAATATCGTTTAGAATCTTTTGTATTTTTTCGAGGGACAATTCAACTAAATTTTATTAAAAAGGAAATAATAGATGGAGCAGACAATGGGTTACCGAGTTGTCATTTTCCAAGATTTGTTCATTTTGTAGATTTAAGTTTGCCGAAATTATCACACATTTTGATCACATCAAACAATGTTATTTTGTCAAACGGAAAGCGACCAAAATGTTCATTTGTTATTAGACTGCATAATAAATTAATTTGATTTGATTGGGCATTGCTTAAGTATCGATGTAAATGGAATATTTTCGGGTAAAGGAATTTTCAAATATTATTTTTTATTCTATTTCGTAATAAATTATTTTGTTAGTTGGCTTTAAGGTTAGTTTAATAGTCATAAAGTTGGGAGGTTATCTTTATGTTAGGTTTGGAATGTTAATACATCAAATTGAAAAAATTAATCAATAAAAATATTAAAAAAGTCAATTTTTTGTTAGTACAACTAGTTAAGGTGTGGGTTTAGTTTGCTAGCGACAAGAATTTTATTATGGTGTGGTTTTGGATTGTGGCTTCTTAACCAATAATAAATGATAAGCATTTCTAATAAACAAATAAAAATATTTTAATAGAAAATATAATTTTAAAAATATATTAGTATAATAATAAAATAAATTATATGTTACTTGTTCTTTATGCTTAATTGTAATCAACGGTTGTCTATGCCTTAGTTATGTGTTACATTTTTTAATTAAATGGATTGTTTGTCACTACCTATTATCCATGTATGAGCTAAAAGTTAGTTATCTATACATCAACTACAGGTTATTTTTTATAAAAAAAAATTATAATTGTTTATTTCAATTTTTGAACAATAACCATAAAATCAAGATCACCCTCATGCCTCTCCGGTGTGCAGCGTTAAGATCGCCAGTTGATCGACATTCCAGTCTCTTTAAAGGTATAACGTCTCAGCCTTCAACCATGATCATCACTCTGTGTTGGGCAGCAACCTGAGCTCCTCCTGCTTCTACGCTCCACGGACTCACGTTTGCTCTATCCTCTGGTCTGATTCCATGGGACGACCTGAAAGACACAAAAGGGAAAAATAAGAAGAACGACGAATAACAGGAAGAAGGGGAAAACAAGGAAAGGCTATGGAGTAGAGGTATCCATTCTGGTTCGCCTGCTCGTCGATAATTGGGAAGCAAAGCTGATTGCAGACAATCTCTCCAAGGGGAGTCAGGAACAACCTTGGGATCCTTACTGGCTGGTGAAGAACATGTTGGGCGAGCTTATGGATGACATGCTCTCCAATTGGGCCACTGCAAGGCATGCTACTCAGACCCTGAGAGCCACCCTGCCAAATATGGCAGCCACGCTCAGTAGTCTGGAGAACACCCTCAGTTGGGATTCTTACGCCCCTACCAGGCACCTCCGTCGTGACTTTTGTTCGGGTGGCAACGCTCACCGAGTCACCCCCTCGGCTACTAAAGCTTACACGACACATGGTAACATGGTCAATCAACATGGCAGGGAGATGGACAGGCAGAAAGGCAAGGAACTATTCCAGATGAAAGGCAAGGAGCCGACTCATCTCTCCTTCCCTATCCCCACCACTATGGGCCTTGTTCTCACCAAAAGAGTTCGCAGTGAACAGGAAGGAAATGCTCCCGCCAGCCGGAAGACTGTGCCCCTGCCGATTAAGCTCCCTGTGAAAGACACTCAAACCCATGCGAAAGACTCGGAGGATGAAGAATACTACGGTTTCCCAATCCTGGAAGAAACTCCCTCTGATGCAGAAGCACCTTCAGCGCCCGGTTAAGGAGGTTCCTCCCAGTGTTTTTCAACAGGTTTATATTAATATGTTTCTTAGTATGTTACATAGTGCACCAGACTACTGGTCCTTAGGCTTTTATGGTTATGACATTACTACTAGCTTACCCTGATCTCCCTGCATTGGGCAGGGTTTTTTTTGTATAATTTTGATCAAAACCTCTATGATCCTGTTGATCTCCTTGGATGGTGGCTCTTTCCAATCAGACCACCACAGATTGTACTTACTATTGTATTTTTAACTCTTCTAGATTAATAGAATGTTGCAGCCTTACCAAAAAAAAAAAAAAATAATAATTAAAAAAATAAAAAATAAAAATAAAAACTTTTTAAATCAGTACATAAATTTATTCTATCATTCAAAATTATCTAAACCACCCTAGATCCAAATCTTAGGCTCTATAAAGCCCGGAGAGGGATCAAATCTCCCCAGGTGCAAACCTCTCCTTGAATAGCTCCTTGAGTGCAATACCTGAGCCACCAAATCTTAAGCTCTAAAGTCTCTAGTTTAAGTCTCATATTTACTTTTTACTTTGTATTATTCTTTTTTGTTTATGGCCAACATAATATTTATTACTTTTTACTTTGTATTATTTTTTTTTGTTTACTTTGTATTATTTTGTTACTTGACAAACACTCGACTCACAAGATCTGTCCATAGTAGGCTGTAGAGCACCTCTCGACACAATAATTAACATTTCAAAAGGATAATTAAATAATAATAAAAGTTTAATGAATGAAGTTGAAAAATTAATTAACAAACTGAAAAGCAATAAACACTTTTTAAATCAGTACTAGAAAGTTAAGAGATATTTTTATTTGGATTACTTAAATATTGTAAAAAATAAATTGGTTAATTTTGTTCGAAGCAGTGATAAAATATTTGATCAAATCACGGTTTTTCATTAGTTAAATAATATATCAATTTTTAATAAAATTAAATAATATATAAATTTTTAATAAAATTGAGATATTTCATTTTAAATAACATATATTTACAATTCTAATTCAATGATTTCATTATGGAAAAAAAATATATACAATTCTAACTGAATCGTCTATTTTTTTCATTATTCAAACAACATATGTCTAGAAATCGAAATTCCACAACTTAGAACTTTCGGCCAGCCATGAATGGCTAAAAACCGGAAAGGGCACCAATTGTCCAACTTCACCCTATCCACAGGATGTAAAGGGATGAAAAAAGTCAAGAAACGTGCGTATTGACTGCCACAGAGTTGCATTATTACCGTGCATACAGGGTAAATTGGCCTAATTTCGGGATAGGTGACTAGAAAAGGATTAGGTTGATGCGAATGACGTGGTCTACAGCAAGGTAAGTACATGCTCGGTGCCGGGTTCCGGGATTTACGGCAGTGTCCGGCCAATCGTCTGTTGGCCTCCAAAAGAATGACGCACGTGAAATGCATGTTGATTTGAATTTTATGATAAGAAAGGCGTTTGGCCTACCGAGTCTATTACCCAACGTACGCACAGCTTGGTGGCTTGATTCCAGAATATCCCCGAGCTCCGGCCGTCATAATAAAGGCGGCAGCGGCTTCATGTTGTTATGCAAGAAAGCCAGCTGAAGCTTTCATGGAGAGCCCGTTAGTTTTACTGTCCCTGAGTGGCGATTTAATGTTAATGATCCTCAATCTTTTATTGGCGCTTGCGATACCGTTGGCGTTTTACGGGATTTTCTTGAACATTAAGCGAGAGTTTATATCATGCAGATCGATGCTGGACGGACCCAAACGGTATCCGGTTGTGGGTTCGCTGTTTGCGTTTTGGAAGAATCGAAGCAGGCAATCAGAATGGTACGCCGAGATGCTCGCAGATTCCCCCACTCAGACCATCGTGGTGGAGCGCTTCGGCGGAATCCGGACGGTGGTAACGGCGAATCCTGAGAACGTCGAGCACATTCTGAAGACACGCTTCGACAATTATCCCAAGGGCGAACCTTTCACTGCTATTCTCCACGATCTGCTGGGGAAGGGGATCTTCAATTCCGACGGTGATGCCTGGAAGCTACAGCGGAAGGTCGCCTGTCACGAGTTCAACACCCGTTCTCTCCGAAATTTTGCTCTGCGAGTTATCGGAGAGGTCACGGATCGATTCTTGCCAATTCTAGAGAAGGCGAGCGAGACGGGTACCTGTTTGGATTTGCAGGATATTCTGCAGCGTTTTGCGTTTGATAATATATGCAAAGTTGCGTTCGGAATCGATCCGGCTTGTCTGGATGGGAGCCTTCCCGTTTCAGAATTCGCGCAGGCTTTCAATTTGGCGACCGAGCTGAGCGCTCTGAGGTCCATTGCGCCGATTTCGTTGGTGTGGAAGATAAAGAGGATGTTCAACCTCGGCTCGGAAAAGCGCCTTGCCCAAGCGGTGGAAATTGTGCACAGATTCGCCATGGATGTCATTCGTCAGCGAAGACAGGAGATTGTCAACAATGCTCCCTGTAAACAGGACCTGCTTTCAAGATTCATGGCTCTGGCTAACCTAGAAGCCGATCTGCCTGAACGCGACGCCTATCGCTCCGAAGAATTTCTTCGAGACTCCATCATCAGTTTCGTCTTGGCCGGCAGAGACACAACCTCGGCTGCACTAACATGGTTCTTCTGGCTACTCACCTCACATCCCCATGTCGAGGAAGCAATACACAGAGAGATAGCCCGTCTCATGGCCGTCAAACCCGAAGCCAAACAGGACGGAAAAGCCTGGGTATTTTCATACGAGGATCTGCAAGGCATGCATTATCTGCACGCATCAATCTGTGAATCGATGAGACTCTATCCGCCGGTCCTCTTGGATTCCAAGCACGCCCTCCACAACGACGTCCTGCCTGACGGTACTATCGTGCGTAAAGGGACTCGGGTGACTTACCACCCATACGCCATGGGTCGTATGGACGCCATCTGGGGTACCGACTGCCTGCAATTCAAACCAGAGAGGTGGCTGAACAAGGATGGGCAGTTTATCCCACAGAGTCCCTTCAAATTCGCAGTATTCCAAGGCGGCGCACGGGTCTGTCTCGGCAAAGACATGGCGTTTATTCAGATGAAATATGTTGCGGCAACTGTGGTTTCCATGTTCAGATTGCAGCGGCCTGTTGAATATTTGGCTATGGGAAATCCAAAGCTCATTCACAGCTTGACTGCGCGCATGAAGGGTGGTTTTCCCGTTCTGCTTGAAAAGAAGAAGGCTGATTAGTGGCCCTGCTCCGTCTTGCGCCGCTACTATCCCCATTATAAATTCGTTCGGTTCAGTCTACATCTACTATCCGCTGCTATCCTCATTATAACTTCGTTCGGTTCAGTCTAGAGTCTACGTAGACTTCTCAAATCTGGAATCAATCCATGTAGCGCTGTATGAAAGGTATTCCGATATTTCTTGACTGGGAAAAGTGGGGCCATTAATAACTCCGGGTCGTCAACCCTAGTGTCACTCGTAAGTTACGAGGAACTATCGGTGAAAGCCCACCGATCTAATTTATGAATGTTTCTTTGTCCCCGCTGTAAAGACCCTGGGGACATTCAAGATTATGTATTATTTTAAGGTCGTTATCTGTATTTTCTGGTGTTGTAAAGTCAAATATCAAGCATGCTCACCATAAGCTTATGTATTTTTTTAAGGTCATTATCTGTATTTTCTGGTGTTGTAAAGTCAAATATCAAGCATGCTCACCATAATCAGTTTGAAAGTTTTGAATAATTTATGAATACATCCATTCCAAGCAATTTCGAGTAAAGTGAAAGATAGCTTTTTAGCTTAAATCTCTCAAGCAATATCCATATAATAGGCATATTAATATAATTAAAGTAGGCAAATTAATATAATTATCTATACTTTGCTAATTTTTCTCTTGCATTTATATTATCTTATATCACTTTCATTTTCTATTTTCACCCTGTCAATTTCATTTCTCTCTCCTTTACAATATTTTATTATGCTATTATTTTTCTAAGGCCACCCTTTATGCAATATTTTATTATACTAGTATTTTTCTAAGGCCACCCCTTATGCAACATTTAATGGTCACGTAACTACTTGAACCTACTTTACCCTATGAGGTGACATGGGATGATATGATAAAACATGAACCAAGTATGTGCAATGATAATTAAATGTTATATTTGATGTAGTTGCCACCAGCAATCGGTCACAATTACGTGTTTCTGTATCTCACACCGCTAGAAAAGAAGAGGACAAATATATATCTAACTTTGGGCATTGGCTTGGGATCCTGATTTTGCCACTAATGGAATTTATTATATAACTTTTAGGTTGGGATTTTTTTCCCTCTCTTTCCACTCATGCAATTCCGTATATTTTATTTTGTCACTTAATTGTCATTCTACCTAAATTCCTTTTATCACATCAACTAAAAGTAACAAAGACGTGAAGAAGATAATTGCTTCCCAATAATGACTCTTTTAGGATAGTTTTTAGAAAAATATATACTAAACTAAATACGTTGAAAAGAGCCCATGGGACGTAGAATAGATGGTGATTAGGTGTATTGTTACGACACTCTTTGCATAAGGTCATTTATTCAAAACTCCATGGGTACGAGCCTATAAAAAAATATTGAAAACAATAAAATAATTTTTCATTTTTTAAAAATACGATACTTTTATGTTGCGATTGCGTGAATACATTGATATGATTAGATACATATATGATTTGAGGGTTCAGAGAGTAAAAAATAATGAAATACTTATCAACATGGAATGTAGTCTGGTTATTCTAATTGGATTGAAATGTGTCTACATATTTACTTTACGTTTCAAGAGATTGACACAACATCATTTTGGATATTTTGTAATATTAATGTTTTTTTTGTTTGGAGATGAACACAACATCTTGTTTGATATTTTGTGTTGTCGTTGTTTTGGAGCCTCGCATTTAGGGTTCTCTTCCTTATTCCTATATTGTTCCTCCTTTAACATCCTTGTGTAATTACCATATCCCTTCATATTTCGCTCGTTGCCTTGAACTGCTATATCTTTAAGCCTACTTGAAAGTGGTTTCCCTCTTCAATGGACCCCAAATAAGCAACCTCCCTAAAATCAACAATGGCATTCACTTCACTTGCAAAGCCTCATAGTCACCATTTGAGCATAAACCTTATCCCCATTACCCAACGCCTCATTCTCTTCACCCTTGAAGCCAGCATGCTTGCAATTGATAACATGAACAATTTTACCGACAAAAACCCCTTTCATCTACCCCTTAATGAGAAATTCCCATATTTTGACCATGTGCCTTACCCACTAATTGGGCCCTAGATCCACCGCCAAGTCTCTCCTCCCCTCCTTCCTAATCTACTTGGGCTTCAAATCCCCACTCTTCAAGGGTCTCCTATTCAGGAATGGAGGAATAGGGGCGACACCCAAATTTTCACAGCCCACTCCTCTAACATGTACTCAACACGCTTCCTAGCCTTCTTCCCATTTTCTATTTGTTTCCCTTCATTCCACCCCATTCCATTGAACAAAGTGACCCTGAATTTCTCCACAGGAAACTTATCATAATCGTGTACAAAAGCTTCCTCTAACGATTCCTCCATGGCCTCTCTCACAATGTTTTGCTTAAATTTTCCATAAATGACTTTCATTTCTTCTCCCTTTCTGCTCAATTTCCATGGAACCTAAAACATGATGGGATCTTCTAATATTAAGGCCATACTCCACATAACAAGGTTTGATCATTGCAGCCTTCGCCTTGAGATGAAATTGTAACTTGGATTTGGTCATCTAGTCATTCTTCATCTTTTTCTCCAATCAACATGAATTCTCCATCCCGTGGATGACCTTTAGCTTCTTGGAATGGAGTTCATTATTGGGATTGAACTTGTTAAAGAATTCAAACTTTCTTCATCTCTATCTTTTGCAGCCTACTTGTGCTTGTTGTATGATGGCTTGGACTTTCACCCTCTAGAGGAGGTTTCCTTTGAAAGCAATAAGAAAGATATGTTTTAGGCCTTGATAAGGGATGGTAGAGAGATCTTCTTGGATATAGGATCTTCCACCACCATTTCCATATCCTCTATAAGTCTAATTGAATGAATGACATATCATAACTCAAATGATGAAATTAATGAAATGGGTTATGGGCTTAAAAATGCTTGGTGTTGTATTAAGGAAAATTGCATTTTATAGTTACTTTGAAAATGTTTGTATGGTTAGAAATGCTTGATCTTCATGGGACATGCCTTGATTTGCAAATTTGAGATGCATCACACATGCCTTGATTTGCAAATTCCAACTGTACTAGGCTTAGAGCTCAATCCTGTATGACACTTGCTTTGATTGAACACAAATTCCATGGTCTTTTCAACACCTCTAGTGATGAATAGAGGTGACTTAGGAATCCTTAGGAAAGGATAGTGTCTTTATCCACTAAAGCGAAAAATATTTGCACTTTAGATTTTGTCACAATGGATGAAGAGATGAAGCTATATCTAAGGAGGGGAATATGAGTGTTTTTCTAAAGTATAGTACATAACATAATGATGGATGTCTTAACATTTACTGGTTTAGTTTATCTTTAGAATTTTAATTGATTTTCTTATTTTGTTTATCTTTAAAATATTAAGAAAGTTATTTTTTGAAGTCATTGATAATGTTTTCGATAGGTTTATATAACTGATGGCTCCATACATACTAGGACTTCTTTCACTTTCTCCGTCAATGGAACCCTAAGGTTTGGTATGGAGGTTTTAGACATTGTGATTGTGGAGGTAGAGTACCAATTTGTATATTATTCTAATGATACCTTGCCAAAATTGCAGATTTGTGTCCTCTCCTACTCTTCTTAGACCAGATCGAAGGAATGCTGAGGTGATAGGGGCCCTAGGTGCATCTCCATTAACAATGAATATACTTCTAGAGGGAAAATATTACATGGGAAAAATAACTTGTACAAGTGATTACCACTGTCAGATTAAAGTCTCGTCCTCAGACTATCTGGATCAATTCTTTCCTAACACCATGAAGGAAAGTTTAGGTCCAAGAACTAATGCAAAAGCTAATGTGGCACATCATTCACATTCATTCTCACAAGGTGATGAGCATCTATCAAATATTTTGGCTAGTTCAGCCTCAGTACATCAATCTGGTGTGGGTCCCTTCTCAAGACGAGGAGGTTGGAGGTGATGGGATTATTAGAGGAAGGCTATGCCTATCTGAATTCCAATGTTATGGTTCTTTAAAGGTGGTTGATGTGGGGGAAAAGAAGTGGCACATATTTATGAAGAGTAAGGGTGGTGGATTATCATTAATGGTTGGTTAAGACATATCCATGGATAAGATATTGGACCTCAATGGTTGAATCCTATTAAAAAAATTTATGGGTTGAAGGGTCTCGATGGAGTCCCTTCAAGCTTGGATTTTTCTGTCATGGTATTCGATTGTTGGTTATTGTTTGATTTCCCACATATTATCGAGGGGATGGATTGGATTTCAATTCAAAATGGAAGGGGTTGTCATGAATATTTTGAAAGGGGTTTAGGTTTTAGATAGATCCCATTTTTCCATAAAACCATGGAGCCCCTTATTTGATTCTAAGGAGGATCAATACATTGAAAATATTCTAGTTTGGGTGAAACTTATAAGGTTTCCAATGGAATGGTGGTCAACTCAAGGGTTAAAGGATATTGGTAATCAAATTGGAAAGACTCTTTCTGTGGATGATTCTTTTGAATCTAGTTCCTCATTGATGGATCATTTTCTAGTAGAAGTGGATGTTAGAGGAGGATTACTTAAATCCATCGATTTGGTGAATGGTCGATTGTAGATATATTGTTGGATTATATAAAAATACTCCGTAGATATTCATGTTGTCATATTTTGGGCCATATATAGAAAGACTATGATAATCCATTTATGAAGAAAATATGATGGAGGGTAGAGGGCTTGGAGGGGGCTAATGATAAGAGGGCCACTCCTTCATTCTTGCAACAAAACCTAGATGTGATGAAAGACCCATGAAAGTTTACTTAGTTGTCATTATTTGATGAAATTTGTGTAGTGGTCAATACTTCAGAGGGTCATGACTTGTTTGTTAGTGACGTGTCGATTCCCCTATCAAGTCAATATGGAAATTAGGGATTGTTATGGAAGGGACTACCCTTAACTATCATTTATGATGTGTAGAGGTAAGCACTAGTGCTAAATCACACTGCGTGGACTTGGGCTCTTTATCTTAGATGGAAATAGGTAAGTCTCATGTAATGCCTCATGTGAAAGTTGATTTGAGTACTTCTACATTGGGTTTTGGTGGGTTGGGCACTCTTTTTAATCCCACTTCTTGAAAGGGAAGTACTTCTAGTAGATGGGCTCAAAAATCTAATTTTGAAAGGGGTAGTATGAAGGGTGATGATTTGTGTGTGTTGGATGAACAATCTCTTTCGTCAAGTGGTGTTCCTTTTCGACCTCTTCGAGTTGGATGTCCCTCTGTGGATTCTGGTGATGGGGATTCATTATAATCTTTGGCCTAAGAAAGGAAATTTATCTAATAATTCCTATATATTAGGTGGGTTGGGTGTTGATACTCAATTTTATCCTTGCATTGCACGTTGGTTGAATTTCATCTATCAAACTCACCCAAGTAAGAGAAGTTAAAGAGGAAAATAAAAAAGAAAAAGTTAATTCTATGGGCCCGTAGAGTAGGCATCTTCCCTTGAGTAGGGTTACAATGAAAATCCTTTTAGTTAATATTAGGGGAATGTGGGGGAAAGATAAAAATTTATCCCTACGTCGTTTGATGATTGTTAACAAACCCGATATTGTGTTGATTCAAGAATCAATGGGTAGGGGAGTTGTTCTTATTCCTGCTTTTAAAAAGAAGTTGGTTGGATGGGATTTTTTGGAACTTGATTCCGATGGTATGTTGGGAGGTTTTATTAACTCATTTGCAATTGCTTTTGGTTTATGTGTAGATTTCTTATGTAAGTCCTTAGATAAATATTTGTTGTTTATGGATGTTTATGGGTCGTATGAAGGGAAATATAACTTTTGGGGTAAAATATTCTCCTCGAAGGTTTTCATGTCCCCAAATATCATTGTGGAGGTGACTTAAATTTTACTCCAAATTGTAGAGAGAGATATGGGGGGAAAGTGCTCAACCAAACATATTGGTTGACTATTTCCTCTCCTCATTTGATCAGGAAGGCTTGATTGACTTGGAAGCCATCAATTTAAATCCCACATATAATAACAATTGACCAAGGGATGATGGAGTTTCTAAGTGGTTGGACCACTTTCCAATTCATAATGAACTCTTCCAAATGGTGGATAGGTTATGTACTTGGGTTGGGTCAACATGTTTCTCTAACCATTTCCTTATCTTTCTTGAACTTTCTCCCATTAACATTAAGCTGAGTGATCCTTTCAAGTTTAATCAGACTTGGGTTATGGAGGATGACTATATTTCTTTGGATAGAAAGGGTTGGAAAAGTTATGATCCAACTCTTGAGGCGTTGGCCTCCTCTGCATTCATCAAATCATTACAAGTCATCAAGGAAAAAATAGTGGCATGGGAAAGGGATTTTCATCAAAAGGTGTTGCTGCTATTGTGGAAATAGAGAGGGATTTGGTTCATCTATTAGATAAATTGAAGGAATGTTAGATGAGTAGTGAAGATTTAGATACTCTTTGGATGTTGGAAGCTAAGAAGTCAAAACCATTATTCGAATTAAAGGAGTGGTGGATGAATAGTAGAGCTACATGGGTCAATGAAGGTGACTAGAATATGGATTGTTTTCATTGCTTTGGTATCCCTTGAAGGAATAAGAACACTATCTAGGAATTATTAGATGAATAAAGGGAGAAGGTAAGTGAATTTCAAGATCTAGTTGAGCTTGGGGTTCGCCACTTCAAAAACCTTTTCAAGGATTGTGATAGAGATAATATGGAGGACATTCTTAAAGTGATCTCGTACTTTATAAGAATGATTGAGGAGGAAAATAATGTTAGTATATTTCAAGAGATCACCATGGGGTCTTCACTCAGTGAAACTATGCCATATCGCATTCATTCATGGGATATTAAAGAATACCCCTAATTTCACCAGATATTGATAAATACCTACCAACATCCTTTTGTTGGCCCCCCCTTCCAATACATATTTCCAATTAGAAAAAACCCATTTCTACTAGATACCCCTTTTTATACCCCCAGATACCTATAAACCCCCCATACCCTACTCCCCATCCCCCTAATACCTACAATGTATTAACCTTATTTTTTACAATTAAAAAACCCCCCTTTATGAATGAACATGATAAGATATTGGTTAACAAGGTTAATCCCCCATGGAGATCACCAAGGAAGAGCTCTTGTCCATGATGTGCACCTTCAAGAAGGATCAAAGTCTCGATCTAGATGGTTGGACTATTGAGTTTTTATTGTTTTTTTAAGATATCTTAGGTGATTATTTGTTGCGAGTGGTGGAATAAATTTGGCTATTAGGGAGGTTTCTTGGTAATATCAACTCCAATTTTATTTCTTTAATCCCACAATCAGACTGTATGAATTCTTTTGATGGGGTTCGACCAATATCATTATGTAATTTTTTGTACTAGAACATCTCGGTATTCATTGTGGTTAGAATGAATCCCATATTATCAAACTACATATCTATGGAGCAATTTGGGTTTTAGAAGGTTTTCTCATTCATGAGGCCATTGGATTGGCCTAGGAGGGTCTCCACTCCATAAGGTTTAACCAAAGTACTGCTGCAATTATTAAACTTGACCTTTCTAAGGCCTATGATAGAGTGTCGTGGTTATATTTTCATTTACCGCTACTTCATATTGGTTTCACATATTAAGTAGTTAAGTGGATAATGGGGTGTGTTTCTTCTACTTATTTTGCGATATTAATTAATGACTGGCCTCTTCCTTTTTTAATCCACGGATATGTGTCAAGGCCACCCGCTTTCACCATATATGTTCCCACTAGTGGTTTAGGGTCTTAGTCACACTATCATGGTAGCCAAAAGGGAGAGGGATCTCCATGGAGTTTCAATGGGTTGGAATCTTGGTTTGACCCACTTTCTTTTCATAGATGATGTGGTTCTTTTTATTCTTGGAAAGGAAAAATAATGTCAATGGATTATGGATATCCTTCATATTTATAGTTGAGCTATAGGGATGGGTATCAATGAGCCAAAATTGGCTATGTATTTTAATGGTAAGAAGGATCGTATGGATAGTCTTCTTAGGAATTATTTTCCATTTCAAATCTAGGATATGGCTAAGGTAGTAAAATATTTGGCCTTTGTTTTAAAGCCTAATGATTATAGTAAAGAAGATTGGTACTAGTTGGTGGGAAGGATTAAAGAAATAATTTTCTTCTGGTGTAATAGATGATTGTCACGAGGTGGAATATTGGTCCTAATAAAGGAAGTACTATAGGCGATTTTGGTGTTCTAGCATACCCTTGTGCACATTCCGAAGGGTAGTTTGGAAAAAAAATTGAAAATTGTGTTACAATTTGCTTTGGATAGTTAGTAGTGAATACTGAGGGTTGCATATAGTTAAGTGAAGGAAGATTGTGTCTCCAAAGGAAATGGGGGGTTGGGATCTTAAATATATCCACATATTTGGGAAGGCCCTTGCTACAAAGTATTTATGAAATTTCATCTCAAATGAAAGTTTATGGAGTAGAATTATTAATTCTAAGTATATAGATCCTGACAATACTCCGGAAGGGATCAGATTGACAAGGATGAGATTTCAACATGATTCCAATCAATAGAAAGCAATGAACTTGGATTTCCCTATTCTAGGTAAGTATCTAACATGGATAGTTGAGGATAGGTCTCAAGTGCGAGTTGGTGCTGATGATGTTATGGGATGTGGGATGAGAATTTTATTACCAATTGATATCATTCATCACTTTCAACTCGTTGGTAGGTGTACATTGAATTAATTGGTTGGGGATCCTCAAACTACTATAACATGGTGACAGGTTGGATGATGGCTTTTGATCTAGGTATTGTAGAGGATCAGATGAATGTGTGGGAGTCTTTCTTTGATGAGTTGTCTAAGTCTCACATCTATGTTTGACCATCTCTCGGTGAACTGGTATGGGATTACAATAAGGTTGGGGCACTTATAATGTAAAAATGGGATATATTTCAATGTGTGGAGAAGACAATGAGGAGAATATATGGTGGTGGAAAATTTGTGGTGTATTCGAGCCTTGCTAAAGTGTAAACCATTTATGTGGTTGGCATTTTATAATAAGATGTTGACATGGGAATCTAATTAGAAACATAAGACCTTGGACCTGGTATTTTTATTTTATGTAGGAAGAATAATAATCTACTTCCCATTTATTTATCCATTGCAATTTCTCTCGCCAAGTTTGGGTCAAAGTCGAAGGGCAAGTGGATAAGAACATCTATGGAATAAAGGATTGGTGATTGATTTTGTTATGGACTAATTTATCATCAGAGTTATGAAATGACTTTGGTTTGTCTTGTTGATTGTGATTTGGACATTATGGTTGGTGTGGAATTCTCAATTATTTTTGGAATATTTTTTACCTCCATTCTAAATTAATGCTCAAGCAATTACCATGCTC
The DNA here is from genome assembly GCA_027924585.1 of Larix kaempferi. Lineage (NCBI taxonomy): Eukaryota > Viridiplantae > Streptophyta > Pinopsida > Pinales > Pinaceae > Larix > Larix kaempferi. The sequence continues at coordinate 68,179,759 of BSBM01000047.1, read as the reverse complement.
CGGGATTAAAAGATTTATCCAAAGATAATTTTGGTGTGCAATGTGATTCCCCCTCTAATCGATTATGAGATGGCATGGTGTAATTTTGATGGTGCATGCCAAAGTCGAGATGCGATGTGGTTTTGGTTTAAATTTATATTAGACAACTTTTCACCATGTTTCTTTTAAAGCAAGTATGAGAAAGGGCTCCAATAATCGTGGTGAATTACAACTTTATTTTATGCTCTAAAAATGGCTTTGGATTGAGGGACAACTTGGCCACAAGTTTTTGGAGATCCTCTCTTGGTCATAAATTGGATGAATAATTATGTGTAGATGTATAATAATGCTTTATTTCCTCTAGCTCAACAGTTACGAGACATCTCTTCCCAATTTCTCCTAATTAGTTTCACTCGTATCTTCAAGGATTTGATTGACAATTTATATGATTTCCTTTCCAAACAATTTTACAAATGTTTGAAAATGAATTCTCTTGGGATGAGGAAGCTGAGGGATAGTTGGTGGCCTCTAGATTAGGGGCTTTAGCTGAATTTTGGTTGGTTTTGATGGTCTTTTTGACTCTTGATCTTATTGTGTTGATGGATATTTGAGACACTAGTTATGCATGGATGTGGCTATAACTCCTTTTGTTTATCATATACTATGGTGAACTTTTTTGTTTGTTTGTTTGTTGATATGCAAATTCTTTTGTATTGTTTGTATATCCATGCCAAGAGCACTTGAAAATTGTATTTTTGATAAATTCATTATAATGAACTTAAAAAAATATATTTTAATATATATATTTAAAAAAAAAATTATATATATAAATTTATGTAAATATTTTTTTAACTACTATATTTTTCTATAAAATTGACTAAATTAATTATTATTTTTTTAATTAAATAATCATGAGCATCTTCAATGGCGTGCAATATTTTAACCTTCCAAAATTCTCTTCAATCGCTTTATCAAAATATAGCTTAAACCACCATCTTAATAGGAGAGGATTCACATTTTTTATTCTCTTTTATTTTTAATAACTTTCCTAAAGGTATCTGTACTTGCATCTTATCATATTCATATCATTCATAGGTTTCAATGGTTAAAAAAACAAAAACATAGGAGAAAACATCTATACATGATGAAGGATTATTTTTCCAACCATAATCAACGACTTTCCTTTCACCTCATAAATTTTATATATAATAACAATACAAAACTATTAAAAAATTAGTTTGGGAGATTAAATTACAAATAAATAAGTATTAACAAATAAATAAGACACCAAAAATATAAAATAATTTATTATAAATTTGAATTACAAGGAAAAGAAGAACATATTATTTATAAATTACAACGGAAAGAAGAACATATTAAATATATAACAAATGAGATCCCCTTTTCTACTTCCACGGATCCAACTCATTAGTCATCATGATATGGGCGAAGATCCATATTCCACACTATCATTATAATAATAGAGTGGATTATCAAAAATATTTTATGGACATAATTAAAATACCCGGAAACTTTATAAACAAAGGTTACAATTTGTTGAATTAATTTGAAGATTATTTTATTCACATAAAACACCCACATTCCCTCAACAAATATATGATTCTCCATCAACTATCATTCAAGTGATTCTCCATCAAACATCTAATTTTAATTCAAGTAATTCTCCACTAATGGTGTTCTTTTTAAAAATTCTTCCTTTAGGAATCAAACGAAATATAAACACACATACATCAAGGAGAGATGTTTTTGACGGCCTTGATCTAGTTTAGCGTGGGATCAATAATAGATTTATTATTGGTGGTTGGTTTTTCTCTACAAGATTTTCCAAGATAAATATGATATTGTTGTTGTTGATTGCTTATATTTGTATTTATTTTCTCTCGTATATTTAGCTGGACCTCATGATGACACATATTGTTTCTTTAATTTTCTTCAACTTACAATGTCACGGAATGTGGATTTAAGTGTATATAGATTCTTTATTTAACAATTTTGGGTTCATTTTGATTCCATTGAGTGTCATTGCTTGTGAACTTAGTGTGGGGTCGCTATAAAGGTTCATTTTAAGTGGTAATGATGAATTGATATAATTAGCTCATAATTAACATTATACATACATTATATTTTTTATAAATTTTCAATTAACTTCGACAATTTTCTCTATTTGTTTTTTTTCTATTTTGTTGGTCTTTCCACACCCTAATTTAACATTATATATACACTATATTTTTTATAATTTTTCAATTAATTTCGATTTTTTTTTTTTTTTTCTATTTTGTTGGTCTTTCCACACATTAATTTGAAAGTTTTAGATAATACATTCATATTAGCATGAGCATGAATTTGGAAGACAAATGTATAACTGTCACATTGAAATGTGAATTAAGACTTTGAGAGACATCCCCAAGCATCCCCGTGTTACAGTGTGAATCAAGGCTTTGACAAACATCCCCGTGTTATAAGATGTAATGGTTATAGTGTGAATTAAGATTTTGACAAACATCCCCGTATAGGATATCTTTACATAATGTACCATGTACCAATGATGATTTAATAACTTAAAAATTACAGTTTTAATAATAATAATTTTTTATTTTATTTTTTAAAATTGTCAATTGTATTTTTTTCTAAACCATGTAAAGGTATTAGACTTGAATTTAAATTTGATATTAAATTTTTTAAATATATATTTTATCAAATCATATGATTTCTATATTTAAGAAAAAAAATCGACTAATAAATAATGTTTTTTCACATTCTATTATAAAACTTAATAATGTTTATTACTCCCTGCCTTTAGGTTGGCACGGCCTTTATCACTTTTATCATTCGGCTTGCCATTTTTATTAAGCGGCATGCAAACCAAAGTTTTTTAAGCCTAAGTTTGCATTAAAAGCAAAAACTTATAGTTTTATAGAATTTTGCCTGAGTACAATCATTTTATCCATTAATAAAAAACATTGATCTCTTATTTGGCATCTTTTCAAGGCGAACATATTTTCAATAGCAGGATGTCAAATGCTCTTTATGTTTCATTTGTTTCAACTGAATTAATGTTATGGATGCCTTAGCATTAGTTAGCATTATTTTGAAACATTTAACTGCTTAGTATTACGTTGAAACATTTGACTGCTTAAGATTGCTTTGAAACATTTGATTGCTTAGCATTAGTTAGAATTACTTTGAAACATTTGATGCTTCATTTTTTTTTGCAATGTCAAGTGGAAGCCATCACCCTAGTAGATGCACCACCTTGTAGATCCAAAAGCACTGCCTTGTAGGTAATATGTGGCAGTGCACTACCTTATAGGTCCAAAGCTGCCACACATACATGGAATGAAGCTGGCACACATTTTAATGCCACTCTCACTAAAATTGTTTGATTATCGTCTCAAAAGCAACCATATACTGCTATTGTTATTCTTGTGCACACTAGAAATTGCTATTGGAAATATCTCTATCAACAATCAAATGAAAATCGTATGAGTATAAAGATTATCCCAAGAAATTGTTGGACTCTCAGTGGCATGTGAAGCTCTTTGGGAATCACAACAATACACCTTACTCAGTGACATACGAAACTCTTTGGGCATTAGAAAGCAAACTTACATCAATTGAATAGGTGAGGTGTACCTAGAAATTTACCATAATTTCTAATTCATGCATACATTTTTTTTTGTTTCTTGACGAATTTTAAGAAAATCATAGTCAATAGCTCATTACATGTTCACAAAGGAGGGGCCTAAGCTTTTAAGTGACTTAGAAGAAAGCATTTAAGCAAAGAAAGGTCTTGCAACAATAATAACTATAAATTAACTTACAAACAATGATGATAGGTAACTTACATGTAGAGCTAGCTTTACCAAGTATCCTGAAAGGTTTGAGAAATCCATCTATAGTCATTTCGCCAACAGCTTTCATAAATTCATTTATGCTACCAATTTGAAATTGTGTTCATGAATATTATATCAAATAAGATCAATTTCCATTACAAAGGCAAATCCATTTTCACAGAACCTACCCGTTTCTCCATAAGCAAAGATGCAAACCTGCAAAATGCATTGAAGAGCATATTATAAATGGAAACACAATATATTCTATGAGCATGCCTTACTAAATTGTCCCAAATAGATAACATCTCTAGATATAAAGAGGCTTAAGACAAAGCAGGCACAGCATGGAATTTTGCAATTAAAACAATAAAACATCAGACATAATAACCCTAGCGTAAAGACAATATTCATTCTTTTCCTTTTGTCCAGGGCTTGGATTTTTACTGCTTCCTTTTATTGAATTTGCTAGTGGTGATACTAGAATTCGAACTAAAACATACATTTCTTAACATATATATCGCATTCCACAATTACCATATCCAATGCCTTTGTTTTAATGGGTCATATATCTAGCTATGCGACTCTACAAAAAAAACAGACAATGAATTTTCCCCTAGGTTTGATTTTGTTTGTTGCAACCATGTTTTCTTTGTTGCTCTTTTTTGTTTTTGTCTTCCTCTGCTTTTTGGTTTATCTTTAGTTATTGATGCTTATGATTCTTAAGAAGTTTATGCTTATCTCAAATAAGCAACAAATCCATTTTGAAACTATTTTCTTCCCTTCCATTTGGAGATTCAGATCTTGTACTCCCAGATCAAGATTGATATCGAAACCTTGAACCAACGCCTCTAAGATTAGACCAATTTAAACTCCTAGAAATTCAACCATGGCAATGTTTGAGTGAGGGGTGGAACATATCCATAGGTTAGAGGGGCAAAGAAACTTGATACAATTAATACCAATTTAAACAAAACTAAGCAAGACTAATCAAGCTATGATATAGATATGCTAAAGGAAGATAAAAAAAGATGGTTAAAACATAAGTGGAAGTAGGAGATGCAACTCAATATGCGGTAGATCTAGTGATTAATTAGGCTACAAAAGTTTCTAAGGCATAGGAAATACTCATAGCAGCATTTGACTAAGCAAGGGAAATAGAGTCATAAGAGAAGCCCCAACCACATTTGGACCAGTTCAAGTTTAACATGTTCCAGGATCAGTGAATATAGCAACACTGGTCCTGACCTTATTTCGTTCAATTCCAAATTATTTAGTAGTAGTTGTGCATCAAGCTCATTTTCAACTAGTCCCGGATCGAGAGAAAGAGGAAGATCCAACACCAACATCATAGTTTTTTTTGTTCTAGATCTATAATCAATCAATCCAACAAATGGCCTGCTACTAGGACCATCACCCCATTAGTAGTTGTTCTAGAGCAGATACACATGTTCAATATCTAGATCTAGATCAAGATAGAGAAGCACCATTAACAATAGAAGAATCAAGCTATGCTAGAAGAGAAAAAATGTGAGGATCAAGGAACATTTAGTTAATCGTCCATATGTAACATATGCATGTTTGAGTGGTCATAATGCATGGTCATCACTAGATTATACGAGGCCAAACACTTGGTTCACACTTTCTAATCGTTGAGTCCTTCTTGTGTTTATGTGCAACTGAGGATTTATGCTTATCTCAAACCTACATAGTCACGATAGTAGTTTCTGTCTAGAGAGAGATTCAACCCCTATTTTATTATATTCTATATGTAACAAAATAGTTAATCTATTACTTGATTCACAAATTTACTATTACCATAGTGATTTAATCTATTATATACTAATATATCGCTTAAGTTTTTGAGATAAAGGATATTTTTCAAGCCAAGGGAAAATGAATGCATGATGCACAGTGGAGAAAGATGTATCTTGAGATATCTATCTTCAATTATCATATACCATTCTCTATGGGGATTGATATTTAAACTTTGATTTCCTATAGATGGGATTAGTTATACAAAGAATTGCCATTAGCAGTATGATTAGCTAAACGGGTAAAGGATTTCATTATGACCCTCTAGCTTTTGGCCTATTAGAAAGGAAAAGATTGTATTAGTAAAGGTAGGGATGGAATAGTTATATTAGCTAGTAGTGCTTGTTGGATGGTGGGTGTGGGGTTCGAATCTTCTCAAATTTGTTAGGCATGTATTGAACGTGAAAACAAATTATCTATCTTCTCCCTCACCCTCTCCTTTACTCTTGAATTCAATTGGTATAATATTTCCTTAATAGGTCTGGCATCTGGATTTAGCGGTATTCTCATTTAACCAAGTCCCCCTTTTATCCCATTTATTTTAGTCAATCTTTGAGGAACGAGATTAAAGTAATTTTTAACGAGATTTGCAAGCTCGGATACAGTTCCTTCATCTTAATAGCCTCCAATAGAGGCCATTCGAGGCTATTCTTCTGTATCAATGTTCAACTTCCTTATCTTACGGGTCTCTTGATATATCAATGTCATGTAGATTGATTTAATAACCACCTCTTAATCTCAAAATACTTCACGACAATATTGACTCATGAAAATATTTACTAACTTGCCTCGATCACCAACCGTCATTCACGTCTTAATATGGTTCATGGAATACTTGATTGACTTGACTTCGTGACTCTATATCTCGCTTGAGTTTCAGTAGCACACGGAAAGAAGGTCGTAGCAAGTGCGATGGAAGGGATAAGTAAAGATAAAACCCTCCTACTACTTTCCCTCTATTAATTGGTTGGGTGTTTTCTTTGTTGTGAATGCTCCTACCTTTACTACAACAACAAATGTTTAGGACTACACTTGGTTCCTTAGCTGATGGATTTGCTATGGGTGATGCTTCAACTTAAACTATATCTACCACCAATATTTATAATTGTTCAAGATTGCCTCTGCAACTTGATTTCGTTCTATTACTGGGGACTCTTGAACCGAATATGGTGAAAAGGAAATAGGGGCATAAACAAGCCATATTAGCATTGCAACGACAATCTCTATAATAGCTCACTTGTATCTAGATAAAGAAGAACCCCACTACAAAATCATCATATTTGATTTCTTTTTGAAAGAATAAAATGAGAACTATTAGTGAGAGAAGACCTACCTCTTGTTAGAGAAAAAATAATATCGACCTCTAATGAACTACTTGGGCCCAAAGATAAATCATGTTTAATCAACTAGTTCACTACATTCATATTCAATAACATAATTTCTCAAAATATTTTCTATTGCTCGTTCATTTAAAAGTTGATATAAGATGATCTACTTTGACTAACTTGCTCATATATACTGAAAAGCATGGAGGAGCTGTTTGCTTGCTCAGTAGGACTTAATAACTAGCTAGTGGTTGAATTAGGTCTCTTTTCTATCTTGGGCATATTCCATGGTCCTTTTTCAAATGTGGCAAGGCCCTCCTTTCCATCCTATAGTCCTTTACATATGTTAGGACATTCTCATTCTCATCTACCTTTGATTCTTAGGACAATAAATTTGCCTCATTTTTGTGATATTCATCGTAGATCCTAGATAACTATGTATCCTCAGAGATTGTGCCATAGGCTACTTTTTTTTGTTTTAGATAGGTACGTATTACCAACCAAAGGAATCTCTTAGGCTGATCAAAGTTATCTTATAGAACCTCGAATTTTCACTCGCGTGGCATGGAAACAAAGCAGTTCATCGAATAGTAGCTACTACTAACCATGACCATTTCAATGACTAATGGATTAATCTATTTCAGCCACTAAAACTAACTTTTGTGCAAGACCCCTTCCATCAACAAAACAAATTTTCCTTGTGAAATCCAACAAAGAGCAAGATCAAGTTGTTTCAAAGATTAAAACTCACCGTTACACAAAATTCCCTCTATTAACTAAACTAAAATTTTTTATTCTTGAACAATGACTTTGCCTTTGCACTTGCTCCTTGCTAAAGACTTGCTTCTTTAGCCAATAGAAAAAAAGCACTAAAGGAATGGGCTTGTTACTATGTAACTCCTCTTGTTCTAAATTGCAACTTAAACTTATACGTATCTTCTATCAAAACTAACTATGTCAAGATTTTATCTTCCATTTTTCAAATAAATATTTGTGAAAATATACATGGATCAATGAATACAAATTTGTGTTCATTATATTGATATAATTTATCAATGTTCAATTTGAAATTTAAAAGTTATAGATAATGATAACAATCTTAAAGGGAACACATTATGTGTTATTATTGTTAAAGACATTTTTATTTCTATTACTCTGAATATCTTTGTTGTAATGGGGTTAAACTGCATAGTGCTTTAGTTTGAGTTGGTAAATTAAGTTTCCACCCTCCAGTCAAGGTTTCATGGTTAACATAGTGTATTTATTTTACTTGTTATTGAAAAAATAAATGTGGCATTTGTTGAATGTCACAATCCAACATAACCCTTAGGGAATGTTTGTAGTGTCCCCGACCCCAAAACCATGGCCAAGGTCACGAGGAAACCCAAGGGAAGGAAGAATCAAGGTAAATGCACAACGAAATAAGGTTATCTATGGCTAGGCCATCATGCCAACAAGCCAATTAAAATAAAACTTCCAGTCTCTTTAAAATGAAATGCAAGAATACAATGCATATCTTTCCCCAATACACATACTATGCAAGTTAAATGCATGCATGGATTGAAACCAGATTTGAGAAAGCTATTAACATGATATTAAAAATGATATATATCAAATCTATTTCAACCATATAAACACTGATAAAATCAGATCTACAAGCTACCATAAACAAGGTAAATAATTATATCTACAAGCTACCACAATCAATCGTATTAAAAATGTTGAAAACCAAATCTATTGACTACCACCTACATCCATATTAACATAAACAAAATTAGATATGATGGCTTCCATATACAAGTATATATTTGATAAATAGGTCAGATACCATGGCTTCCACCTACAACCATACAAACCATAAGCAAAACCGGATCCAAGAGCACACATACATCAGAATGCAAAAATTAAACACATAACAAAATAATCATCACAGACTACCAACCATAGCCATATCAACATGAAAATATTAATATATGAAATATGTCATCTAAATCCATATAAAATCATATCTCATGGTTGTCACCTACAACCATACAAATCATAAGCAAATCATATCTATAAGCACATATAATTTTGAAAATGCAATAAACAATCATATAATGAAATACTCATCTCAATCATGGGAAATTAGATTCAACGGGTCAAAATTCCACCCTACCATAGACATTCCATGCTCATGCATCTTTCAACATGACAGCCACCCCAGATCTAAGGTCATATATCCATAGGAGAGGTACTCTCAAACCAATAGGTATGTTGTGCTCATCTCAATACTGGAAACACTATCACACAAAAACAACCCTATCTCAGTCACATGGAATGATTTTTCAATGAAAAAAAGGTATATCTTACTGGAAACATCACTTTGGATGCAATGGAATAGGTATAACAACCCATAAATTCTCAAAAACATATGAACTAGAAGGTATGGTTGCACCCTTCTCAACATCGCGAGAAAACCCTGCCACACTAAAATGACAATATCTTAGTCATATAGAAAGATTTTTAATGAAACAAAAAGTATTCCTTAATGGAAAATTTGATACAGACATAATGGAATAGATATAAAAAAACAAAAATTATCATAAATAGGCTAACCATCTAAAATTTCCCTTCCATCTACACTACCTGGTGCATTCGGATTCCCTACACCACACAGGTCCCTCAGGATATCACCATCCACTGTTGGGATTCACGTGTAGATATTTAGATAGGGACAAGAAATGGGATAAGGAATCATGTTGTGTTCTACATATTCAATCTTCAATCCCCATTACAAGGTCTTCAAAACTCATTACAAGGCCTTCAATCTTCTGTAATACAATGCATCTCCTTCTCGAGAGCATGTATTTACCAACACAAGATTCCCCTACACTTGAGAGTTCTGAGAGAGAAGAATAAGAATAATTAAATATATATCCTTTCCAATCCTTCTATAGCCACTCGAATTCCCCAAGAATTGACTCCAATTCCAAGAGAGGTAACTCAAATTTACTAGGGGTTACTCAATTCATGAGATTCCTTCCCATAATAGAAAAAGGTTGAGTAAGGAGGGAGTTACACTTTTTCCAAAGAGTACACACTAAAAATAGCCATTAAGGGTGCACTTGTGCAAGTGGGGGTTACAAAACCAAGTGTAGCCTCCAAAAAGGAGCTACAAAACCACTAAAGGGGTTAGATTCAATGGGAAAGGCTCACTAAATCATGGATTAGGCTCAATAGTACCAACATAGGCTAAAAAAAAAAAAAAAGGAAGAAAAGAGTGTTTTTAGGGATATCAACATCTCCTAGTCCCCAACCCCCTCACAAGTGGAATCCATGGCCCCCCATTCTCGTTAGTTGTCCATGTTGAGCTAGTTATTTACTTAAACAACAACAATAAAAATAATGTCCAAATTCCATAGTCCTGGCACCTAGTTCCCAATAATAAACAAAATAATAACATATGTATGGGGCTTAACAATCGAGGCATTACATCCCCCTCCCCCTTAAAACAAAGCATCGTCCTGGATGCATTATTATTCATATATGCCTTCACGCGTGCGTTTATTCGTACATGCCTTCACACATTTTCAAAAAGATGAGGGCATGCCTCCCTCATAGCATCTCCCATCTCCCAAGTAGCATCAATAGGACTGTAATGGGTCCATTGGACCTTTACCTACTCGATCTCTCAATTCCGGAGCACCTTGGTTTTTCTTCCCAATATGCGAATTCATTGTACCGAAAAATCCCCTTCCAGTTCCACGTAAATCAAATTCCAATCAATCACATGATTAGCATCAGGTATATACTTTCCCAACAAAGATACATGAAATACATTGTGCACTTTTATGCAAGTAGGCAATGCAAGCTCATATGCAACGAGACCTATCCACAGTATCTTGCATAATGTACAAATATTAGTCTATATTCCCATAGATGTATCACACATTCCACATGAGTATTAGTAACTTTTAGTGATGAATAGATACAACATAGATAATAATCCTTAACATAGTAATTACAAGCATCAAGCTATAAAATCATATTCTAACCATTAACATTGACTCTTTACAATCATCAAGACACATGCATTGCTATTATAGAGGCCAAGCCTCACCCAATTATAACACATAGGACTATCACGTCCTTTCTAATCAAATCAAGCTGAGCCAAAAAACACCATTCATTTATAAATCATGCCTTTACACAAGAAGGATGACCATCAAGCATTATTACAGGATTAAGGACTAGACTAACAAGCCACATAAGCATTATTTCTATAGGACTATCATGGCTATATATGCTTTATTATACATTCATAACCATTAGAACATCACCAATTATCATATACACCCATGATGCACATTGCCTTCATAGTACTATCATAACTTAAATGCATTTATGATGATGTACAAATATTCACATGATCATAAGATAGATACAAAGTGTATGCATGTACAACATAACTACATAAGCACATACTTACGTAACCATATGCATACCCATAACCTGTATGGAAAATATGTATCACTGTCAAGTACATCACAACAACATGATCGCATGCTAATGTATAATCATTATACCAACCCATACTGTCTTGTGGATACCAAATTGGGAAAACCAACAACTTACATAAAATCATCAAGTGTAAGGACTACTTATACATCATAACAAGTTTTTTAATGCATCAAGACCACAACTTAAGAACACTTGACGAATTAAGGGAAACTGGGTGTCCAAGTTCCACATTCTACCCAACCATAGGCACTCATCAGACATATACTCTTTCTTTCGTGAGGACACCCCCGAGCTGGGAAATAGTTCCACTAGGACCAAGGGAAGACATAGGATTATTCCCAAGAATTATTCTCATCAACTGGACACCAAGTCCGCAACCATCCTAGGCTAAGGAACACAAGGATCTACTTGGAGTTGATCCTTCACAGGTAGAGTACTTAAGCCTACCTAATGCACATAAACAGGACAAGGGAAGAAATCCATTCCCAATCAACCTATCATGCAAACAAACATAGTTAACACCAATCCATTATCTTACCAAACATTAATAACATACTTTACCTCACAACGTTCAAGCCCTTATCCCACGAAAGGGACTTCACAACAAAAGCAACCTAGATGAAAAGTCACCTATAGCCAACCAAATCATAGACATATGTCCATGCATACATATACATTCAAGCATAGGAAAAGGGCCAAGCCCTCTCTCTAGCATTAATATATCTAAGAGATCCTACACATGGTACATATAAATACAATTACCCATCCATTCAACGCATAATACATATGTATGCAATTACTTACACACACATGACATCCACTACAAGTATATAATAAAATTATCAAGCTAAGACAATGATAGGGATGCACCCTTTCTCTACCATCATATGCATCTCATTATCAATACACAAGCATATTAGACATGCATATGCATTATATCCAACTAATCATGGGTTTAAGCCCTCTTCCACAAACAATGCCAAAACAATTAATTATAGAAAATAATCAATCCAATACAACAGTAAGAAGAATAGGTCATTCACCACCATACATATACAATATTTATATATACAATATTTAATACCATCTTGTATATATATACACCATACATAATATATGCATACATTACCTATTACATATTTATGTTATACACTGCACTAATCATATCATATCTATTATTATCATTTACATTATACTATATCACATATGTTACTATCTCATATATGTACACACTCTTATCATATATAACTATATTGATATCTGTATAATATATATAATATACACACCACCATCACATACAATACACATATACTATATACAATCTAAGATCTCAATTAAAGAGGGATTCACGCTTAATGCTATTGTAACATCAAGCACAAATAGAACAAGATAACAAATTAGCTATGGAGGGAGATGTCCTCACCACTTGCCACATCCAATCATTTAAACCATTAATAGATGTGTAGTGCAGCAGAGGCGGCTATGCCCTCTCAACAATCAACTATTCAACAAACAATTATTTTAAATAATGCAAAGAAGCCAAAGCTCTCCAAATCTATTGCCAACAACAATAATAATATAATTATATAGATACAAGAAGTCAATCCCTTAGACACGGGTTCTAAGAGCAATAGGGTATATACCTATAAAATATTTAAATAATGTATACACATGATTATATATACATAACTACATATATATGATATAATAATATAATATTATAACATTATGCGATATATTACATATAAATATTGTTGGAATATTCTCACCATCTTATTTTGGTCTTGCATGCTTTGCATGCATCTATGCATTCCATGCAACTCTCCATGCATCCATGCATTAGCAGTTGAGTATCCTCGCACCTAGTCCTTACTTTGGGTGGAATATTCTCACCATCTTATTTTGATCTTGCATGCTTTTCATGCATCCGTGCATTCCATGCATCACTCCATGCATCCATGCATTGGTAGTTGAGTCTCCTAGCACCTAGTCCCTACTTTGCCCCCCCAGAGCTTTGTTTTGGCCATAATTAGACCTACTATCCACTCAAAGCACCTTGATTACATCACTGGATTTCCAAGTCACCGTCATGCATGATTTTAGGAGTTAGCACAATCAGTTCCATGATTTAGGGCACCTTGTCCCCTTGATTGCCTAGTTAACTGATTTTTACACCTAGTTTCACTACTACTGAGTGTAGGAGCACCTATTTTGACCACTACAAGTCATTATTTTGCATCCTTGGAGTCTCCTCCCCTATTTTGGTGCACACATGATTCAGTTATGCTCAGTTCTACCTGAATTAATTGATTATTCATCATCGGTGGCAACTAAACCTTATCGGGAGATGGTTCCAATGCAAACTAAGCCTATACTTGAGGTGAATTCGAATCCTTCTGGGAGTATCAGATTCATTCTATTGTAACACTTTTTGATTGCCAACTTATAACTGATTAATGTATCAACAACAATTTTTCAGGTGTGTTTCATTTTTATGAGTGAATTGTTCCATGTTTTTGCCTAATTCTTCTCAGTAATAAAAGTGTGAAATTGTGAGGTTTGTTCAAGCTCAGTGATCTACCCCTGTGGAATTTCACATGGTATCAGAGCTTGTGAGATATTTTGAGTGCAGTTGTAGAAGCATTTGCAATAGTAGCAACAGTTGCAACAGTTTCAGCAATAGTAGCAGTTCCAACAGTAGATTGAGAAGATGCTTTCATTAGAGCACTAGAACCCTCTGGATTTCCACAGCAAATCATGGTGCCATTGCATTGAATTCATTGGACAAATCCTTTGAGGTCAATACAGGTGTGAAGGATCGAGATAAAAGTGCGTACTCTCCTAAAGAAGTTTTCAATAGATTTAGTAACAATCCTCTAGATATTTTTCCATTGTTTTTGTAGGTATTCTACAACAACTTCCATGAATATGAAAGCAATTCCTCCTCTCTCTCCATTCAACTATGATGAGTGGAAACCAAAGATGATAGCATATATAAAGAGACAAGGTCTTTTTGATATGTGTATTGGTGTTATGAGATATTTTTCTTCCTATGAAGAAAAGAATGATTGGCTAAATGAATGTGACAGAGCCTTTGGAGCAATGTGTATTGCTATGTCTCCTAGTATGCGCTACATCATGGAAACTATTGAATATCCAATTGATCTATGGGACCAAATGGACAAATCATTTGGCAATTAGAATGAAGAGATTGGTGCAAATTATTTGGACAACAAGCCGAGTGATACATCCTTAAGTGTTATCTCTATTTATGTCCCGTCCTCAATCATCTCTCATGATGAAGTTGTTCAAGATGAAGAAGAAGTTGTAGATTCAACATAGAAAGTCCATGTTGAATATATTCCTTCCTTTGTTGCTCTAGAAGTTGAAGGCAGTTTTAAATTTTCCCCTTCCCATGTAGTTGATGCAGATGAAAGTGATACAACTAATGACGATGATCCTTTTGGAGAGGTTATCCATTCCTCACTCATATTATCAATGTATTCTATTTCGAATTCTGAGCAAGATAAGCCAGTTCATGCTCTAGAATTTGAAGAGGTTCTTAAATCCTCTATTTCACATGAGTCTGCTGGTGTGCAGAATGATGATATATTGAATGTTTTGGAGGCTAAATCAGAGTTTGGAGGTGATGCATTTGCCCTCCTTGATCACATGCTTCTTATGTACTTTTATTCGATCGTTGGCACATATTCTCAGATTTTCATTGAAGATGGAGGACACTACCATTCGCTTGGGCTCAAGTCTCGGGCACATTTTCGTGATTTTGGTTTTGATCTCACCCCTGCTGGTTCAAAGGAGATCACAAGAAACCATCTATCAATTCTTGGAGCTGATTTAACTTCCTCTAATCAGAAGTTCAAGTTTCAAGAGCAATTAGATCTGATTGGAGCTAATCCTAGCTCAATTGCTTCTAATTACAGGTTCTAGGATGATATTCATATTTTTGGATTTGTTCTCACCATGTTTGGTCTGAAGAGCAAGTTTAGGAAGCCTCCAGATTCGCTTGTATCCACTGAAGGAGAATTCAAGCACATGTTTTTGGATCATGATCCACTTCTTCCCAGAGGAAGATACCTTTAAACATTGAATCAAGCATCACACCTACTTGAGTCTTGAGCAACAATTTTTGGTGTGTTTCAGTCTATCTTGAAGGGGAGGGGTTTCACACTGGGTTTTCTCTATTTCATCACTTTTTTCTAGATTGATTGTACGAGGTGACCTTTGGTCTCAGTAACCAGGGCCCTAATTTTTATTTAGTTTTCCTTATAGTTCGGCTTAAGGGAGGGTGTTGGAATATTATCACCATCTTATTTTGGTCTTGCATGCTTTGCATGCATCCATGCATTCCATGCAACACTCCATGCATCCATGCATTGGTAGTTAAGTCTCCTAGAAACCAGTCCCTACTTTTCCCCCCTCAGTGCTTGTTTTTGGCCATCATTATCCCTCCTATCCACTAAGAGCGCCTTGTTTACATCACTGTAGTTCCAATTCGCTCTCATCCATGATTCTAGGAATTAGCACAGTCAATTCCATGATTTAGGGCACGTTGTCCCCTTGATTGCCTAGTTAACTGACTTTTACACCTAGTTTCACTACTACTGAGTGTAGGAGCACCTATTTTGGCCACTACAAGTCAGTATTTATCCCCTTGGGAGTATCCTCCCCTATTTTGGTGCACACATGATTCAGTTATGCTCAGTTCTACCTCAATTAACTGATTATTCAACATCAGTGGCCACTAAACCTTATCGGGAGATGGTTCCAATGCAAACTAAGACTATACTTGAGGTGAATTCAAGTCCTTCTGGGAGTATCGAATTCATTCTATTGTAACACTTTTGATTGCCAGATTACAGCTGATTAATGTATCAACAACAATTTTTCATGTGTGTTTCAGTTTTATGAGTGAATTGATCGATTTTTTTGTCTAATTCTTCTTAGTAATAATAGTGTGAAATTGTGAGGTTTGTTCAAGCTTAGTGATCTACCCCCGTGGAATTTTACACACACACACACACACATATATATACTACTCTTTGGACAAGTGGTCCATTCCCCCAAAAAATAGATAAGGAGAGGAATCTATAATAATTAAATGAAACATTCCACATATATTGAAAATAATAAAATAAAATAAAATAAAAATGGAACCACCATTGAGACAAGTGGCCTATTTCCCAAAAATAGACAAGGATTTAGTCGCATACATTGAAAATAAAAATAAAAAGGAAAAATGAACCACCATTAAGACAAGTGGCCTATTTCCCAAAAATAGACAAGGAGTTACTCACCAAAGTAACCACTACCATCCAAGTGGCATAAATAAGCCTATAAAATCATACCATCAATAGAAATCCAAAAATCCATATAGGGTATAAATGCCACTTAATAAATCATATTAATATTTAATAACAATAATATTATATCCACATAGTGTTACATCCATACTCCTAACCATATACCACCATTAATATAAAAATGACTTATTATTTACTTTATCATTTAATAATCGTATTGCTTACTTATCATTAAAATAAGAAATAATAACTTATCCCTATTATAGAAGCCACCAATTATTAACCCATTCTTACCATAGGTCATACGTGCATTAACCACACATTATATGCCAGAAGTTATTCACTGCTTCGTTTGGGGTTTAAAATTGTATTTCAATAACCATAATGGATGCTCATTCATTAACTGACATAACTGGGGATGGAATGTGTTCATTGTCAATTATTGTTAGAACAATAAAACTCTACCATTTCATAAGGGAGTTCAAACTTCTTTCACAACACATTCCAAAAAATAATTTATAAAACAGTAGAAGGCCCAACATCCGCAGAGTTGAAACCTATGCTTTGGTACCACTTTGTAGTGTCCCCAACCCCAAAACCTTGGCCAAGGTCACGGGGAAATCCAAGGGAATGTTGAATCAAGGTAAATGCAAAATGGAATAAGGTTATATAAGGTTAGTACATCATGTCAACAAGCCAATTAAAATAAAACTTTAAACCTTTTTAAAATGAAATGCAAGAATGCAATGCATATCTTTCCCCAATACACATACTATGCTATGTGAATGCATCCATGAATTGAAACTAGATCTAAGAAAGATATTAACATGATATATCAAATCTATTTCAACCATATAAACACTGTGAAATAAGATCTACAAGCTACCATAAACAAAGTGAATAATTAGATCTACAAGTTGCCACAATCAACCATATTAACAATCTTGAAAAACCAAATCTAATGACTTCCGCCTACAACCATATTAAAATAAACAAAAGTAGATATAATGGCTTCCATATACATCTATATAATTGATAAATAGGTCATATCCCATGTATTCCACCTACAATGATGCAGGAGCATTGGGGCCTAGACAGAGCATTCGAAGATGATCGACATGAAGGAGGCCAACTAGGGGAATTGCCGACGACCACTGGTGCGGAAGAGTAGATTGGCTGTTGAATTCAATAAGTCAAGTAGGAGCTGTCGAGATGGGTCGAAAGGAGAAGAAGGTCGAGATTCAACATGATTGAAGTCGATAGACGACAAGGTAGCAGTGGAGACATCGAGGGTCGACATGTGGTCGAACCGCGACTACGATAGGTTTGGATTGGTGAAGCCTTGGGATGCGAAAGGAAGATGACAGAAGACAGTATGGTCGAGGCAGTGGCCGACTACTGTAGCAGTGTTAGAAGGACGTGTAGAAATTTAAGGAGAGTACTTGGAAACCGTTCGGGGTTGCTAAGGAAGTTATTGACAGTTATTACAGGTGGATTAAGACATGACAGATGTCGTCACAGGAATAGATTGTGCAGCACGGTAGAGGAATTGACAATTGTAGGTTTGCAAGATCTAAGGAGATCAACAGATAGAGGAAGCGTGTCTCGAGATTCGGAGTGATCGCGGGAACATCGGCAACATAGTAGAAGGCTTGTGCGTAGGAAAAAGGGAGTTCAGTTCAGTTCAGTTCGATCAGTAGAGGATCGAAAGAGAAGAGCTCAAGATAAGTTTTGTAGATTGGAGAGGAAATTCACACATCTACAAAGCGCAAAGAAGATCGAGCCATAGCTCAGAGTTCCAAAGTTAACCAGGAGAGGGTGATGGTCGACACACTAAGATAGCACATAGTTACTTCTGTATTGTAATTGGCTAAGGCCATCACTAGTTAGTTATTTCCATTCCTTGCAGTTTGCATTGTAACCACTTCAGTAGAAGTAATATAAGCCAACTTCTAGCATCATGTTTACATCTTGTTTATGTGAACACGTGTGTTGTGTGTAATTGTTAAGCAAGAACCTTTTGTTATAAGGCACCTTGCATCAGTTGGTATCAGAGCCCAGAAGTGAGTACGGTCGAGTTGAAGCAGTATCCTGTGGATAGGAGAGACTGCGAGTGTGTTTCATCTCCAGCTGCGGTTGGGTAGAGTTTTGCACGACTTGTATAAGTTCGGTTGCGATTGGAAAAAGTGGGAGTTTTAGCTGTGTTTGAAAATGGCTCACAGAGGCGTTAATGTTCGAGGTGTTGGACAAAGAGCGCGTTGCGCAATAGTCACAGTTGATGGTGAGATGTTCGATGAGTGCGTTTGAACAATGAGAACTTTGACAAATGAATTCACATCGATCAAAGAAATCCAAAGGCGTGGTTTTATTCCTGATGCATTAGACCATAGCGACGAAGGGGTCGAAGAAGTGGAAGCACGGGAAGCAGCAGGAGAAGAACCAAAAGAAAAACTCATCAAGCTTCAGACAGATATGAGAGGTCGGAAAAAGATAGATGTACGTACCTACTCGGGAAGTCTGGATCTAGAAGACTTGGTCGATTGGTTCAGAGAAATGGAGAAATACTTCGACATGGAGTAGATCGAGGATCCTAAATGGGTTAAGACTGCATGTCTGAGGTTGAAGGGTCATGCCTCATTGCGGTGGGACAATGTACAGACTCACAGAGTCAAGAAGGGTAAGGAGAAAATAAAGTCTTGGGATAGGATGGTTGCCAAGTTGAAAGGGAATTTCTTGCCAAATGACTATGTTATTACCTTGTCCCAGAAGTTACAGAACTTTCGACAAAAATAGATGACCATGAAGGACTACATGGAAGAGTTCTTAGATTTTTGATAAGGTTGGGACAGATCGACGAAGGAAAAGAAGCTATCACAGGATATGTCAACGGCTTAAAATATGCCATTCAAGATGAGTTGACCATGTCAAGATTCAGAGCGGTCGGTGAAGCCTACCAGTTAGCTCTGAAGGAAGAAGAGAAACTGTCGAGGAAATCCGCATCGATCAGAGGTAGGATGACTGGTCGGGGTGCGATGACTGTTTTCGCGAAAGGCCAAAGTAGTGGTTACAGGAGAGAAGCCGTTGAAGACAACCGATGTGCAGAAGGGACATCGACAAGAGAGAAAGCGCAAGAAAACTGACGCGATGGTCTAGAAACACACGATCAAGGTGCATATGGTTGAACTGGTCAATCAAACAGAAAAGCAGTTGACAAACCAGCCATAATATGTTACAAGTGTCAAGGAGTCGAACAAAAGGCATATGAATGGCCAGAGAACCTACATGCTGTAGAGGAGTCGAAACCTAGATGTCGAAGCGATGAGCAAGTCGACGAGAGGACATAATCAACATCCGACAGCAATGAGGATGAGAAGAAGACAAATCAAAACCTGACGGTCAGGAGAACATTGGTTCAGGAATACTAACGCGGAGAGAAAGACACGGCACAACGAAAGGCTATCTTTTAAACCAAAGTGTGAATTGGAGAATGGCGTTGCAAGACCATAGTTGCTGGTGGAAGCACTGAGAATATTATGTCGATAGAGGTCATCAATAGGATAGGATTGAAGTGTCGGGAACATTCAAACCCATACAAGGTCTCGTGGTTGTAGAAAGGATATCATGTGAAGGTGACCAGACAGTGTTTGATTAGCTTCAGGGTCGGGGGACTTGAAGATAGTGTACTGTGCAACGTAATCCCAATGGATGTGTGCCATCTGTTGTTAGGAAGACCATGGAAATATGATCAAAAAATGATCTATGATGGTCGAGCCAACATAGTCATAGTGTGGAAAAATGGCGTGCAAAGGACTCTTAAGCTGAAGCCGGAGGAGCCAGCCGATTGTAAGCAGGGCGAGAGCAACTTTTGGGAGAAGCGAGTACTGATGTGTTAAACGAAATAATTCCTCCCAGAGGAGGAAAAGAAGTCAGGATGTTTTGCTATCATTCTGAAAGGACCATGTGTCTAGAGGTCAAAAATTGAGAATATTTCGGTCGAGGTCGGAAAGATGCTGGAAGAGTTTCAGAGCATAGTAGTCAATGAGACACCAACGGGATTTCCACCAGAGAGAAGCATATCCCATCAGATCGACTTGATTCCAGGGTCGAGTCTTCCAAACAAGGCACCTCATAGGATGAGTCCGAAAAAAGGTCAAGAACTCAATCGAAAGGTATAGGAGTTATTGGACAGAGGATTGATCAGAGAAATTATGAGTCCATGTGCGGTACCAACAGTATTAGCGCCGAAGAAAGGTGGATAATGGAGGATGTGTATAGACTCCAGAGCTATAACCAAGATCACAACCAAGTACCGGTTTCCATTTCCGAGAATGGATGAATTAATGGAACGTTTGAGTGGAGCGACGTACTTCATGAAGATAGACCTGAAGAGTGATTATCACCAGATTCGGGTTAAAGAAGAAGATGAATGGAAAACAACATTCAAGACGAAGGAGGGGATGCATGAGTGGTTAGTCATGCCATTTGGATTGACTAATGCACCCAGTACAATCATGCGATTGATGAATGAAGTACTGAAACCATTCTTGGGTAAGTTCATCATAGTGTACCTAGACAACATCCTGATATTTAGTCGAACCAAGAAAAAGAACTTGGGAACATTCGACAAGTATTGCAGAAGTTGTAGGAAGTGAAGCTAATGGTGAACCTGCAAAATTGTTTCTTCATGAAGGAGGAACTGGTGTACTTGGGATTTGTAATCTCGGGTAAAGGGTTGGTGATGGACCGAGAAAAGGTGAAGGTAATATTGGATTGGCCGGAACCGACAAGTACGACTGGAGTAAGGTGTTTCCATGGAATTTCCAGTTTCTATAGGAATTTCATTCGAGGATTCAGTCGTATTTGTGCACCTTTGACAGAGTGCATGAGAAAAGGGGAGTTCAAGTGGACAGAAGCAGCCCAATGA
Organism: Larix kaempferi; assembly: GCA_027924585.1. Classification (NCBI taxonomy): domain Eukaryota; kingdom Viridiplantae; phylum Streptophyta; class Pinopsida; order Pinales; family Pinaceae; genus Larix; species Larix kaempferi. The sequence continues at coordinate 68,158,041 of BSBM01000047.1, read as the reverse complement.
TATTTCGACAAGTTGAAGGAAAAGCTCATTGAGAGCCCAGTGTTAGTGGTCCCAGATTTCGACAAAGTTTTCCAGGTCGATTGCGACGCAAGTGGAATGGAAATTGGAGCAGTGTTGAGCTAGGAGGGCTGACCAATTGCATTCTTAAGTGAGAAGTTGGATGATGCGAAGCGAAAATATTCGGTCTATGACCAGGAATTTTATGCTATTGTCCAAGCATTGAAAAAGTGGAGGCATTATTTGTTTCCCAAGGAATTTATGTTATACACAGATCACCAAGCACCGAGGTATCTGAATACTTAGTCAAAGTTGAATCAACGACACATGAAATGGGTCGAATTCCTACAAGGATATAATTTCATGTTGCAACATAAGTCGGGAAATTCGAACAAGGTTTCCGAAGCGTTCAATTGAAGAGTTGCATTACTGAACACAACGACAGTTCAGGCAATAGGAATAGAGTCGATGAAGGCAGAGTATGCGACCGACGAGGATTTTGTGAAAGCATGGGAGGCTTGTCGTGAACATGGAGTCTCAATAAGACTCCATACTTGGATTATTTTATGCAAGAGGGATACCTATTCAAGGGACAAAAGTTGTGTATTCCTAGAGGATCCATAAGAGAGAACCTAATCCGAGAGTTGCATAGCGGCGGATTAGCAAGTCATTTTGGCATCGACAAGACCAGGGAATTGGTCGAAGAAAAGTATTATTGGCCAGGAATGACGATAGATGTCAAAAAGTGGGTTCGACAATGTAGAATTCTCCAGTTCGAAAAAGGAAGAATTCCTAATATAGGGTTGTATACACCATTACCTGTACTGGATACCCCATGGGAGAACCTGAGCATGGATTTTGTGCTAGGATTGCCAAAGACGCAGCAAGGAAGCGACTCAATCTTTGTTGTAGTCGACAGATTTTCAAAAATGGAACACTTTATTCCGTGTCGAAAGACAAGTGACACCACAGGCATTGTTGTACTATTATTCAAGGAAGTAGTCAGAGTGCATGGGTTTCCAAAGAGTATCACATCGAACAGAGATACCAAGTTTATGGGACATTTCTGGAGAACCCTATGGAAGAAACTGGACACAAGGTTGCAGTTTAGCTCAACATATCATCTGCAAACAGACGGAAAGACCGAGGTGGTGAATAGAAGTTTGAGAAACCTTCTAAGGTGTTTGAAGGCCGACAGACCCAAGCAATGGGAAAATGTGTTAGCACAAGCAGAGTTTGCATACAAAAATTCTGTGAATCGATCGACAGGGTTGAGCCCATTCCATATTTTTCAGGCCCTTAGGGAAGAAGCTCACATGGAGTGGTGGATTTGGTCGAGTTACCGATAGAAACCAGGAAAAGTGAGGATGCAAAATCATTCACAGAGCATATGAAAGAAGTGCATGAAGATGTATGAAAGCACATAGAAAAGAGTAACGCAGCATACGAGTTGAGAGTCGACAGGAAGAAGATTTCCGATGGGAACATACAACAAGCTGAAGCTGAAGAAGATTGGACCATGTAATATTCTTTGAAAATTTCGGACAACACTTATGTGTTGGAGCTGCCGAATGACTTGATCACTTCACCAACGTTCAATGTCTCATATTTGTACAAGTTTGAAGAAGGTTCAAGCAGCAGAAGCGTTGAAGTGTCAAACATTGACTGGACAGTGCAAATTCCAGATCGACAGAAAGAGGAAATCACAGAAGTAATAAAGGAACGTGAAGTCGGGATTACACGCAATTCACGAAGGAAGGAATACTTAGTACGATGGAAAGATGATGGTTTCCAGGAGGCGACATGGATTTCTGAAGAAGAGTTCAGAAGACTGACGGAGAAGTCAAGTTCTTTTTCACCTGGGGAGTCTGATGTAAGAGCATCGGGGCCTAGGCAGAGCAGTCGAAGATGATCGACATGAAGGAGGCTGACTAGGGGGATTACTGACGGCTAGTGGTGCGGAAGAGAAGATTGACTATTGAAGTCAATAATTCAAGCAGGAGATATCGAGATGGGTCGACAGGAGAAGTAGTTCGAGATTCGACATGATTGAAGTCGACAGACCTCAGGGTAGTAGTGGATACGTCGAGGGTTGACATTTGTTCGAACCACAACTCTGACAGCTTTGGATTGGAGAAGCCTTGGGATGTGAAGGGAAGCCGACAGAAGACAGTATGGTTGAGGTGGTGGCCGACTACTGTAGCAGTGTCAGAAGGACGCATAGAAAGTCAAGGAGAGTGCTTGGCAGCCGTTCGCGGTTTCTAAGGAAGTTATTGACAATTATTGCAGGTGGGTGAAGACATGACAGATGTCGTCACAGGAAGAGATTGTGTAGTACGGCAGAGGCCCTAACAGTTTCAGGTCTGTAGGATCTAAGGAGATCGACATATAGAGGAAATGTGTCTCAGGATTCAGAGTGATATCAGGAATAACAACAGTAGAGTAGAAGGCTTGTGCGCAGGCACAGAGGAGTTCAGTTCAGTTCAGTTTGATCAGCAGAGGATCAGAAGAGAAGAGCTTAAGAAAAGTTTTGTAGATTGGAGAGGAAAGTCACACATCTATAGAGCACAAAGAAGATTGATCCATAACTCAGAGTTCCGCAGTGAACCAGGAGAGGGAGATGGTTGACACACTAATATAGCACACAGTTACTTATGTATTGTAATTGGCTAAGACTGACACTAGTTAGTTATTTCCATTCCTTTTAGTTTGCATTGTAACCGTTTCGGTAGAAGTAATATAAGCTAGCTTCTGGCATCCTGTTTACATCTTGTTTATGTGAATATGTGTGTTGTGTGTAATTTTTAAGCAAGAACCTTTTTTCATAAGGCGCCTTTCATCATACAACCATACAAACCATAATCAAAACTGGATCAAAGAGCACACATACATAACAAAATACTCATCACCGACTACCAACCATAGTCATATAAACATGAAAGATGTAATATACATCCATATAAAATCATATCTCATGGCTGTCACCTACAATCATACAAATCATAAGAAAATCAGACCTATAAGCGCATATAATTTTGAAAATGCAGTAAACAATCATATAATGAAATACTCATCTCAATAATGGGAAACTAGCTTCAATGGGACAATATTCCACCCTGCAATAGACATGTCATGCTCATGCATCTTTCAACATGATAGTCACCCCCGAGCTGAGGCCATATATCCACATGAGAAGTACTCTCAAACCAACAGGTATGGTGTGCTCATCTCAATACCAAAAACATTGTCAAACAAAAACAACCGTATCTCAATCATAGAGAAAGTTTTTTGTTATGAATAAAATAATAATAAAATAAAATAAACATATATATATATATATATATATAATAATAATAATAATAAAAATAAACTAGAATAATATAATAATATAATTAATTAGTGAAATGGTGTAACTCTTTATGAAGAGTTGCATTAGACACCCTTTAAACAATTATAAATACGGGAAAGTCTATCTTGTAAAAGACATAATCTTTTATCTTATCAATTCAATAATATATATCTTATCCAATATGAAAGTCGGATTCGACTATTAATCTAGTGAACGGATTTGTTCACCGCATTTGGTATCAGAGCCAGGCTTGTAGCCACCAATCTAGGACCTTGTCCAAAACCAGGCCCGTGGCCCAAAGAAGTAAAAAGGAAAAAAGAGAAAGAAAGAAAAAGGAAAAAAGTAAAATAAAATAAAATAAAGAAAAGAAACGAAAGACAAGTAAAAAAGAAGAAGATAGAATATAGAAATAAAAAAAAGGGAGTGAGAAGAAGAAAAAAAAAGGAAAAAGGAAAAAAGGAAAAGTAAAGTTTAGAAGTGAGTAGAAGTAAAAAGTAAAAGTAAGAAGTAAAACCGAACATGGTTTTAAGGTGCACATGGTTTTGTGAGAAGTGGGTTTGGTTTTATTCCCTAACAACAATCCAAAAGTGAGATTTGAACCTAGGTGGGGAAGGTAACAACCACTCCTCCCAACCACCCAATCTACACCATTTTACATATATTAAGGGGAAAATAATATTAGAAGAAGAATCATATTGAATATTGTTTATTATAAAAAAAGAGATATTGAATAAATTTCAAAGAAAACTCAAGAAGATGGGTTTTAATGTTGAAAACAAGGGAAGGTTTCTTAACACCTCATGGATGACTGTCTCAATACTATTTAAATTTAAAGGGACACTTGCAGGGAAGGATGTCACCATTTCTATTGCCCCTTGTGAAAGAAATAATTATATTAGTGCTGAATTTGCTAATCATTTAGTGATTCCTGAATCAAATATAAGTGAAAGGCTCGACTTTTGGGACAGGAAGCAATTTGAAATAAGTGGATTAGAATTGAATGTTGGAGATTATATGGTCATATCTCAATTCACTGTTAGTTCCTTATGGAGTTCTAGTGGTGACATAGTTTTGGGGTTACCTTGGATTAAAACATTGGGGACCTTCATTTTAAATGTTGAAAAGAAATTTCTTACTTTTTCCTATAAGCAAAAGAAAATCACAATTCAAGATATTACACTAAAGTCAGATTTAGAAGCTCCAACATCTAAAGACTTCAAAGATATATCAAAGATGATTTCACAGGGTAATCAGAAGTCAGATCAAAAGATGTAGTTAGAATTCGACAAAATTGTCACAGATAAAGAAGAAGAGATCTCTCGTTTAAGAGATCATAATCAGAAATTGCTTCTTCAAATAAAAAAGACGAAGGATAAAGCACAACAGAATCAAAAGCTAGAAGAGGAGAATCGAGTTCTTCAGAAGAAACTATTAGAAAACGTTGACGAAAATGGTCACCTCAAGAAGCACAAACAAGATCTAATGGATCAAATTCAGAAGCTTAAAGATGATAAGAGAGCGCAAGAAGAAATGACTCGAAATCTTAAAAAAGAAAAAGACTCGTTAGACAATAAGTTGGAGCAAACTCAGAAGAGGACATCAAAGCCATTGGACTCAAAAATCTACGTTGAGAAAAAAGAAGCAAATACAAATTCAGTCCTCGTCACAGTTCAGAAAGAAGACAATCTTGTAAAAAAAAAACAACAATAACTCCCTATCGACACCCCAACCATATAAACCAGTATCCTAAAAAGTGGGAATTGTTGAAATATAATGGTACTAATGTGCTCAAAGCACCTGACAACAGATCAATAGAGAATCCCAATAGTCGGCAACAAATCAATTTTGGTTGGATTGATCCGTCAACATATCAGAAGTTATGTTCTACACTTAGAAGTTCGTACCGACATGTTTCGTCAGCTACGACGTCATAAGGAACAGGTGCGCCAAAATTATAAGGCTTTGAGGACAAAGCCTTTCTAAGAGAGAGGCAATGCTATGAATAAAATAATAATAAAATAAACATCAACATATATATATATATATATATAATAATAATAATAACAACAAACTAGAATAATATAATAATATAATTAATTAGTGAAATGGTGTAACTCTTTATGAAGAGTTGCATTAGACACCCTTTAAACAATTATAAATACGAGAAAGTCTATCTTGTAAAAGACATCATCTTTTATTTTATCAATTCAATAATATATATCTTATCCAATATGAGAGTCGGATTCAACAATTAATCTAGTGAACGGATTCGTTCACCGCATTTTTTCAATGAAATAAAAGGTATTCCTTACTGGAAACATCAATCTGGAAAAAATGGAATAGGTATCACAACCCATATATTGTTAGAAACATATGAACTAGAAGGTATGGCTGCGCCCTTCTCAACACTGTGAGAAAACCCCACCACACCGAAATGACCATATCGTAGTCATACAAAAAGATTTTCAGTGAAAAAAAAGTATCCCTTGCTGGAAAAATTGCTCTGAACGCAATAGAACATGTCTTTAAACCCATAAATTCTCATAAATAGGAAAACCATAACATATGGTTTTTTCCTTTCCACACTGTCATAAACCACAACTACAACTTTCTCCATCTAAACTTTCCCTTCCATCTACACTACCTGGTGAAATGGGATTCCCTTCACCACATAGGTCCCTCAGTAAATCACCATCCACCATCAGGATTCACATGCAGATTTTCAGATAGGGACAAGAAATTGGATAAGGAATCATTTTGTGTTATGCACAGTCAATCTTCAATCCCCATTACAGGGTCTTCAAACCTCATTACAAGGCCTTCAATATTCTATAATACAATGCATCTCCTCCTCTAGAGCATGTATTTACCAACAAAAGAGAGCATTCCCCTACAAAGGAGAGCTCTGAGAGAGAAGAAGAAGAAGTAGAAGAATGAAAGAGAGCCCCTTTCCAATCCTTCTATCTCCATTCGAATTCCCAAAGAAGTAACTCCAATTACAAGAGAGGCAACTCAAATTTACTGGGGTTACTCAATTCGTGAGATTCCTTCCCAGAATAGAGAAAGGTGGAGTAAGGATGGAGTTATAATTTTTCCAAAGAGTACAGGCTGAAAATAACGAGTGGGGGTGCACTTGTGCAAGTCGGGGTTACAAAACCAAGTGTAACATTCAAAAAGGAGTTACAAAACCACTAAAGGGGCCACATTCAATGAGGAAGGCCCACTAAATCATGGATTAGTCTCAATAGTACCAACACAGGATAAAAAGAAATAGGAAACAAAGAGTGTTGTTAGGGAGAGCCACAACTCCTAGTTCCCAACCCCCTCACAAGTGGAATCCACGGCCCCCATTCTCATTAGTTGTCCATGTTGAGCTAGTTATTTACTTAAACAATAATAATAATAAAATGATGATGATGATGTCCAAATGCATAGTCCCAACACCTAGTGCCCAATAATAAACAAAATAATAACATATGTCTAGGGCTTAACAACCGGGGTATTACAATGTTGCAATGCTACATATCCCTTAATAATCATTGCAATGTGACATAACCATTGATGAACACACAAATTTGACATAAGTTAACCAAGATGAGCATCACAATGTGACATAACTATATTATCAACTTCTTAATATATCAATATAGGATAATATTAAAGTCAAGCTCTTAATGTCACTATGTATTATAATATTGTGGTAACCCATAATGTGACAATGTGACATTTTGTTGAAGTCAACCTCTTAATATTGAAAAGTGACATAATTTTGAATTCAACCTCTTAAAGAAAGTTAATCAACCATGTTAAACCAAAGTAAACCATGTTAAACCATAGCTAACCATGGTTAACTCTACATAAGTTTACAAAGATAAATTTCACAATGAGACATAGCCATTCATAAAAATTGCAATCCAACACAACCCTCGAGAAACATTGTAATGCAACATAACCCTTAATGAACGTCACAATGTTAAATAACCATTGAGGAACCTAACAATTTGACATAAGTCAAGAAAAATAAACATTGTAATGTGACAAAACCATTTAGGAACACTGCAATCACAAATATTAACCCTTTAGGAATACCACAAAGCAACACAATCCCTGATGAATGTCACAATGTGACATAACCATTGAGGAACATAATAATTTGACATAAATCAGCCAAGATGAACATACAAATGTGACATAACCATGTTATCAATCTCTTAGTGTTGCAATGTGACATAACCATGTTATCAATATCTTAGTATTGCATTGTGACATAATATATTGAAACCAACCTTTTAATGCCATATGTGATATAATATTGTAGTTTACCCATAATGTCATAATGTGGCATTTTGCTAAAGTAAACCTTCTATTGTTAGAATCTAAATACTTTTGAATTCTACCTCTTAATGTTGCATAGTGATACAATTTTGGATTTAACTTCCTAAAAAAAGTCACCCATGTTCAATCATAATCAACCACAACCAACCATGGATAACTATAGTTAACCACATTTAACCATAGTCAAAATTGTGAACCATTGTCAACCATAGTAAAAGATGGAGAAATATGATAAGCTTTAGTTAAGCATGGCCATCCATAATGTTGCAATGTCACATAATATTGAAGTCAACCTCTACATGTCACAATTTTATATAATATTGTAGTCACCCATAATGTAACACTGTGACATTTTGTTGAAGTCAAGCTCTTCATATTGTAAGGTTACATGGTTTTGTTTTCAAATTATGAATGTTGCAATGTGACAAATGGTTTATGAGTACAAATAATCTCATGGGTAGTGTTGGAGGTCTAAGGAAGGTATATGGGGTTGTTATTGAATGGTAGTGATGCAATTTGGATTATTCTAGAGTCTCCCATCACCTTAATAGGAGTATAGAGGGAGTTGAGTATGCTATAAGCATGGCCAATCAAATGTTGATGTATATGCAACTTCGGAATTTATTTCACATATATGTATATTTTATTCCTATAAAGATGTTATTATTCCTCTATACGGAAGTGGTTGTATTCCTATAGAGATGTTATTATTCCTCTATACGGAAGTGTAATCATTTATATTGTAATTGTCGTAACTTATACTTGATGGGTTATTAGACCACCTTGTTGGGTTGACCTTGTATAAGTCATGTGGGTTGAAGGGTTATTATACCACCCTAGTGGGGGTCGACCATGTGGGTCAAAGGGTTATTAGACCACCCTATTGGGTGTCGGCCCAGTTAGCATTGTGTTATGTGGTTAAGTTGGCCGACCTAGTAAAGGTTATTAGGCAAGTCAAGTCAAGTATAAATAGAGTGCGGGAGGCACTCTATTTCATCATTCTATTCTCACACACAGTCTTTGGATAGTGGCGCACTTGTGGAGGAGGAGAAGCTGCTGCTAGGAGATGTCTATCTCTTATGCTTGGGTTGTATCATTGCACTATCTATCTTTGAGAAAGTTATTGGGGTTTTTCACCTTTATGGTTTTCCCCAAGTAAACTCTGTGTCTCTTGTGTGCTTGCATTATTGTGTCCATGATTGATATGCTGTACATGTTGTTCTCTCACTTAAGATCCTAGATCATATTGAAGTAAATTCTGAAAAAATAACATGGTATCAGAGTTATCCTGAAAGAATGCACGGTATGGCATGTATGACACTTGTTGCACTTGCGATGCTAGGGATTGATATAGCAAAAACCAGTCATCATAGCACTTTCGCTATAAATCCATTTTGGAGAAGTTTTCGGCTCTGAAAATTTTAAAGGTCAAATTTCAGATCCCCATGTACCTTGTGTCCAAAGGAAAACTTCTAATTCGTTGTACTTTGTGTTTTATGATCTGTACAATCTAGGGTTTCTGCCTCTTCCAGATCTGAGTCATAAACAGGTGACCTAGGAAGAAAGGTCATAACTTGGGCTAGGAAGATCCAAATGAAATTTCGTAAATAGTGACAAGCAGTGGACGGACTGTAATTTCTTAGTTAACTTTTTCAGAGGCCGAAACTAAACTAGTGACATGTGTAACTCCGTAAAAGTTCGCTCTCCTGTTTTATACCATAAAAAAGTCACATTGTGACACTAGGCATAACTCTCTCTCAGAGAATCCATTTGAGGTCAGACCTATGGGGTTGGAAAGATGACAGGTCAGGCTACCATAGGAAACATTTTCAGTCCATGTGGATCAGAAAGTGCGGAGTTACACCAGAAACAATCAGGTGCATATTTTTGTCAAAACAGAATTGGATTTTGAGCACCTTCATTCATGGCTCCGGGAATTAGGGTTTCAGAGAAAGTTGGTATTTTTGTAATCGGAGCCCATGGCTGAATGATACGCATCAAAATAGAAATTTAGATACCAAGATCAAATTTTTTGGTTGGGTAGAAGGCCGGGCTTGATCAAACCCTAGTTCGGGACTTTGATCAGAAAAGTGAAAAACTAGGGCTTCCGCAAAAGTTGGAATTTTTTAAGTCTGTGACCACGGCTGGAAGCTCCCTAGAAAAATCAAAGTTTAGAGATTTGGATCGAACCTTTTGGTTGGGAAAAAGGGTGGGCTTTATCAAACCTAGTTCGGGATGCTATCCAGAAGATCCAGAAGTCTCCAAGGCAATTTTAAGAGGTGAAACTTTGCAGTTTTCAAATTCTGAGTATACCAGGTTGATCAGCTCATCAAGGCGCATCTTTCTATCCTTTCAGAAGTTTGAAATTCAAAGTTAGAATTTTTAGGGTTTCCTTGACAAACCCCAATCCAACTCAAGACCCAGTTTTTGCAAATCAAGTGGATTGGGTTAATCCTAGAATAAAACGGATTGGTCACCTACATAAGTGAAGAAGTTCCTGTTTCAGTGGGAGATGAGGGTAAGGCCTTACATAAGAAGATTACAAGCAATCTTGATAGGTGTGTTTCGAATTTTGTTCATGATTAAGTTTATGATATGCTTATCTTCATATCATTACGGTTAGTACAATCTTGATTAATTACTAGACTCGTAGTATCACCTTAATAAAGTTATGAATACATGATAGAAGATATTCATTGATTAAGGTTTCGACACTTATGATTGTACTAATGAATTGTGATGTTGTATGAGGTTTATGTTGTTCGCTAACATGAAAGGTACACCAAGAAAGACAAATCACGTTCTACTTCAAGAACATATGATCATGGTGACATGAAGACAAAGATTCATCCATTGTCATGGATCGCATAGAAGATCTATTTACGAGGTATGTATAACTTGGTTCTACAATGGTTAACTTATGAGACATGTGGGTTACTAGCACAAGTCATTGAAGACAACTAGAAGACATCATGCGGGTACGTTAGACATAACTAGCTAACATAGTAATCCATGTATGTTTTTTCTATATCAAGTTAGAATATTACCTTGTGTTAGGATCCCTTATATAAGTATGATTGGTTATGTTTATTCATAAAGTTAGAAATGTAAGTAATCAAGGGTTTGTGCATATTATGTCTCTTATCTTGATTGATGATATGACTAACCACAAGAGTCATGAAAGTATAGGTTTGAGTAATCACGGGTTTAGGCATATTATGTTTCTTACTTTATTTAATGATATGACTAACAATAAGAGTCGTTGAATACTAATGCTTATTATTTCTGTTTGAAATGATCATACATGCTTAAGATTATTGTGTTTTGATAAATGTATGATTATGTATGAGATCTCGAGGATATCACAATAATGATACTTGTAAGAATGCATAGTGATCGAGGATGGATATAAGTTCAAGGACAGGTAATCCAGGAAGCAAAGATCAAGAGGGAGCACTCTCCAGTAGTTTCTGTAAGGATGCAGATATTCAGAGGGAGTCGACCACTTCTCACAATCCACATCAGAATGGAGTTGCAAAGATTTAGAGGGAGTCCACCCAACAACCAAACAAAGATAAGTATTTGAATTGTCATTTCTTACATATTTGTTTGTTTAAATAATGTTGTTCAATGATGTATATGCTTATGTTCCTATACTTAGGTTGTGTATTGTGAATATTAGAATAATTGCATTAATGAATAGTATACTACTAATATACATGGGTAAGTGGCCTATGGCACTGCACAACATTCCATTGCTACTTATCTAGAATGAAACCTCTTTGCTGACATGTTGGGAGTTGTGCACACTCTTAACAATGTTCTGGTAGATATTGGAAGGCATCTAGAAAGTTACGGGATATGAATAAATGTTGTATTGAAGCATTGGCTAAGATAATTGCATGACTGTATGACATATTTCTTTATGTGTAAGAATTTGTTCTGAAAACTGTGAGATGTTTCTAATCATGCAATTTAACTTGTTTTGTAGGAAAGATCGTATACGAGCACCTACAAAAGAAGGACTACAACATTTGTTTCAGCAACAAAGTTGTCTATTGAAGATATTGAAGTTCCCAGGATTCGGGAAGAAGGCCATGATCGAGGAGTACCAGTTGATCATGAAGAATGATGTTTTGGATGCACTCACAAGACCTGAAGGGAAGTCTGCTGTGACTTCCAAATGGATCTATAAGATCAAGCATGCTGCAGATGGTAGCATGGAGAAATATAAAGCAAGATTTGTAGCTCGTGGCTTCTCCCAGAAAGAAGGGATTGATTATGGGATCAAGTATGATACGAATCAAAAGTTTAACCTGCAGGGTTATGTTGATTCAGATTGGGCAGGTAGTGCTGCAGATAAGAAGAGCACATTTGGGTGCAGCTTCAGTTTGGGATCAGGTGTGATCTCCTAGTTTAGCAGGAAGTAGTCCTGTGTAGCACTGAGTACAGCCGAAGCAGAGTATGTTGCAACTTGTTCGGCTAGTTGCGAGGTAGTATGGCTCCGGAAGCTACTATCTGAGTTATTTGATCTCTTGCTGGAGGCTACTGGTATCTTTTGTTACAACCAGATTTGTGTGAAGCTGTCTGAGAACCTGGTGTTCCACGACAGGTCGAAGCACATAGAGATCAAATGTCACTATATCAGGGATATGGTGCAGAGAGAAGCAGTGAAGCTCCTATATGTTGATGTGCTGACGAAGCCACTAGCCAGAGTGAAGTTTGAATATTTCAGAGAGAGGCTTGGTGTTCTTCAGATTGATGACACTTCGACGAAGAAGTGATGGAGACATTTGCTGAAGCCATTCCAAGCATGGTGGAAGGAGGATCCTTCACATGGCTATGGATGTAAGCGCTGGATGATCAGCATCAGGATGATGTTCCAGTTCCTGCTCTGTATATGCATCATGTTGGATGCTGGATATGATCAGTTGGATCATTTATATGTATGTATGTATGCATCACGTTGGATGCTTGCTATGATCAGTTGGATCATGTATATGTATATGCATCATGTTGGATGCTTGGACCATGTATCTGTATATGTATCGGGTGGATACAATGTATGATCAGGATGATCATGTATGTTGATATATATCAGGTGGATACATTGTTTGATTAGGTGGATCATGTATCTATGTATGTATCAGGTGGATACATTGTATGATCAGGTGGATAATGTATGATGATATGTATCAGATAGATACTTGGTATGCATAAGGTGGATGCATTATATGATCAGGATGATCATGGATAACGAGCTTCAGGATGTTGCTCCAGATGACATGCATCGGGACGATGCAGTGATGATGATCGGGATGATCATATGTGATGACATGTAAGGTGGATACATTACATAATCAATTGGATTATGTGTGATGAGTTCCGAAGACATAGATGCACATGAGCTTTTTAGACATGGTTGTAGATGTGTTCTCCCATGGTCGCGATGTAATTGCTGGGATTTTTCAACATGGTGGAAGATGTGTTCTCCTAGCTTAACCCTATTGCATTAATATTGTAAATGATGTAAATATTGTTATTTAGTCATGGCGAGGAGCTCAAGGCCAAGGCCCCGCCACTGACTTATCGTTTTATGTATCGGCAATTAGAATAGATGCATATGGTTCTTGTGCTAGCAGTGCACAATGTAAAATCGGACACCATGTAAATATGCAATTTTAATGAAAAACCCACAGCCAGATACGCAATGCAACAAAAGAGATGGGGGCATGATCTTTACAAGGAAGAGGGAGGGAAAATAACCGAACCCTTGAGCCAATGGTTTTAATCCATGTGTCAATGAGAAAGCCCATGAAATCTCAACTACCCATTTTTGGGTTATGGACCAATCATTTAATTCTCCCAAGAAATTGGTTAAGGCAGTTAATTCCTTGGAAATGAAGAAGTATGGGCAAGCCATTTTCGTGCATGGGCAAGCCATCAACCTGGAAATTCGTGCTTTTGCTTGTTGGGCAAGAAAACACCCACGAATTGGTGCCCAAAGCCATTCTGAATGGAGAGTCTTCACTCATTCACGCAGCTGGAGTTAGCTGGGCCTTTCCCTGCACGTTTTTCATCCAAATCCTGCATTTTTTTCCATGCCTGGGAGTTCGTTTTTGCATATACAGTAGCCTGGGAGAGAAGGGCCACGATTTGGGGACTGTATGGAGGTCGTTTTTTCCCCCGAATGTCCAAGGACGTTTTTCTAAAAATGGATTGGCTTCCCAGGGTTGTTCCCCATCTTCCCATTTCGTTTTGTGTGTTCCCACGTTTTCTGATGCATCCCGTTTTGGATTTGAACCTGTGAGCAGGAGCTTCAAGAGTGGAAGAGGACAGATTTGGCTTGATGAGCCCAATGGTGTATCCATAGCTCCATGGTTGAGCCACTAGCCTAGTAATTCACCTCTTCCCACCTCTTAGCAGCCTGAGAAACCCAATTGCTAGTTGGCTTGGCTGATTCTAGCATATCTTTGGCTATGTGAGAGCCTGTTTCCCCTTTTCCTTGTGGAGATCGTGCCCAGCTCGGGGGTGGCAGTGGTGCTGAGAGATTAAGGAGCACACTGGCCTACGGTTGGGTGGAACGTTGCAGAAGCGTAGCTGGTTGCTTGGGATTACTCCATTAAAATAAGTATCCTCTTGTGCTATCTTTCAATTGTTTAATGTATGAGTACCTTGAATGTGGAATGAATGAGTAATTGAAATTACTTTTGCTGTGTTTTTAAAATCCTTATGCAATCTTCATATCTCCATTTAGTATGTGATTGCTTGTGAAATAAGATTATGGGGCTGGATGCTCGGTTTAACCTCACGATCCTCTCCATCTAGCTGGTAGGATGGGAGGGGACGTGAAAGAATGGTATCAGAGCTGTGTTGCAGCATCGGGCCTCTATGGGCCAAACCTGATAGCAATTACAGGGAAATTTTTTTTTTCAAAATTTTCTTAAGTCTGTTTTTGAAAATTTATGTTTTAAGCCTGTTTCTGGAAATTTTTGTTTTAAGTCAGTTTGCGGAAGTCGTTCCGAAACTGCGGAAAGGTTCCGCGAACCTTCCCGCAATTGCGGAAGAGTTCGACGAAACTTCCCGCAATTGCGGAAGGATTCCGCAAACCGCTCCAAAACAGCGGAGAAAAATTGTTTTTAGTGAAAATTTTTCTAAAGTCCCGGCGTCGAACGGAAACTTTTTCGGAAGGAATTCTCTTCCGAAATTGCGGAAGGAATTCTCTTCCGAAATTTCGGAAGGATTCTGCGAATCGTTCCGCAACTGCGGAAGACTTCGCCGAATCGTTCCGCAATTGCGGAAGACTTCGGTGAATCGTTCCGAGATTTCGGAAGCATTCCGCGAGACGTTTCGAAAAATCTTTTCGCAAAAACCGCCCGAAACCCCCCCCGGAAGCATTCCGCGAACGGCTCCGAAGTTGCGGAAGCCTTCACCGAACGGCTCCGCAATTGCGGGAGCATTCGCCGAATGGCTCCGCAACTGCGGAAGCCTTCGCCGAATGGCTCCACAATTGCACGAGCGTTCGGCAAATCGCCCCGCCATTGCGGAAGCGTTCGGTGAACTGCTCCGCAATTGCGGAAGCCGTCGTCGAACCGCCCCGCAGTTGCGGCAGCATTCAACCAACCTCTCCGCAGTCGCGGGAACATACAGTGAACCGTCCGCAGCGGAAGCATTTATCCAGTTGCCCCGCAATTGCGGAGGGCTTCAGCCAACCGGCCCGCCCATTGCGGAAGCCTTCAGCCTATCACCCCGCCTATTGCGGCAGGATTCAACGAACCGCCCCGCGACAACGGCATTATTTGTTGTCTCCTCGTATGTTGTTGATTGTAATAGAATTCTATGATTGTCAACGTAATGTTTCCCCACGTGCATGAAGTACTTTGTGAATTCTGAGAATGTAATGTAGCTGTGTAAAATATGAAGAATATGAGTGAAAGTTGTCATTTTTGAAGAGATGCAGTTCCCGCACCTGATGTCAGAATGGAGCATGAAGACAGGCATTGGAAAGCTTGTCTAGCAGGGAACAATGCTGCATGACCAGAGTTTGAAGGAGGTCTACATATATCATAGATATTTAGTGCCGAAGAGTGCCAGCGGCTGTTTTGACAAACAAATCTTGTTATCGATATGGGTAATTTATACATTGCATGATATGGAAGAGGAATTCCATGTTACGAAAAGGGACCGAAAAGGGAAGAATTCCTTAAACCCCTATTTTGTTATTATACTTATAATTACGAAATTGTCATATGGCATAAAAATGTTAGAAATATAAGGGATTACATAGAAGTATATGCACTAGATGGCATCTTAACAAATATTGCATAGTGCATATAAGAAATGATTGTACATAAATGGGATATTTCATATTGGTAGAATAATGGAGTCTGCTTATGTAATAAACCATTAATGGAGAATATTGTGATTGATAATCGCTATTGATGTTGGTATTGGTTGTAGGACCAAAGATAACAGAGAACATGGCTAAATGCCGAGGATGTTGTTGCATGAAGCCAAACAACCTTATGCGGAAATGATGGCGCAACAAACCTATGACCACGAGGTTAGCAAAAAGGAATGTGTAGCATTGGTAAGAGGCCAACTGGTCAGGTAACATCAAGTGATGTAAACGACAGCCATACAAGTAATGGTTATTGGTGCATAAATTGCATGAATGTTGAAAGGGGATTTGGTAAGATCTCTTCAACTATGTTCGAGCTATGTTGAGCTAATTTGCATGTAATATTGAATATCGACTGGGGCTGTTAACCTACCGAGCTTGGTGAGGTGTGGGTAAGTGAAGAGGATGACCCTTACACCTTATGACTGTTTAGAAATCTCAATGCATTCATGTGAATTTATATCATGCCATGCATATGATTGGTTATGTGCTTAGTAACCCAAGCAAGTGAGGACTGGGGGTCCTAATTATGGTAATGCAGATTATATGAGATAGTCATGTTTCGATCATAATATGCTTGAATGCATAGTACTCATGAAACAATGCAAGGTAGCATTGAGTAGATGTGCATTAAGAGATTTTATAAATCTTGTGATGCATTGTATGAATGCATAGGGATGATACATATGACATTGCAAATAAATAATGAATGAAATGATGAATTGATGATAATTCTAGGACCATTTCATGGGCTGTTATGAATGCAGAATAGTAAATGCATGAAAATCCCAATCATGATCGATGGGCTGCTAGAATGCTCTGTGGAAAGACGGAGTTGTATGAATGATATGACTGTGAAATTGGATCTAGAGCTTATGAGAAGGAATCTCATGGTTGAGAGCTCTAAGTTCTGTTAGTAAGAACAGTTGTAAATCTCAGATTGGTAAATATTTCGGATTTGAAATTTTGCTAATAATTGCTAATGACTGTTTGGCTTATATGAAAATGTGTCAGGAGGACATGCTGTAAGTGGATGCTCTTGTATGGCAGCAGGCATAAGACCATAACGGGAAGAGTGGTGTCCCTTACAGGAGCCAAAAATATGAGGATAGCCTCATGGATAAGAAAACTAATTTCTGTAGGACACAGAATTGTAAATTCATATTGAATTAATTATTAATGCTATTGATTGGTTATGGAACAATCATATTTGAGGCTTATTGCTAGATGTGCTGACTGTTTGGCTATTTGATAAAGTGTGCCAGGATGACACATTGCAGGAAGATCATGTGTGATGGCCTGCAGAAGCCAAACTAGATGGGAAGGATCCCATGCTTTGGAAATGGGTTTCGGGTGAAACGCCATGGTAAATGTTGATAATATCTCAGACAAACTGCATGTTGGTAAGGCATGTGAGTGAGACAGTAAATTATGCCAAGAAGGCATGTGTGGGTTATGGCTCGTGAAAAGACTGGGGTGGTAAACCGAAGGACTGTTGACTCAGAGAAGGGAGCCCCATTCTTCACAAATGCAGAAAATAAACACCCGTGAAACGAATGAGTATCCCATAACCCTAACCAAGAATATATGTGTCTGGTTATTAGATTTAATATGCAGAGCATGTTTTATTATTTTACTATTGTTCCAAACTGCTTGAGTATGATTAGGGCCTACATGGCGCACATCAGAAAGGGGGTGCACACCTTTTCTGGTGCTGGGTCATGGTAGGGTTTTCAATATTGACTACACCCTAAGGGAATGGACGCATTCCTGGTGTTTCAATACTAGATAGTGAATGATATGAAATATGATTACAATTTTTGGGCAGTAATACTGATGAGCCTGCTTATCCTTCTTGTGCTAACAGCTTACACAAATGCAACTTGGTGTTGCACGTAAGGGGCAAAGTGAAGAAGGGTGCTCAAAGAGGACTGTATGGGCAGTGGTAACCTTTCTACGCTCACACTAAAGGACACTAGAAGGGATGGATAGGCCCGAGGAGCTGTGTTGCAGAAAAGGGGTATCATCCTTGTGTAGTGTGAGTGGGTATTGTGGGGCCATGCTAGCCTGCAGTCAAGTGAGTCACCTATGGAGTTCCTGGAGGGAACCGCTGGTTGCACAAGAGAAGGAGCCACGTAATCATATTATGTTGTTCATATTGCCTGATAAACCCAGTCGATGTACTGGCTTGGCAATGGTTGTTGTATGCCTGATAAACCCAGTCGGCGTACTGGCTTGGCATTGGTTATTTGGGAGTTGTGACGAATGGTTGTTGTATGCCTGATAAACCTAGTCGGCGTACTGGCTTGGCATTGGTTATTTGGGAGTTGTGACGAATGGTTGTTGTATGCCTGATAAAACCAGTCGGCGTACTGGCTTGGCATTGGTTATTTGGGAGTTGTGACGAATGGTTGTTGTATGCCTGATAAACCCAGTCGGCGTACTGGCTTGGCATTGGTTATTTGGGAGTTGTGACGAATGGTTGTTGTATGCCTGATAAACCCAGTCGGCGTACTGGCTTGGCATTGGTTATTTGGGAGTTGTGACGAATGGTTGTTGTATGCTTGATAAACCCAGTCGGCGTACTGGCTTGGCATTGGTTATTTGGGAGTTGTGACGAATGGTTGTTGTATGCCTGATAAACCCAGTCGGCGTACTGGCTTGGCATTGGTTATTTGGGAGTTGTGACGAATGGTTGTTATATGCCTGATAAACCCAGTCGGCGTACTGGCTTGGCATTGGTTATTTGGGGAGTTGTGGCAAAAGGTTGCCGGATGCCTGATAAACCCAGTCGGTGTACTGGCTTGGCATCGGTTACTTGCATGATGTGGAAGTATTGGTGAAGGGTGTTATTTCCTGACAAACCCAGTCGGAGAACTGGCTTGGAAACGGTTCTTGAATGCTTGATAAACCCAGTCGGCGTACTGGCTTAGCATACTGATTTTTGAAATGCTTGATAAACCCAGTCGGCGTACTGGCTTAGCATACTGATTTTTGAAATGCTTGATAAACCCAGTCGGCGTACTGGCTTAGCATACTGATCTTTGAAATGCTTGATAAACCCAGTCGGCGTACTGGCTTAGCATACTGATTTTGGGATGCCTGATAAACCCAGTCGGCGCACTGGCTTGGCATTGCCTATTCGGATGATGTTGTGGAGCAACATGTGTGCTGGCCAAGCATCCACCCCATAGGTGATCCAAGGCTTGTAAAGCAGAGAAGGAAACCTGTGGAGTAGCGAGGAAATGCACAATACAGATAAGTATTCAATTTCATTCATTTCTTATTTGAAAAACTGAAGGTTTCAAACATAAATATTGCAACAGTGAGCTGATGCATTGTTGTTTCTCTGTTGAAAACCTTGGTCAATGCAGGAAGCAGGGACCCTGAAAGAACTGAAAGCTACTTGGTAAATCCAGAAAGTGGCTAGTTGAGCATTGATTAATTGATGTTGAGAAGTAGCCTGCGTGCTATCCCAACATTCGTTATTGTACCCATAGGAGATCCAAGGCCTGTAGAGCAAAGAAGGGTCCTATGGAATAAAGAGAAGACATCCAACGCAGGTATTGTTGGGAGCAAGAACCTTGAAGCATCTTAAGGATGCAGGTGGACATGTAACCACCTTGAAGAGCTCAGCATGAGCAGTAATGAAAGATGGGGCTAGTGGAGCTATGTGAGTCCTAGCGGCCAAGATTTAGACCAACCAAGTGGAGGAAATCCATGGTTGAGAGGTCTAGAATAAACCATAGACACTACGTGTCATAGCCAAGAAGAGAAGGTCAAGCATTCACGATGAAGTGAAAAAGGACAAGAGAAGAAAAACCATAGTGGTGGTGTGGGTTCCAGAACGGAACAAAACTAAGAGGAGAAACTCTTACGGATCTCTCTCTTTCCTTTTATTGATGCATTTATAGAGTTAGAAAGTTGCTGAATGCATGCATGACTGAAAGTAAAAGTGTGTTATTTGATTAAAGTGAATTGTGAATGCTAATTAATGAATTTCTTGTGAATGGATGAACATGAAGGAATTCATGTATATGTTAGGCAAGCATGAAAAGTGTGGAAGTCTCATGAGTAAGGCATGGACTATCCATGTCAACCGGGGAAAACCATTGACTGATTTTAATGTTGGGTTATACTTGGCCTAACGAGAATTGTAATGATGAATTTCACAGGTGGAAATTGAATCAATTGGTTGCAGCCGGTGCAGGCAAGTGTTGGTAGTAAGCAAAGTGTGGTCAATCGTTCCATTGACTATGGCGGCAGACCAAGGGCTATTAGAATTGGCTGGAAGTCTTCTTCAAACAATTGCCAGGACCCAAGAAAATCTTGAAGAGATGCTCAAGATGCAAAAGCAACAGAACAAGATGAACCACAAGGTCTTGCAGGACTCTATTCGTCTGCAGAAAGAGGTAAAAAGTATTATGAAAGCAATCAGCAAGGGAAGGAAAAGTGGATCGGTGAAGAAGCATTCATCCAATCATCCGATTAAGAAACGCTCCAGGTGGGAAGACTCAAAGGAAATTGAGCAGGTAAAGATGAAGCAACCCGTGAAGTGTTGGAAATGTGGGGGAAATCATTACTTCCGCAACTGTCCAACCAGAGAACCTCAAAAGGGTAGCGGCCATAAAGTTTTCAGACTTATGGGTGAGCTAGAAGATCCGAATCAGTAGGAGCAGCTCGTGAAGATCAAAGGACTTGGTCCTGAAAGTTCAAGGTAAAGAACAGAATGCAGGGCAGATCTGCAAATTTTTTGTGAATTTTGGACATATGTAAAGCGGGTATTTATTTCCGAAGTGCTGGAACACCGAGGACGGTGTTATTCCAAGGGTAGGGGAATGTAACGTCCCCAGCTTAACCCTATTGCATTAATATTGTAAATGATGTAAATATTGTCATTTAGTCATGGCGAGGAGCTCAAGGCCAAGGCCCCGCCACTGACTTATCGTTTTATGTATCGGCAATTAGAATAGATGCATATGGTTCTTGTGCTAGCAGTGCACAATGTAAAATCGGACACCATGTAAATATGCAATTTTAATGAAAAACCCACAGCCAGCTACGCAATGCAACAAAAGAGATGGGGGCATGATCTTTACAAGGAAGAGGGAGGGAAAATAACCGAGCCCTTGAGCCAATGGTTTTAATCCATGTGTCAATGAGAAAGCCCATGAAATCTCAACTACCCATTTTTGGGTTATGGACCAATCATTTAATTCTCCCAAGAAATTGGTTAAGGCAGTTAATTCCTTGGAAATGAAGAAGTATGGGCAAGCCATTTTCGTGCATGGGCAAGCCATCAACCTGGAAATTCGTGTTTTTGCTTGTTGGGCAAGAAAAAACCCACGAATTGGTGCCCAAAGCCATTCTGAATGGAGAGTCTTCACTCATTCACGCAGCTGGAGTTAGCTGGGCCTTTCCCTGCACGTTTTTCATCCAAATCCTGCATTTTTTTCCATGCCTGGGAGTTCGTTTTTGCATATACAGTAGCCTGGGAGAGAAGGGCCACGATTTGGGGACTGTATGGAGGTCGTTTTTGCCCCCGAATGTCCAAGGACGTTTTTCTAAAAACGGATTGGCTTCCCAGGGTTGTTCCCCATCTTCCCATTTCGTTTTTGTGTGTTCCCACGTTTTCTGATGCATCCCGTTTTGGATTTGAACCTGTGAGCAGGAGCTTCAAGAGTGGAAGAGGACAGATTTGGCTTGATGAGCCCAATGGTGTATCCATAGCTCCATGGTTGAGCCACTAGCCTAGTAATTCACCTCTTCCCACCTCTTAGCAGCTTGAGAAACCCAATTGCTAGTTGGCTTGGCTGATTCTGGCATATCTTTGGCTATGTGGGAGCCTGTTTCCCCTTTTCCTTGCGGAGATCGTGCCCAGCTCGGGGGTGGCAGTGGTGCTGAGAGATTAAGGAGCACACTAGCCTACGGTTTGGTGGAACGTTGCAGAAGCGTAGCTGGTTGCTTGGGATTACTCCATTAAGATAAGTATCCTCTTGTGCTATCTTTCAATTGTTTAATGTATGAGTACCTTGAATGTGGAATGAATGAGTAATTGAAATTACTTCTGCTGTGTTTTTAAAATCCTTATGCAATCTTCATATCTCCATTTAGTATGTGATTGCTTGTGAAATAAGATTATGGGGCTGGATGCCCGGTTTAACCTCACGATCCTCTCCATCTAGCTGGTAGGATGGGAGGGGACGTGACAGTATGCATAAGGTGGATGCATTATATGATCAGGATGATCATGGATAACGAGCTTCAGGATGTTGCTCCAGATGACATGCATCGGGACGATGCAGTGATGATGATCGGGATGATCATATGTGATGACATGTAAGGTGGATACATTACATAATCAATTGGATTATGTGTGATGAGTTCCGAAGACATAGATGCACATGAGCGTTTTAGACATGGTTGTAGATGTGTTCTCCCATGGTCGCGATGTAATTGCTAGGATTTTTCGACATGGTGGAAGATGTGTTCTCCCATGGTCGTGATGTAATTGCCAGGGCCATTCGAGCATGGTTGTAGATGTGTTCTCCCATGGATGCGATATAAGTGTTGGGGCCATTCGATCATGGTTGTAGATGTGTTCTCCCATTTGTGTGATATAAGTGATGGGCCATTCGAGCATGGTTGTAGATGTGTTCCCCCATGGCTGCAATATAAGTGCTATGCCATTCTCGCATGGTTGTAGATGTGTTCTCCCATGGTGTAGATGTAAGTGTTGTATGATGTGCATCTGGGTTGTGCTTCGTGGATGATGATCATGAGTATCAGGATGATACTTTGTGGCCGTGGACAGGTTGTGCGGATAAGCATATAATCCATCCCTAGGAGGTTTGCAGATAGTCTTTCGAGGTTTTTCCTATGGCATGTAATGTGGCCCTGGGATATCTAGAAAACGCTCTTTCGAGGTTTTTCTTTGGGAGGACATATAATCCAACCCTAGGAGATCCGACAAGTAGAGCTGTGTGCTTGTAACAGCCTGGGATGCTCTTTTGAGGTTTTTTCCTATGGCATGTAATGTGCTCTTGGGAGATCTGATAGGTAGAGCCGAGTGCTTGTAACAGCCTGGGATGCTATAGCTAGGTTTTGCCATGACCACATGTAATATGCTCTTGGGATATCCGACAGGTAGAGCCATATGCTAGTAACAGCCTGGGATGCTACAGCCAGGTTTTGTGGTGAGATCACATGTAATGTGCTCCTAGGAGATCCAACAGGTAGAGTTGTGTGCTCGTAATAGCCTGGGATGCTACAGCCAAGTTTTATGATGGGGTCACATGTAATGTGCTCCCGGGAGATCCGACAGGTAGAGCTGAGTGCTTGTAACAGCCTGGGATGCTTCAACCAGGTTTTGTGACGAACATAATAAGTCTTGAGGATTCCACGGTATGGCCAATGATGATGAAGACCTGCAGATGGTGGGGCTACATCTAGTATGAAAAAGGACTTTCTCTGTAGAACTTCCTATGATGAGTAGATTCAGAGATTGATTGAGATAACAGCTGTAGTGACGATGACGATTGTCTAGTGACGATGATCCAGAGAAGAAGACTTGTGCTAGAAGACCTGTGACGAGAAATACCTTCCTAGTTAAGAGGAAGTGTTGATATATATGTAACTTAAGAATGTATTTCCAATATATGTATATTGTATTCCTATAGAGATGTTATTATTCCTCTATACGAAATTGGTTGTATTCCTATAGAGATGTTATTATTCCTCTATACGGAAGTGTCGTCATTTATATTGTAAGTGTCGCAACTTATAATTGATGGGTTATTAGACCACCTTATTGGGGTCGGACCTGTCTAAGTCATGTGGGTTGAAGGGTTATTAGACCACCCTAGTGGGGGTCATCCACGTGGGTCAAAGGGTTATTAAACCACCCTATTGGGTGTCGGCCCAGTCAGCATTGTGTTATGTGGTTAAGTTGAGGCCGACCTAGTAAAGGTTATTAGGCAAGTCAAGTCAAGTATAAATAGAGTGTGGAAGGCACTCTATTTCATCATTCTATTCTCACACACACTCTTTGGAGAGTGGCGCACTTGTGGAGGAGGAGAAGTTGCTGCTAGGAGATGTCTATCTCTTATGCTTGGGTTGTATCATTGCTCTATCTATCTCTGAGGAAGTTATTGGGGTTTTTCACCTTTATGGTTTTCCCCAAGTAAACTCTGTGTCTCTTGTGTGCTTGCATTATTGTGTCCATGATTGATATGCTGTACATGTTGTTCTCTCAGTTAAGATCCTAGATCATATTGAAGTAAATTATGAAAAACTAACATCAAATTCATCTATGGTCATCTATGGCCATCCTTGGCCAATCAAAGTCAACCATAGTCAAACATGACAAAGCATAGTAAAGCATGGATATACATAATGTTTTTATGTCACATAATATTGAAGTCAGCCTCTAAATGCCACAATTTTATATAATATTATGGTCACCTATGATGTCACAATGTGATAGTTTGTTGAATTCAACCTCTTCATATTGGAAGATGGCATGATTTTGAATTCAAATTCTAAATGTTGCAATGTGACAAATGGTTTATGAGTGGAAATAGTCTCATGGGTAGTGCTAGATGTCTAAGGAAGGAATTCGGTGTTGCTACTAAATGTTAATGAAGCAATTTAGATTATTCTAGAGTGCCTCATCAACTTTATAGGAGTATAGAGGGAGTTGAGTATGCTACAAGTATGGCCAATAAAATTCATCTATGGTCAACCATGTCTAATTAATGTCAACCATGGTTAACTAAAGTCAACTATATTAAGTAATGTTCAAACAAATTCAAACACGGTTAACAATAGTAAACCATATTCAAACATAGTCAACCATAGTGTAACATAGAAACAAATGGTTAACTATAGTCAAACATGATCAACCATACTCAACCATAGACAACCATAATTAGACATAGTTAACCAATGTCAATCATGGTCAACCAAAGTCAAACATATTCATCCATGGTCCACCACAGTTAACCATGGTTAAACATAGTTAAACATGGTCATCCATTATCAAATGTGGTCAACCATAGTCATATATAGTTAATTATAACTAAACATATTCAACCAAAGTCAAATATAGTCAACCATGATCAAGCAATGTCAACCACGATCAACCATAGTCAACTATGGGAAAAAAATTCATCATGTTTCTTTTAAAGCAGGTATGAGAAAGGGCTCGAATAATCGTGGTGAATTACAACTTTATTTTATGCTCTAAAAATGGCTTTGGATTGAGGGATAACTTGGCCACAAGTTTTTGGAGATCCTCTCTTAGTCATAAATTGGATGAATAATTATGTGTAGGTGTATAATAATGCTTTATTTCCTCTAGCTCAACAGTTACGGGACATCTCTTCCCAATTTCTCCTAATTAGTTTCACTCGTATCTTCAAGGATTTGACTGACAATTTATATGATTTCCTTTCCAAACAATTTTACAAATGTTTGATAATGAATTCTCTTGGGATGAGGAAGCCGAGGGATAGATGGTGGCCTCTAGATTAGGGGCTTTAACTGAATTTTGGTTGGTTTTGATGGTCTTTTTGACTCTTGATCTTATTGTGTTGATGGATATTTGAGACACTAGTTATGCATGGATGTGGCTATGACTCCTTTTGTTTATCATATACTACATGGTGAACTCTTTTTGTTTGTTTGTTGATATGCAAATTCTTTCGTATTGTTTGTATATCCATACCAAGGGCGCTTGAGAATTGTATTTTTGATACTTAAAAAAAATATTTTAATATATATATTTAAAAAAAAATTTATATATATAAATTTATGTAAATATTTTTTTAACTACTATATTTTTCTATAAAATTGACTAAATTAATTATTGTTTTTTTAATTAAATAATCATGAGCATCTTCAATGGCGTGCAATATTTTAACCTTCCAAAATTCTCTTCAATCGCTTTATCAAAATATAGCTTAAACCACCATCTTAATAGGAGAGGATCCACATTTTTTATTCTCTCTTTTATTTTTAATAACTTTCCTAAAGGTATCTGTACTTGCATCTTATCATATTCATATCATTCATAGGTTTCAATGGTTAAAAAAACAAAAACATAGGAGAAAACATCTATACACGATAAAGGATTATTTTTCCAACCATAATCAACGACTTTCCTTTCACCTCATAAATTTTATATATAATAATAATACAAAACTATTAAAAAATTAGTTGGGAGATTAAATTACAAATAAATAAGTATTAACAAATAAATAAGACACCAAAAATATAAAATACTTTATTATAAATTTGAATAAGAAGGAAAAGAAGAACATATTATTTATAAATTACAACGGAAAGAAGAACATATTAAATATATAACAAATGAGACCCCCTTTTCTACTTCCACGGATCCAACTCATTAGTCATAATGATATGGGCGAAGATCCATATTCCACACTATCATTATAATAATAGAGTGGATTATCAAAAATATTTTATGGACATAATTAAAATAGCCGGGAACTTTATAAACGAAGTTGACAATTTGTTGAATTAATTTAAAGATTATTTTATTCACATAAAACACCCACATTCCCTCAACAAATATATGATTCTCCATCAACTATCATTCAAGTGATTCTCCATCAAACATCTAATTTTAATTCAAGTAATTCTCCACTAATGGTGTTCTTTTTAAAAATTCTTCTTTTAGGAAGAAAACGAAATATAAACACACATACATCAAGGAGAGATGTTTTTGATGGCCTTGACCTAGTTTAGTGTGGGATCAATAATAGATCTATTATTGGTGGTTGGTTTTTCCCTACGGGATTTTCCAAGATAAATATGATATTGTTGTTGTTGATTGCTTATATTTGTATTTATTTTCTCTCACATATTTTTTATTGCTAATAACACAGCTCAGTTGTTAGTTTCAAGATTATGAATTTTTTTTAAAGTTTTATAAAGAACAGAAGAATATGAAAAAAAATGATTTTTTCAGTCCATTTATTTGAAGATGTTGGTGTTGGTTGAGTTCAATAGTTTGGGCATTGTGATTGGGGTATGGTTCTGAATATAAATAGCAATCGGTGTTATCTTTTGTGGATGGGCAGTGGATTTGGTTCAAATTCCAGGGCAAAACTACTGTCATTATGGGGTATGTTGTAGTTTTCTTCTAATAAAGGTTTTATGTTATCTCTAGGTTCTAGGTGATTCCATAATTATAGTGAATTGGGCAATTGGAAGATCTTCTCTACAAGTGGTAGCTTTGGAGCATTTGTGCACAAGGATAAAACTTCTTCAAGCTTCTTTTAACTATTCTTTCTTATGATCATATATATAGACAATTAAATTTAGTTGCAGACCATTTATCAAAAAGAGTGCTTGGTCTTGAGGAGGGTCTTCTCTTTTTTGAAGAAGTGAAAGATTCCATTGTGATTTCTTCAGGGTTCCTCTTGGTTTATTAAGTCTTTATGGTTAAATTTTATTTTTGTTTCTTCCTAGATGTAGATTGGGTCAATGTTTTCTTAATGAACTCAATATGTCATTTATGGGAATAGAACTTGGGTGGTAGGATAATATTCCATCACATAACCACTCATGTTAGATCCAATTAACAAACCACTTAACTCACTTTTATATATGTGTGTGTGTGTGCGTTATCCATCTATTCCATTGATTCAAAATGGTTTCACATCTTGGCAATTTTATTATAGTTTTCTAATTACCAAATTTCTGGTGCATTTTTCAAACATTTCCCTTGTGCTTTTGCCAGTTGATATAGACCATATGTTCCATTGATTCATGATGGTTCCACATTATGGTTTTTACTACATATTTTCAAGTTTTGAAATTTTGATATATTTTTTGGATGTTTTTCTTACATTTTTGGGAGTTGATGTAACCACACAATCTTGAGTTACCAAAATCATAAATCATGAATTAAGCTTTGTAATGGTTCAAAAAACAACCTAAACAAATTTTGAATACAAAAATTACGTCCTCAAAACCCTTTGTACAATATTTAATAACCACACAAATCAAGTAACTACTTAACTGACCTAAATCTATTATTATTTATTTATTTATTTTTCAAACCGGAAAACCCACCCCACAGCAAGCTTGGTAATTGTCGAGTAGTAAACTGGGTTGGGGTCAACCTGAATGTTGGATAGGGCTTCTATCGAGAGTAAGATCGCCATTGTAGTCATATGAAGCCTTTAAAAGCGAGGCATGCTTCCCCCACCCCCGACAAAGATTCGAACCTAGACTTCTGTTGAAACAACCATCAAACCTCATCATTATCTCCTTCCCTCAACCCCAACCAACCTAAATTGCTTTATCACATTCACTAAAAAAAACAACCAGACATAAGGAAGCTAATTACTTGTTAAGATCAAATTGGATGAGTGAACCAAGATATTTGTACACGAAATGGGACATGTAATGTGACTATAATTCATTGTATACGAAGTCCTACAACATAATAGATTTTTCAATATTGTCACCTAACATTACTTTTCCCACCCTTGCTAAGAAATAATATATAAATATAAATTTGGGTTATGATTGTGTGGGATTAAAGCACCTAATCTTAGAGGACATTTTGTGTGAATGCATGGAAACTCTTGTATCATTTAGCTGGACTTCATGATGACACAGATTGTTGCTTTAATTTTCTTCAACTTACAACGTCACGGAAAGTGGATTTAACTGTATATAGATTCTTTATTTAACAATTTTGGGTTCATTTTGATTGCATTGAGTGTCATTGCTTGTGAACTTAGTGTGGGGTCTCTATGAAGGTTCATTTTAAGTGGTAATGATGAGTTGATATGATTAGCTCATAGTTAACATTATACATACACTATATTTTTTATAAATTTTCAATTAACTTCGACACTTTTCTTTATTTATTTATTTATTTTGTTAATCTTTCCACACACTAATTTAACATTATACATACACTATATTTTTTATAAATTTTCAATTAACTTCAACAATTTTCTTTATTTTTTTTTCTATTTTGTTAGTCTTTCCCCACACTAATTTGAAAGTTTTAGACAATACATTCATATTAGCATGAATTTGGAAGACAAATGTATAACTGTCACATTGAAATGTGAATTAAGACTTTGAGAGACATCCCCAAGCATCCCCGTGTTATAGTGTGAATCAAGACTTTGACAAACATCCCCGTGTTATAAGATGTAATGGTTATAGTGTGAATTAAGATTTTGACAAACATCCCCGTATAGGATGTCTTTACATAATGTACCATGTACCAATAATGATTTAATAACTTAAAAATTACAGTTCTAGTAATAATAATTTTTTATTTTATTTTTTAAAATGATCAATTGTATTTTTTTCTAAACCACGCAAAGGTATTAGACTTGAATTTAAATTTGATATTAAAATTAAATATATCTTTTATCAAATCATGTGATTTCTATATTTATAAAAAAAATCGACTAATAAATAATGTTTTTTCACATTCTATTATAAAACTTAGCAATGTTTATTAGTCCCTGCCTTTAGGTTGGCACGACCTTTATCATTCGGCTTGCCATTTTTTATTAAGTGGCATGCAAAACATTTCTTTTTAAGCCTAAGTTTGCATTAAAAGAAAAAACTTATAGTTTTATAGAATTTTTCCTAACCAATCATATGAGCACAATCGTTTTATCCACTAATAAAAAAAATTGACCTCTTATTTGGCTTCTTTTCGAGGCGAGCATATTTTCAATAACAAGATGTTAAATGCTCTTTATGTTTCATTTGTTTTAAATGAATTAATGTTATGGATGGCTTAGCATTATTTAGCATTACTTTGAAACATTTGAGTGCTTAGGATTGCACTAAAACATTTGATGGCTTAGGATTGCTTTGAAACATTTGATTGCTTAGCAATAGTTAGCATTACTTTGAAACATTTGGCGTTTCATTTTTTTTTGCAATGTTAAGCAGAAACCATCGCCCTAGTAGATGCACCACCTTGTAGATCCAAAAGCATCGCCTTGTAGGTAATATGTGGCAGTGCACTGCCTTATAGGTCCAAAGCTGCCACACATACATGGAATGAAGTTGGCACACATTTTAATGCCACTCTCACCACAATTGTTTGATTATCGTCTCAAAAGAAACCATATATTGCTATTGTTATTCTTGTGCACACTAGAAATTCCTATTGGAAAGATCTCTACCAACAATCAAATGAAAACCGTATGAGTAGAAAGATTATCCCAAGAAATTGTTGGACTCTCAGTGACATTTGAAGCTCTTTGGGCATCACAACAGTAAACCTTACTCGGTGACATACGAAGCTGTTTGGGCATTAGAAAGCAAACTTGCATCAATTGAATAGGTGAGGTGTACCTAGAAATTTACCATAAATTTCTATTTCATGCATACATTTTTTTTGTTTCTTGATGAATATAAAGAAAATCATAGTCAATAGCTCATTACATGTTCACAAAGGAGAAGCCTAAGCTTCTAAGTGACTTAGAATAAATTATTTAAGCAAAGAAACATCTTACAACAATAATAACTATAAATTAACTTACAAGCAGTGATGATAGGTTACTTACATGCAGAGCTAGCTTTACCAAGTATCCCGAAAGGTCTGAGAAATCCCTCTATAGTCATTTCGCCAACAGCTTTCATAAATTCATTTATGCTACCAATTTGAAATTTTGTTCATGAATATTATATCAAATAAGATCAATTTCCATTACAGAGGCAAATCCATTTTCACAGAACCTCCCGTTTCTCCATAGGAAAAGATGCAAACCTGCAAAATGCATTGAAGAGCATATTATAAATGGAAACAAAATATATTCTATGAGCATGCCCTACTAAATTGTCCCAAATAGGTAACATCTCTAGATATAAAGTGGCTTAAGACAATGCAGGAACATAATGGAATTTTGCGATTAAAACAATAAAACATCAGACATAATAACCATAGCGTAAAGACAATATTCATTATTTTCCTTTTGTCCAGGGCTTTGCTTTTTACTGCTTCCTTTTATTGAATTTGCTAGTGGTGATACTGGAATTCAAACTAAAACATACATTTCTTAACATATATATCGCATTCCACAATTACCATATCTAATGCCTTTGTTTTAATGGGTCATATATCTAGCTATGCGACTTTATAAAAAAACAGACAATGAATTTTCCCCTAGGTTTGATTTTGTTTATTGCAGCCATGTTTTCCTTGTTGCTCTTTTTTGTTTTTGTCTTCCTCTGCTTTCTGGTTTATATTTATTTATTGATGCTTATGATTCTTAAGAAGTTTATGCTTATCTCGATTAAGCAGTAGATCCATTTTGAAACTATTTTCTTCCCTTCCATTTGGAGATTTAGATCTTGTACTCCCAGATCAAGATTGATATCGAAACCCCAAACCAACGCCTCTAATATTAGACCAATTTAATCTCCTAGAAATTCAACCATGGCAATGTTTGAGCGAGGGGTGGAACATATACATAGGTTAGAGGGGCAAAGAAATTTGATACAATTAATACCAATTAAACAAGACTAAGCAAGACTAATCAAGCTAGGATATAGATATGCTAAAGGAAGCTAAAAAAAGATGGCTAAAACATAAGTGGAAGTAGGAGAGAAAACTCAATATGGGGTAGATCTAGCGATTAATCAGGCTACAAAAGTTGCTAAGGCATAGGAAATACTCATAGCAGCATTTGACCGAGCAAGGGAAATAGAGTCATAAGAGAAGCCCCAACCACATTTGAACTAGTTCAAGTTTAACATGTTCCAGGTTCAGTGAATATACGGACATTGGTCCCAAACTTATTTCGTTCATTTCCAAATTCTTTAGTAGTAGTTGTGGATCAAGCTCATTTTCAACTAGTCCTGGATCGATAGCAAGAGGAAGATCCAACACCAACATCATACTTTTTTTTTTCTAGATCTATAATCAATCAATTCAACAAATGGCCTGCTACTAGGACCATCACCCCATTAGTAGTTGTTCCAGAGTAGATACATATGTTTAATATCTAGATCTAGATCAAGATAGAGAAGCACCATTAACAATAGAAGAATCAAGCTATGCTAGAAGAGAACAAATGTGAGGATCAAGGAAAATTTAGTTAATCGTCCAGATGTAACACATGCATGTTTGAGTGGTCATAATGCATGGTCATCACTAGATTATAGGAGGCCAAACACTTGGTCCACACTTTCTAATTGTTGAGTCCTTCTTGTGTTTACGTGCTACTGAGGATTTATGCTTATCTCGAACCTACATAGTCACGATAGTAGTTTCTGTCTAGAGAGAGATTCAACCCCTATTTTATTATATTCTATATGTAACAAAATAGTTAGCCTATTACTTGATTCACAAGTTTACTATTACCATAGTGATTTAATCTATTATATACTAATTTATCGCTTAAGTTTTTGAGATAAAGGATATTTGTCGAGCCAAGGGAAAATGAATGCATGATGCATGATGGAGAAAGATGTATCTTGAGCTATCTATCTTCAATTATCATATACCATTCTCTATGGGGATTGATATCTAAACTTGGATTTCCAATAGATGGTATTAGTTATACAAAGAATTGTCATTAGCAATATGATTAGCTAAACGGGTAAAGTATTTCATTTTGACCCTCTAGATTTTGGCCTTGTAGAAAGGAAAAGCTTGTATTAGTAAAGGTAGGGTTGGAATAGTTAGATTAGCTAGTAGTGCTTGTTGGATGGGTGGGTGTGGGGTTCAAATCTTCTTAAATTTGTTAGGCATGTATTGAACGTGAAAACACATTATCTATCTTCTCCCTGACCCTCTCCTTTACTCTTGGATTCAATTGGTACAATATTTTCTTAATAGGTCTGGCATCTGGATTTAGCAGTATTCTCATTTAACCAATTCCCCCCTTTTATCCCATTTATTTTAGTCAATATTTGAGGAAATAGATTAAAGTAATTTGTAAGGATATCTGCAAGCTTGGATATAGTTCCTTCATCTCAGTAGCCTCCAATAGAGGCCATTCGAGGCTATTCTTTTGTATCAATGTTCAACTTCCTTATCTTAAGGGTCTCTTGATATATCAATGTCATGTAGATTGATTTAATAACCACCTCTTAATCTCAAAATACTTCACGACAATATTGACTCATGAAAATATTTACTAACTTGCCTCGATCACCAACCATCATTCACGTCTTGATATGGTTCATGGATTAATTGATTGACTTGAGTTCGTGACTCTATATCTCGCTTGAGTTTCAGTAGCACACAGAAAGAAGGCCATAACAAGTGTGATGGAAGGTATAAGTAAAGATTAAAACCTCCTACTACTTTCCCTCTATTAATTGGTTGGGTGTTTTCTTTGCTGTGAATGCTCCTACCTTTACTACAACAACAAATATTTAGGACTACACTTGGTTCCTTAGCTGATGGATTTTCTATGGGTGATGCTTCAACTTAAACTATATCTACCACCAATATTTATAATTGTTCAAGATTGCTTCTGCAACTTGATTTCGTTCTATTACTAGGGACTCTTGAACCGAATATGGTGAAAAAGAAATAGGGGCATAAACAAGCCATATTAGCAATGCAATGACAATCTCTATAATAGCTCACTTGTATCTAGATAAAGAAGAACCCCACTACAAAATCATCATCTTTGATTTCTTGTTGAAAGAATAAAATGAGAACTATTAGTGAGAAAAGACCTACCAAATGTTAGAGAAACAAATAATATCGATCTCTAATGAACTACTTGGGCCCAAAGATGAATCATGTTCAATCTGTTAGAAAAACAGAATCGCAGAGCAATAACAATAAACATAAATGCAAATATAATCACACAAACAAATTACAAGAGAGACACCAATATATCGCGGTTCACCCAAGATGGGCTACGTCCACATTGAAATTGCCAGTCCTTATTATTATACCATCCAACAAAGTGAAGGGATACAACCTACAGCACAACTGCTGCACTTCCTCTTCACTGTCTCACAATCTCTCTTACGATCTCAGAGATCTTTACAATGCATAATACCTAATACATCAACCCTAGCCGTGTTACAATGTCTTTCTTTTATAAGGGAAATACAATGGGAAAATACCATGGACCCCCTGGGGATCGTGCTGAGATCATAACCAAACCTGGGGTACAAACACGGCTAAATCATCATCTATGAGACTGAAAGATCAGGCTCCACAACCAACAATCTCCCACTTGGAGACTGATCACAACAACTCCACTGCTGTTGTACTTGCTGGACCTTGGACTTGGAAAATTTCTCATCTTCACCTTCACACTAGAAGGCCAACTAAAACTGAGCAGGAACTCAGTTTCCCTCTGGTCACTACCTTTGTGAACATGTCTGTAGGATTATGGCTAGTATGTATCTTTTCCAACTTCAACACTTCATCTTCCAGAACAGAGCGTATGAAATGGTACTTGAGCTGTATATGTTTAGTCTTGGAATGGAATGCTGAGTTCTTTGCAAGATTAAGGGCATTCTAGCTGTCACTATACAACCTGCTATCCTTCTGCCTCTTACCCAATTCCTCCATAAACCTACACAACCAAATCATCTCTTTACTAGCCTCTGTAACAACAACATACTCTGCTTCCATTGTTGAAAGTGCAACAACCTTTTGCAGTTTCGAGATCCAACTTACTATTGTTCCACCTACAGTAAACACATACCCTGTGGTGCGCCTCCTGCTATCCTTATCACCTTCCATATTTGCATCAACATATCCCTATATAATAGTTTCTA
This sequence comes from Larix kaempferi, assembly GCA_027924585.1. Classification (NCBI taxonomy): domain Eukaryota; kingdom Viridiplantae; phylum Streptophyta; class Pinopsida; order Pinales; family Pinaceae; genus Larix; species Larix kaempferi. Next base: position 68,123,188 of record BSBM01000047.1, on the reverse strand, counting down.
AACCTCCAAAACATAATGCATTAGTGGTAGTACCTCTCAAATACTTGAGAATACACTGTACTACCTTCCAATGTTCTTTACCTGGATTGTTCATATATCTGCTCACAACTCCCACTGCATGTGCAATATATAGTCTTGTGCACACCATGGCATACATCAAGCTGCCAACTGCTGATGAATAGGGAATCTTGGACATGTAATCTATCTCTTCCCGTGTCTTGGGACACATTTCCTTACTTAGAATGAAATGGCTGGCCAAAGGTGTACTAACTGGTTTTGCATTCTGCATTCTGAACCTCTCCAACACCTTTTGTATGTACTCACCTTGAGACAATGTCAATTTGCGATTTTTCCTATCTCTTGTTATTCTCATACTAAGGATTTGCTTTTCAACACCCAAATCCTTCATCGCAAATGAATTAGCTAACTTCCTTTTGAGCACATTTATATCCTACATGTTAGGCCCTGCAACAAGCATGTCATCCACATACAATAACAAGATAATATATCTTTCATTCTCTAGCCTATTTAAATAAACACAGTGGTCAGAATGACATCTACTATAACCTTGGTATGTCTGTCAAATTTTAAATACCACTGCCTTGGAGCTTGCTTCAAGCCATACAATCTCTTCTTCAACCTGCATACCAAATCCTCCTTCCCTTTGACCTCATACCCTTGTGGCTGCTGCATATAAATATCTTCCTCCAAATCCCCATGGATAAAGGTTGTTTTTAAATCTAACTGTTCAAGATGCAAATCTTCTACCGCCACTAGACTTAAGATAGTCCTAATTGAAGTCATCTTAACAACGAGAGAAAGTATTTCATCAAAATCTATACCTTTCTTCTGTGCAAACCCCTTTACAACAAGTCTAGCCTTGTATCGCTTCTTGCCGCCTTCTTCTTCCTTCAACCTGTAAATCTATTTGTTCTGCAATGCTCTTTTACCAACAGGAAACTGAACCAAATCTCAAGTTTGGTTTCCTACCAATGAGTCCATCTCCTCATTCATGCCTTGCTCCTACTTCTTTCTAGTTTCCACTTGCAATGCTTTTTCATAACATTCTGGTTCACCAACATCAATGATTAATAAATAATACATTGAAGGAGGGAGTCTACTTAACCTAGTAGATATTCTTACACTTGCAGGAGTTTCAGGTACTTGCTGTTGTTCTTGATTTTCTGGCACCTTCGGAACTTCATTTTCTTTAATTTAATCAAGTACTGTGTACTCTGTGTTTTCCTTTTCCTATGTCTTTCCCTACAACTGATCTTTATACATGACCTTTTCATTGAATATCACATCTCTACTCTTGATGATTTTGTTATTTTCATAATCCCATAAACGATAACCAAATTCATCAACCCCATATCCAATAAAGGTACATTTCTTGGATTTATCTTCAAGCATTGTTCTATTTTCTTTATCAATATGGACAAATGCTTCACAACCAAATGTTCTCAGGAATGAGTAGTTTACCTTTTTACCTGTCCATGCCTCCTCTAGAATACCACGATCCAAAGCACTTGAAGACCCTCTGTTTATTAAATAAACAACAATATTTATAGTACCCACCCAAAACTGTAAGGGAAACCCTGCATGCAATCTCATACACCTTGCACGCTCCATGATCATTCTGCTCATCCTTTCTGACACACCATTTTCTTGTGGTGTTCCTGGGATTGTCTTCTCTCTACAAATCCCATGGTATGAACAATAACTATCAAACTCCTTGCCGTATTACTCACCTCCATTATCATATCTGGACACTTTAACCTTTTTCCTGTCTCATTCTCAACCAAAGCTTTCCACTTCTTAAAAGTAGCAAACACATCAGATTTATTTATAATGCAATAAACCCAAGTTTTCCTAGTTGCATCATCAATAAATGTAACATAATAATGGAGCCACCAAGAGATCATTATACCTGAGCTGGTCCCCATACATTTGTATGCACAAGCTCTAACTTTTCATTCTTCTTTTGTTTCCCAACCCTGATAAATATGACTCTCTTATGTTTTCCATAAACATATTTTTCACAGAATTCCAAACTTACCTGCTTCAAATCTGGCAGCAACTTCCTTGAGTGGAGAATCTGTATCCCCTTCTCACTCATGTGTCCAAGCCTATGATGCCACAATGATGTATCTGTTCCTGTGGAAGCTAAAGAGATATAATGGTCAGTATTATGAGGACATAAATACAACGTATCTACCCTGTCTCCTTTTTCTATCACCATTGATCCTTTAGTGATCTTCCACCACGTTTCTCCAAACGTAGATAGACAGCCTCCATCTCCCAATTAGCTTGTTGAGATCAGATTTATTTTCATAGCAGGAATATGCCTTACATCTTTCAACATCCAATCATTTCCATTCTTAAAATTTATCCATACTTTACCCATTCCAACAATTTTACATGGCTCATCATCACCCAATAAAACATGTCCAAAATCGCCTAGAACATAATCATGAAAATATTTCCTATAGGGTGTAGCATGACATGAAACCCCTGAATCTACTACCCAATAATCACTAGTATTCTAATGCAAGAATCAAAGCATCTTGTAACACATCACCTGCTACATTTGCTTCCTGGGTAGTTTCCTGCTGTCCATCTCCTTTCTTCTTTAGAGATCTGCAGTCTTTCTTTAGATGTCCTTTCTTTCCATAGTTCCAACACTCTATCTTTCCTAGTCTGGACTTGGATCTTCCCATTTTAGACTTGCCATGATTACCTCGGCTCTTTCCTCTCTCCTTTTGTCTTCCCTTGCTCTCCATGGTCAACGCATTACTTGATGTCTCACCTATGCTTTTTCTTCGCATTTCCTCACTAAGAATAACACTAAAAACATCATGAAATATCGAGTTTTAACCAGAGACAGAGTTACTTACATCCATGACCAAGCTATTCCAACTTTCTGGCAACGAACACAAGATTAGAACAGCCCTAACATCATCATCAAAGTTCACACTTACAAAACTTAGTTGATTTGTAATCATATTAAATTCATTTAAAACATCATCAACATATCCACCTTAACACATCTTCATATTAAATAAACGCTTCATTAGAAATACCTTGTTGGAGGTCGAGGGTTTTTCATACAGCTTACCCAATGCGCTCATCAAACCCTCCGTTGTCTTTTCTTTTGATATATTGAAAGCCACCAACGAATCCAGGGACAACCGTATTGTACCCAGTTCCTTTCTGTCAAGAATCTCCTTTTCTTCGTCCTTCATAGTCGTCGGCTGCTTTGCTCTTCCTCCCAACGGTAGGAATAGATCCTTCTAGTACAGATAGTCCTCCATTTGCATCTTCCATAACTGGTAGTTTTTGCCATTAAACTTCTCAACCTTAAACTTTTCTTCTTCCTCCATTGCTCCCACTCAAACCAAAAACCCTAGTTTCTTGCAGGTTTATTGCCAAATAGACCTTTGGCTTTGATACCAATTGTTAGAAAAACAGGATTGCAGAGAAATAAAAATTAGCAAAAATCCAAATATAATCACACAAACACATTACAAGAGAGACACCAATATATCATGGTTCACCCAAGATGGGCTACGTCCACATTGAAATTGCCAGTCTTTATTATTATACCATCCAACAAAGTGAAGGGATACAACCTGTAGCACAACCTTTGCACTTCCTCTTCACTATCTCACAGTCTTTCTTACGATCTCATAGATCTTTACAATGCATAATACCTAATACATCAACCATATCCGTGTTACAATGTCTTTCTTTTATAAGGGAAATACAATGGGAAAATACCACAGACCCCCTGGGGATCGTGTCGGGATCATAACCAAACCTGGGGTACAAACACGGCTGAATCATCATCTATGAGACTGGAATATCAGGCTTCACAACCAACACAATCAACTAGTTCACTACATTCATGTTCAATAACATAATTTCTCAAAATATTTTCTATTACACTTTCATTTAAAATTTGATAGATGATCTACTTTGACTAACTTGCTCATGTATAATGAAAAGCATGGAGGAGTTGTTTGCTTGCTCAGTAGGCCTTAATAACTAGCTAGTGGTTGAATTAGGTCTCTTTTGTCTCTTGGGCATATTCCATGGTGCTTTTTCAAACGTGTCAAGGCCCCCATTTCCATCCTATAGTCCTTTACATATGTTAGGACATTCTCATTCTCATTTACTTTTGATTCTTAGGACAATAGATTGGCCTCACTTTTGTGATATTCATTGTAGATCCTAGATAATTATGTATCCTCAGAGATTGTGCCATAGGCTACTTTTTGTTGTTAGATAGGTACGTATTACCAACCATGAGAATCTATTAGGCTGATCAAATTTATCTTATAGAACCTCGAATTTTAACTCGTGTGGCATGGAAACAAAGTAGTTCATCGAATAGTAGATACTACTAAGCATGACCATTTCAATGACTAATCGATTAAGCTATTTCAGCCACTAAAACTAAATTTTGTGCAAGACCCCTTCCATAACCAGAACAAATTTTGCTTGTGAAATCCAACAAAGAGCAAGATCAAGTTGTTTCAAAGATTAAAACTCACCATTACACAAAATTCCCTCTATTAACAAAACTAAAGTTTGTTATTCTTGAACAATGACTCTGCATTTGCACTTGCTCCTCGCTAAAGACTTGCTTCTTTAGCTAATAGAAAACAAACACTAAAGGCATGGGCTTGTTACTATGTAACTCCTCTTGTTCTAAATTGCAACTTAAACTTATACTGTATCTTCTATCAAAACTAACTATGTCAAGATTTTATCTTCCATTTTTCAAATAAATATTTGTGAAAATATACATGGATTAGTGAATACAAATCCGTGTTCATTATATTGATATAATTTATCAATGTTCAATTTGAAATTTAAAAGTTATAGATAATGATAACAATCTTAAAGGGAACACATTATGTGTTATTATTGTTAAAGAATTTTTTATTTCTATTACTCTGAATATCTTTGTTGTAATGGGGTTAAACTGCATAGCGCTTTACTTTGAGTTGGTAAATTAAGTTTCCACACTCTAGTCAAGGTTTGATGGTTAACATAGTGTATTTATTTTACTCGTTATTGAAAAAATGAATGTGGCATTTGTTGAATGTCACAATCCAACATAATCCTTAGGGAATGTTTGTAGTGTCCTCAACCCCAAAAACATGGCCAAGGTCACGAGGAAACCCAAGGGAAGGAAGAATCAAGGTAAATGCACAACTAAATAAGGTTATCTATGGCTAGGCCATCATGCCAACAAGTTAATTAAAATAAAAATTTCAATCTCTTTAAAATGAAATGCAATAATACAATACATATCTTTCCCCAATACACATACTATGCAAGGTAAATGCATGCATGAATTGCAACCAGATCTCAGCAAGCTATTAACATGATCTTAAAAATGATATATATCAAATCTATTTCAACCATATAAACACTGATAAAATCAGATCTACAAGGTATCATAAACAAGGTGAATAATTATATCTACAAGCTACCACAATCAATCGTATTAAAAATGTTGAAAACCAAATCTATTGACTACCACCTACATCCATATTAGCATAAACAAAAGTAGATATGATGGGTTCCATATACAACCATATAATTGATAAATAGGGCAGATCCCATGGCTTCCACCTACAACCATACAAACCATAAGCACAATCGGATCCAAGAGCACACATACATCAGAATGGAATAAATAAAGACATAACAAAATAATCATCACCGACTACCAACCATAGCCATATCAACATGAAAAGATTAATATATGAAATATGTCATCTAAATCAATATAAAATCATATCTCATTGTTGTCACCTACAACCATACAAATCATAAGCAAATCATATCTATAAACACATATAATTTTGAAAATGCAGTAAACAATCATATAATGAAATACTCATCTCAATCATGGAAAACTAGCTTCAACAAGACAAAATTCCACCCTACCATAGACATGATATGCTCATGCATCTTTCAACATGACAGCCACCCCAGAGCTAATGTCATATATCCATAGGAGAGGTACTCTCAAACCAACAAGTATGTTGTGCTCATCTCAATACCGGAAACACTATCACACAAAAACAACCGTATCTCAGTCATATGGAAAGATTTTTCAATGAAAAAAAGGTATATCTTACTAGAAACATCGCTTTGGATGCAATGGAATAGGTATCACAACCCATAAATTCTCAGAAACATTTGAACTAGAAGGTATGGCTGCACCCTTCTCAACATCGCGAGAAAACCCTGCCACACCAAAATGACCATATCTTAGTCATACATAAAGTTTTTTTAATGAAACAAAAAGTATTCCTTACTGGAAAAATTGATACAGACGTAATGGAATAGGTATAAAAACCCAAAAATTATCATAAATAGTCTAACCATCTAAAATTTCCCTTCCATCTACACTACCTGGTGCATTCGAATTCCCTACACCACACAGGTCCCCCGGGATATCACCATCCATTGTTGGGATTCACGTGCAGATATTCAGATAGGGACAAGAAATGGGATAAGGAATCATGTTGTGTTCTACATATTCAATCTTCAATCCCCATGACAAGATATTCAAACCTCATTACAAGGCCTTCAATCTTCTGCAATACAATGCATCTCCTTATTGAGAGCATGTATTTACCAACACAAGAGAGCATTCCCCTACACTTGAGAGTTCTGAGAGAGAAGAATAAGAAGAATTAAACATATATCCTTTCCAATCCTTCTATAGCCACTCAAATTTCCAAAGAATTAACTCCAATTCCAAGAGCGATAACTCAAATTTACTAGGGGTTACTCAATTCATGAGATTCCTTCCCATAATAGAAAAAGTTTGAGTAAGGAGGGAGTTACACTTTTTCTAAAGAGTACAATCTAAAAATAGCCATTAAAGGTGCCTTGTGCAAGTGGGATTTACAAAACCAAGTGTAGCCTCCAAAAAGGAGTTACAAAGCCACTAAAGGGGTTACATTCAATGAGGAAGGCCCACTAAATCATGGATTAGGATCAATAGTACCAACATAGGCTAAAAAAAATAAAGAAAAATAGGAAACAAAGAGTGTTTTTAGGGAAATCCACAACTCCTAGTCCCCAACCCCATCACAAGTGGAATCCATGGCCCCCCATTCTCATTAGTTGTCCATGTTGAGCTAGTTATTTTCTTAAACAACAACAACAATAATAATGTCCAAAGTCCATATTCCTAGCACCTAGTTCCCAATAATAAACAAAATAATAACATATGTATGGGGCTTAACAATCGAGGCATTACATCCCCCTCCACCTTAAAATAAAACATCGTCCTCAATGCTGTTAAAATTTTGAGCATTAATTCACAATACTCTAGGATCTTTACTGAGAGAATAACATCTACAGTATATCAATGCATGACAATCACAATATGACAAGCATCACAAGAATCAAAAGCATGAAGACAAGAGACATAGAGTTTCCGTGGGGAAAACCCTAAGGTGAAAAACCCCACAACTTCCTCAGAGATAGAGAGAGCAATGGCTCAACCAAAAGTACAACCAAATAACACTGAGATAGTCTCCTGATAGCAGATGATCCTCCTCCTCACTAGTGCGCCACTTTTCAAGTGAGTAAAATAGAGATCTCCGATCTCTATTTATACTAACCTTTTTGCCCAGTGACCTTATGGGGCCGACTTGTCTAGCTAGGTACATCCACATTATATTATATATAATTCAGGTCCGACCCCACATGGTGGTCTAATAACCCATCGGCAAGTACACACACTTGAGACACTTGTCAATCCACATGACGACACTTCCTTATTGAGGAATGACACATCTCTTATAAGGGTACAATAAATATATATAAAATACACAGATGAAATACATTCCGAAGTTACATATACATCAACACTCCCTCTGAACTAGGAAGGTGTTTCTCGACACAGATCTGCTAGACAAGTCTTCTTCTTGGGATCATCGTCATCGATGCATTGTCATCATCATCGTCACTGCTGCTGCTATCTCAACCAATCTCTGACTCTACTCGTCATAGGAAGTTCTACAGAGCCAGTCCTTTTTCATACTGGATGTAGGCCCACCACCTACAGGTCTTCATCATCACTGGCCATATTGTGGAAACCTCAGGACTTATTACGTGAGTCACAAAACCTAGCTGCAGCATCCCAGGCTATTACGAGCACACAACTCTACCTGTAGGATCTCCCAGGAGCACATTACATGTGACCCATCACAAAACCTGGCTGAAGCATCCTAGGCTGTTACGAGCACACAGCTCTACCTGTCGGATCTCCCAGGAGCACATTACATGTGATCTCACCACAAAACCTAGCTGAAGCATCTGATGCCTTTTTCATCCTGTCCAGATCTCCCAGGAGAAAATTACATGTGGTCATGGAAAAACCTGGCTGAAGCATCTGAGGCCTTTTTCATCCTGTCCAGATCTCCCAGGAGCAAATTACATGCCATAGGACAAAACCTTGAAAGAGCATCTGCCAGATATCCCAGGGCACCGAATTACATGCCATAGGCAAAACCTCGAAAGACTATCTGCAGATCTCCCAGGGCACAAATTATATGTCCTCCCAAGCAAAACCTCGAAAGAGCATTTTCCAGATGTCCCAGGGCACCGAATTAAATGCCATAGGCAAAACCTCGAAAGACCATCTGCAAATCTCCCAGGGCACAAATTACATGCTTACCTGCACAACCTGATCCATGGCCACAAAGTATCATCTGATACTCATCATACATAATCCTGATGTACACATGATCACCCTGATCATCATCACTGCAACATCTTGTTGCATGTCATCTGGAGAAGCTCGTCATCCACGATCATCCTGATCATACAATGCATCCATCTGATGCACACCAAGTATCTACCTGATACATATCATCATACATAGTGTATCCACCTGATACATAGATACATGATCCACACAATGTATCCATCAACATACATGATCTACCTGATCATACCTGATACATATCAATATACATGATCCACCTGATCATACAATGTATCCACCTGATACATATACAGATACATGGTCCAAGCATCCAACATGATGCTTATACAAAATACATACACATGATCCAACCGATCATATCCAGCATCCAACATGATGCGTATACAAAATACATACACATGATCTAACCGATCATATCCAACATCCAACATGATGCGTACATATTAAATGATCTAACTGATCATATCCAACATTCAACATGATGCATACATATATACATATAATGATCCAACTGATCATATCCAAGCAGAAACCAGAACATCATCTTGATGCTCATCATCCAACGCTTACATCTACAACCATGTGAAGGATCCCCCTTCCAACATGCTTGGAATGGCTTCAACAAATGTGTCCATCACTTCTTCCTCGAAGTGTTCTCGATCTGAAGAACACCAAGCCTCTCTCTGAAGTACTCGAACTTCACACTGGCTAGTGGCTTCGTCAGCACATCTGCAATCTGCTCGTCCGTTGCAACATACAGGAGATTCACGGCTCCTCTCTGCACCATATCCCTGATATAGTGATATTTGATCTCTATGTGTTTCAACCTGTCATGAAACAATGGATTCTCGGACAACTTCACACAACTCTGGTTATCACAGAAGATACCAGTAGCATCCAATGGAAGATCAAATAACTCAGACAGTAGCTTCCGTAGCCATACTGTCTCACAACTAGCTGAACATGCTGCAACATACTCTGCCTCAGCTGTACTCAATGCTACACAGGACTGCTTCCTGCTAAACTAAGAGATCACACCTGATCCCATACTGAAGCAACACCCAGATGTGCTCTTCCTATCTGTAGCACTGCCATCCCAATCTGAATCAACATAACCCTGTAGGTTAAACTTTTGATTCGCTTCATACTTGAGCCCATAATTCACTGTACCCTTCAGATACCTCAGAACATGCTTTACAGCAATCAGGTGAACACTCCTCGGATCCTTCAGGAACTGGGTCAATGTGTTCACAGCAAAGCAAATATTCGGTCTTGTGTTCGTCAGGTACATCAATGACCCAATCATCTGACGATACATGGAGACATCAACCGGCTTAGATGGAGCATCACATAGAAGCTTCAGATTCGATGCCATAGGTGTGGCCATGGCTTTGCAATCCATCATCCCAAATCTCTTCAGGATATCCACTGTGTACTTCCCTTGACCAAGGAAGATCCCACCTGCACTCTTCCACACCTCCATACCTAGGAAATAGTGCATCATTCCCAAATCTTTCATATCGAATTCAGCAGCAAGCTTCCTCTTAGTATCTGTAATCAGTCTTGTTGAATATTGTAACTTCTAAGAATATTATATTTGTACATTATTTATTCCGGAGATGTTCCATCCCTCCGAGGTGATTCTATTATGTATCCGGAGATGTTTATTCCTCTGAGGAGTTGTGGCAACTAGGGTTATTAGACCCACCATGTGGGGGTCGGCCCAGTCAGTTATAATAGGGTATTTAACCTAATGGTTAAATACGAGCCTACATGTACTTGTGTAAAATATATGTTAGAGTAGTGTATAAATAGAGGAGGTGTGTTCCTCATTTGACACACTCACACACTTGAAAAGAGGAGCATTTGTCTGGGAGATTTTCTAAGGAGGATTAGAAGGAGGGAGCACATCTTGTATTTTGGTTTATCATCTTATTGAGGAAAGCTTTGCTGGGTTTTCTACCCCATGAGGGTTTCCCAGGATAAATCTGTGTCTCTTGTGTTTATGCTATGCTTGTTGTTTCTTCAGTGATCCTGTATATGCTATTATTGTGAAATAGAATGTAATGCTGCTATTTTTTGTCTTAGCATATTGAATTTTAACATGGTATCAGAGCTAACCTGAAGGAAGACAAGGTATGGCACTTACGACACTTGCTTTACTTACGACAATTTGAAGGTTATGGTTTTACATAGCAAAAACCAGTCATCGTTGAACTTTCGCTATAAATCCATTTATGCGAAGGTTCAGGGTCTGAAAAGCTTACAGTTCGAAGATAACATCCCCAGGTACCTTGTTTCCAAAGGGCACCCTCAGATTCATTGTACTTTATGAGTTATGATCAGTACAAGTTAGGGTTTCTGCCTCTTCCAGATCTCAGTCAAAATCAGGTGACCTTGGAAAAAAGGTCATAACTTGGGCTAGGAAGCTCCAAATGAAATTTCGTAAAAAGTGACAGGTAGTACACAGCCTGTACTATATCAGAAAACGTTTTCAGAGGCCGAAGGTGAACCAGTGACACGTGGTACACCGTACAAGTTAGCTCTCCTGTTTTATCCCATAAACGAGTCACGTTGCGACACTTGGCATAAGTCTCTCTCAGAAAATCCAATTGACGTCAGACCTATTAGGATGGAAGGATGACAGGTCAGGCTATTGTAGAAAAAAATTTCAGACCCTGTGGAGCAAAAATTTCAGAGTTATAGCAGAAGCAATGAGGTGCATATTTCTGTCAAAACAGAATTATTTTTTGCACCTTTATTCATGGCTTCCGGATTTTAGGGTTTCGGAGAAAGTTGGAATTTTTGAAGTCTGTAACCACGGCTGGAAGCTCCTCAGAAAAATAAGAGGTTAGAGCCTTGTATCGAACCTTTTGATTGGACAGAAGGGTGGGCTTCATCAAACCCTAGTTCGGGTTCCTGTCTAGAAGATCCAGAAGTTTCGAAGGCAATTTTGAGGGGTCAAATTTTGGAGATTTCAAAATTGAAGAATGCTAGGTTGATCAGCTCAGCAAGACACATTCTTCCATCCATTCAGAAGTATGAAAGTCAAAGATTGAATTTTTAGGGTTTCTCTAGCAAACCCTAATCAAGCTCTAGATCAAGTTTCAGGGGGAGTTGAGGCTAAGGCCTTACATAAGAAGACTACAAAAAGTCTCGACAGGTATGACTTAAGGAGGTTCAGGTATGCCTTGAAATCTGATTCTTGATTAAGTTCATAATGTGTTTCTCTTCATGTTATTTATTAGTACAATCTTGATTAATGTTATTAATTGTCTTATCACCCTAGTAACAATATGAATGCATGTGAACGATCGAAGACATTCATTGATTAGGGCTATATGATTGTACTTATGCATTATGGTGTTGTGTGAGGTTGATGTTGTCTGCTAACAAGACACAGGTACATTACAAAAGACAAATCAAGTTCCATGACCATGACAACATGAAGACAAAGACTCACGAGGTATGTATGACTTTGTTATATTATGTTTAACCTACGAGACATGCAGGTTCTAGATCAGGATCTCTAAATCATTGAAGAGATTGTTTAGGTATGTTGTACATAACTAAGCAAGTATACTAATCCAGGTATGCTTTCCTATGTCATGTTAGAATATTACCTTGTGTAAGTATACTTGGTATGATTGGTTAGTAATCAAGGGTTTATGCATATTATGTCTCTTATCTTGGTTGATGATTTAACTAACTAGATCAAACAAGAATATGCATGAGTAAAAGAAGACTTCCTTGAAACCCTGAATACTAATGATCATGACTGTACATATTCAAGATTATTTAGAATTAGAATGTTTTGATAATATTGAGAATATACTAATGAATGTATGTTTGTGTATGAGATCATGAGGATGACACTAGTGTACACTTGAGCATGCACAGTGGTACAGAATGAATAGAAGTTCAGAAGACATACAGAAGATCAAGTGGGAGGCAACCACACAAACATAAAAGATAAGTATTTGAGTTGTTATTAGAAATAGTAAATGATATTGCTTGTATGCATATTTGTATTCCTAGAATATATCATGCTGAGTGTAAACATTCATAAAGCATTGAACAGTATACTACTAATATGCATATGATTGGTAAGTTGGACAAACATTCCATTGTTGCTTGTCTAGAATGAAACCTCTTTGCTGACATGCTGAGAGTTGTGCACACTCTCGATAGTATGTTCTGGTAGAGATGGAAGGCATCTAGATAGCCACTGTATGCATACAGGATATGGGAAAGTGTTGTGCCAAAGTATTGGTAAAAATAGTTGCATAACTATGTAAATGATATCTGTATGCATAATAGGTTATCATGTCAATATGATTTGATGATTATGATGTATTACTAATCATGTACTTAATTTTGATTTGTAGGAAAGATCATGATGAATGATGAACTCTGAACAAGCGATGGATGTTCAACAAAAGATTTACAAATCAAACACACTATAGAAAGCTTGTGGTTAAGAGATTCTCTTAGAAAGAGGAAGAGAATCATGATGAGATGTTTTTCTCCAAGGGACTAGATAAGACCATTCTCTTAATAATGTAATCCGGTTCTGTATGGGTTCCCAGGATCGGTAGTCAATTGATGAGCTTAATGATCATCATGGGTGATGTGGATCTCAACCTTTGCTACAAGGTTGAATATGGGTTCTATACACATATGACATGGATGCAAGAAGGAACTCACCACAGAGTTCGAATGATTTTGAGGCTCATTTTAGTAGACCCATTTGACGAGAGATGGCACAGATAGATATGTAGAAGATCACTCAATGCTGAGTGTGAATAATGGACAATTGACAGCTTCATGACAAAGCTTGGGATTTACCAGAAGTAAAGTTGTTCCTAACCTTTACCTTAAGGTTGTGGATAATGAACCTATCATACCATTATTGTATGACGATGATCTCTTTCTGACAAGGAATGAGAAACAGGTCATGAAAATGGCTGCAGAAATGAAAATGAAAGATCTCGGATTAATGCACTACTTCTTAGGTCTAGAAGTATGGCAAGATCCAAAAGGAATCTTTTAATTCAAGGTAAGTATGCTGTGAAGTTTCTAAAAAGATTTGATATGTTGGAGTATAAAGCCATGTCCACTCCCATGGACTCCAACTTGAAGTTGTTAGTTAATGACTCATCTTATTTAGTGGACCTAACCCTATATAGACAAATCATTGGGTCATTGATGTATTTAACAAATACTAGGCCAGATATATGCTTTGCTGCAAATACCCTAAGTCAGTATCTAGTAGAACCTAGAAAGGTTCACTTAATAACTACAAAGCATGTAGTGAGGTACCTAAAAGGTACATTAGATTTTGGTCTATATTATCTTGGAGGTCATGAACTCCATTTACATGGTTACTTAGATTCTGATTGGGTAGGAAGTGCCTCAGACAGAAAGAGTACATCAGGTGGATGTTATAGTCTTGAATCTGCCATGATCTCATGGTTCAGCAAGGAACAATCTAGTGTGGCTCTCAGTACTGCTGAAGCAGAATATACATATAGCTGTCTGCTCTGCCAGCTGTGAAGCAGTGTGGCTTCAGAAGCTATTATATGGAGTGTTTGACTTAGAAATGAATTCCACTATGATTATATGTGACATTCAAAACTGCATCAAGATAGAAAATCTTGTATTCCACGATAAGTCAAAAACACATAGAGATCCGATACTTCTATATATGAGATATGGTGCAGAGAGGAGCTATCAAGCTCGAGTATATAAGCACTGAGGATCGGATTGCTAATATCTTGACTAAACCTCTGTCTCGAGTAAAGTTTGAATACTTCCGAGACAAGCTTGGTATAGTCCAGAAGGACCCTCCTCGAAAGGGGGAGTAGCATAGTATCTGATAACAAGTCTGTCTCATCAATGATGAGGTTACCTATTTACTGCACCTAGTTACTTAGAATTATTTAGATTTAGGAATCTTATGTTTTTTCTTTTGATGATAGATGTTATGCATGTTTTGATGATGAGGATACATGTTTTATTATACATGTTTTGATGATGAGGATACATGTTTTGTTATACATGTTTTGATGATGAGGATACATGTTTTGTTATACATGTTTTGATGATGAGGATACATGATTGACACATGTTTTGATGAAGTTCTTGGTAAACATGTGAGGGGATTGGATCATCCCTGGACTTTAGTCCAAAAGAAGAGTCGTAGACATATGTTTTCAAGAATGAAGTCCTTGGTGGACTTGAGGGGATTGGATCATCCTTGGACTTCAGTCCTAAAGAGAGCCATAGACGTATGTCTTCGAGAATGAAGTCCTTGGTGGATTTGAGGGGATTGGATCATCCCTGGAATTCAGTCCTAAAGAGAGCCGTAGACGTATGTCTTCGAGAATAAAGTCCTTGGTGGACTTGAGGGGATTGGATCATCCCTGGACTTCAGTCCGAAAGAAGAGCCGTAGACGTATGTCTTCGAGAATGAAGTTCTTGGTAAACATGTGAGGGGATTGGATCATCCCTGGACTTCAGTCCGAAAGAAGAGCCGTAGATGTATGTCTTCGAGAATGAAGTTCTTGGTGAACATGTGAGGGGATTGGATCATCCCTGGACTTCAGTCCTAAAGAGAGCCGTAGACATATGTCTTCGAGAATGAAGTCCTTGGTGGACTTGAGGGGATTGGATCATTCCTGGACTTCAGTCCTAAAGAGAGACATAGACATGATGTATCCGAGAACAAAATCCTGAATGAATAGGTAAGGGGATTGGATCGTCCTCGGACTTTGGTCCTGTGAATTGAACTGTAGACATGAGGTCTCCGAGAATTGAATAGGACTGGATCATCCCTGAGCTTCGGTTCAAAAGGTACATGATAGAACTGGATCGTCCCTGAGCTTCGGCTCAAAAGGTACATGATAGGACTGGATCGTCCCTGGACCTCGGTTCAAAATGTACATGACAAATCCTAGAATTGTTCTAGGTTACATCCAGCATGAAACAGGGCTGGCTCTGTAGATATGATACATCCAACATGAAACAGAGCTGGCTCTGTAGATGTGATACATCCAGCATGAAACAGGGCTGGCTCTGTAGATGTGATACATCCAGCATGAAACAGGGCTGGCTCTGTAGATGTGATACATCCAGCATGAAACAGGGCTGGCTCTGTAGATGTGATACATCCAGCATGAAACAGGGCTGGCTCTGTAGATATGATACATCTAGCATGAAACAAGGCTGGCTCTATAGATGTGATACATCCAACATGAAATAGGGTTGGATTTGTAGATGTGATACATCCAGCATGAAACAGGGCTGGCTCTGTAGATGTGACACATCCAGAATGAAAAAGGACTGGCTCTGTGGTGGTAAATCCTAGATCTGATCTAGGTCACATCCAATATGAAAAAGGACTGGCACTGTGGTTGGGATTGGATCGTCCCTAGACATGAGACTTGTCTTAAAGAGATAAGGATTGATCATCTTGGAACTTGATCTGGATTGCATCATCCATGGACCTATCTCCTAAAGAGAGCAGGTTTGATCATCCTGTAATATGATCATGTGATGACAATGCTGTCGATTGTGTGATGACGATGCTGATCGTATGATGATGATGCTGATCGTGTGATGACGATGCTGCCGATCGTGTGATGACGATGCTGCCGATCGTGTGATGACGATGCTGCCGATCGTGTGATGACGATGCTGATCGTATGATGACGATGTTGATCGTGTGATGACGATGCTGCCGATCGTGTGATGACGATGTTGATCGTATGATGACGATGCTGCTGATCGTGTGATGACGATGCTGATCGTATGATGACAATGCTGTTGATCGTGTGATGACGATGCTGATGATCGTGTTATGACGATGCTGATGATCGTGTGATGACGATGCTGATGATCGTGTGATGACGATGCTGATGATCGTGTAATGATGATGCTGATGATCATGTGATGACGATATTGATGATCGTGTGATCGTGTGATGACGATGATGATGATGATGCTGATGATTGAATAATATCAACTATGATGATGTTGATGTTCCAGTAACTAGTTGAGTTACTGATGATGATGAATTGAAGAAAGCTTCCGATGATATATAGATGATGTAGTCAATGACTCCTTGCTCCTGCAGATGTTGTTATAATATCCTTCTTGTTAAGGGGGAGTGTTGAATATTGTAACTTCTAAGAATATTATATTTGTACATTATTTATTCCGTAGATGTTCCATCCCTCCGAGGTGATTCTATTATGTATCCGGAGATGTTTATTCCTCTGAGGAGTTGTGGCAACTAGGGTTATTAGACCCACCATGTGGGGGTCAGCCCAGTCAGTTATAATAGGGTATTTAACCTAATGGTTAAATACAAGCCTACATGTACTTGTGTAAAATATATGTTAGAGTAGTGTATAAATAGAGGAGGTGTGTTCCTCATTTGACACACTCACACACTTGAAAAGAGGAGCACTTGTCTGGGAGATTTTCTAAGGAGGATTAGAAGGAGGGAGCACATCTTATATTTTGGTTTATCATCTTATTGAGGAAAGCTTTGCTAGGTTTTCTACCCCATGAGGGTTTCCCAGGATAAATCTGTGTCTCTTGTGTTTATGCTATGCTTGTTGTTTCTTCAGTGATCCTGTATATCCTATTATTGTGAAATAGAATGTAATGCTGCTATTTTCTGTCTTAGCATATTGAATTTTAACAAGTCTCTCATCTCCTGTTACAAATAAGTCATCCACATACAGGAGTAGAATCACAGGATTCCCTTCCTCAACCTTGTAGTAAAGGTTGGAATCCGCTTTACTCTTGGTAAAGCCCAAACTAGATAGGAAACTGTCCATCCTACCATACCAAGTTCTGGGAGCTTGCTTCAAGCCACACAAGGATTTCTTCAATCTGCATACACATGTGACTCCCTGTCAAGTCTTGGGACTGAATCCCAAATATCTTCTTCATGATCGACGGATCATGGCATTCCATTTCTTCATCCTAGATCCTGGGAACTTCAATATCTTCAATAGATATCTTTGTTGCTGGAACAAATGTTGTAGTCCTTTTGTAGGTGAAGATATACGATCTTTCCTACAAAACAAGTTAAATTGCATGATTAGAAACATCTCATAATTTTCAGAACAAATTCTTTACACATAAAGAAATATGTCATGCAGCCATGCAGTTATCTTAGCCAATGCTTCAATACAACATTTATCCATGTTCCACAACTTTCTAGATTCCTTCCAGTCTCTACCAGAACATTGTTAAGAGTTTGCACTACTCCCAACATGTCAGCAAAGAGGTTTCATTCTAGATAAGTAGCACTGGAATGTTGTAAAGTGCCATAGGCCACTTACCCATCACATGCATATTAATAGTATACTGTTCATTAATGCAATCATTCTAATATGCACAATACATCTCCTAAGTATAGGAACATAAGCATAATATTATTTAAACAAACAAAATAGGAAAGAAATGATAATTGAAATACTTATCTTTGTTTGTTTGTTGGGTGGACTCCCTCTGAGTCTTTGCTTCCTGGCAGGAGATGCTGAAGTAGCTCCTTCTACACCTTTCTGTTGTGGAATGTAGGAAGATGGTCAACTCCCTCTTAAAATATGCATCCTTGCAGGAGCTGCTGGAGTGTGCTCCCTCTTGATCTTTTCTTCCTGGATTACCTGTCCTTGAACTTATATTCATCCTTGCTGACATCAATCTTCTTGAACCCAGAAAAAAAACCTCTTCTGGTGTCTTGTTGTCCAACATCTTGTGGGGTGTTATGTTCTGCACATATACAGCTGTTCTAGCTGCTTTTGCCCATAGATGCATAGGTAGATCCTGGTCATGCAGCATTGCCCTTGCTGCTTCCATAATAGTTATGTTCTTCCTTTCTGCAACTCCATTCTGTTGAGGATTATAAGGAGCAGTCAACTCCCTCTTAATCCCTGAATCACTGCAAAGCTTCTTGAAGTCACCTGAGGTGAATTCTCCACCATTGTCGGATCTGAATGTTTTGATCTTCTTGTCATTTTGATTCTCCATCAAGGTTTTGAATTCCTTAAACTTATCAAACACCTCATCTTTGTTCTTCAAGGAGTATACCCAAGTCTTCCTGGAGAAGTCATCAATAAATGAGACATAGTAGACATACCCACTCAGGGAACTGGATGACATAGGGCCACATACATCTAAGTGGATGATTTCTAGGATGTCTTTTTCCTTTCTTTCACTGCTTGGGAAAGCCTTCTTAATGTTCTTACCTTTTGCACATCCTTTGCAAACACCTTCATGTTTGGTCTTGATTTCAGGAAGACCCTCTACTGCCTTGCTTGCAAGTGGAAGTGCTCTATAGTGCATATGAGCTAGTCTTCTATGCCAAAGTTCACTTGGCTCCATGGATTCATGCACCATGTCATGTTCAGGTTGTCCCTTCAATTTATACAAGCCTCCCTCTTGCTCTCCAATCACTACTGCATCATCTATGGTCTTTATCTTTGGCCACATTAGGACTTGTCCATCCACAAATGCAACCCTCATACCTTTTGCATCCAATGCAGAGATGGAGAGTAAGTTCTTCTTGACCCCAGGTACATAAAGTACTTCTTTCATCTTCAAGGATTTTTCAGAATCTAGGTTGTAGGAGGCTTCACCACTTCCTTTGATTGGGTATTGATAATCATCCCCAAGTTTCACCTTATGGGGTGATTCATGTTCAGATAGATTCACAAAAGATTCCTTAAACCCAGTCATGTGTTTGGAATCCCCACTATCAATCAACTAATCATTACAACCATGAGAGATGGTACCTGTGAGAGCAGAGATCAGAACATACTCTTCTTCATTTGATGAGTCATCATTACTATCACTTTCTTCCCTAGCCTTCTTCTTTGGGGGTTCATCATCTTCGGTAGCATGAGCATGAAACCTTCTTTTGCTACCCTTCTTCTTCTTGTTGGAGATGTTGTTGTCCTTCTTGTTCTTGGGACAATTTATGGCAATATGCCCTTTCTCATTACAGGTGAAGCAGATTCTTCTTTCTTTGAACTGATGTGAAGATTCTCCTTGCTTCTTCTTGAGAACATTCCTCCCATAATCTGCTGAAGGAGATTAACTTCTTTCTGGCACAGATCCCCTTGATAAAAGAGTCCTATGACCTAGGTAGGCCATTCAAAGTTGTCATAACAATTTCACCATTCTCCACCATTTCATCCACTGCTTCTAGTTGTTCCTTGATCTGGGAGACCCTTGAAAAATAAGAGTGAATGGTTTCTCCATTCTGAAAATTTACTCCTTTCAATTGGTTCCGCAGGGTCATCTTCCGATTTATGTTCTTCCCTTCAAACAGCTTGGTCAAAGAGTTAAACATCTCCTTGGGTGTCTTAAGAGAAGACACATGGGGTATGAGATGGTCTTTGATAGAATCAATAATGATTCTCTTTGCCTTTACCAAGTTCTTCTTGTGCAATTCCTTGGCCTCTTCATCCTCTGGGATATGGATGTCTTCTTTCACATATGAGTCCAACTCATTTTCTTCCAGGATTAACCCAATCCTATACTTCCAGGCTCAGAAGTTATCAGCACCTTCAAGCTTATCCTCAAGCTTGGTGTGGAGAGACATCTTAAAGAGTACTTCAAATGGAAATAGAAAAGATTTAGATCTTACCACTTGAAGTGCTGAAAATCGGATCTGGTCCCGGATTAGGGTTTGTCAGAGAAACCCTAAAAATTCAAAATGTGAATTTGAAATTTCTTAAAGGATAGAAAGATGCACCTTGGTGAGTTGATCAACTCAGTACATTCAGAATTTGAGATCAGCAAAGTCTTGCCCTTCAAAATTGCCTTTTTGTCCTCCCAGGTTCACTGGGGAGAGCCCTGAATTAGGGTTTGAGTTTCTCAGAGATCGACCCAGCCAAAAATCTTGATCCAAAGCTCTAAACTTTGATTTTTGCAAGGAGCTTCCAGCTGTGTCTTCAGATTCCAGAAATTCCTATTTTTGTGGAAACCCTAAGTTTTAGGGCCAAATCTGAAAATGCTCAGAATTGAGTTCTGATTGGACAAATAGATGCACCTTGATGAGTAGAGTCAATCTACTATACTGATTTTCAAAAATATGTGGAGAGAAACCAATAAACAAGGAACTCAAGCTTCCGTCACTGCAAAATGTCTTCTTCTCAGGTTAGCTTTGATACCATGTTAAAATTTTGAGCATTAATTCACAATACTCTAGGATCTTTGCTAAGAGAATAACATCTACAGTATATCAATGCATGACAAGCATCACAAGAATCAAAAGCATGAAGACAAGAGACACAGAGTTTCTGTGGGGAAAACCCTAAGGTGAAAAACCCCACAAATTCCTCAGAGATAGAGAGAGCAATGGCTCAACCAAAAGTACAACCAAATAAAACTAAGATAGTCTCCTGATAGCAGATGATCCTCCTCCTCACTAGTGCGCCACTTTTCAAGTGAGAGTGAGTTGCTTTTTCGAATGAGTAAAATAGAGATCTCCGATCTCTATTTATACTAACCTTTTTTCCTAGTGACCTTATGGGGCCGACTTGTCTAGCTAGGTACATCCACATTATATTATATATAATTCAGGGCCGACCCCACATGGTGGTCTAATAACCCATCGGCAAGTACACACACTTGCGACACTTGTCAATCCACATGACGACACTTCCTTATAGAGGAATGACACATCTCTTATAAGGGTACAATAAATATATATAAAATACATAGATGAAATACATTCTGAAGTTACATATACATCAACAAATGCATCCTTATTCATACATGCCTTCACGCATGCATTTATTCATACATGCCTTCACACATTTTCAAAAAGATGAGGGTATGCCTCCCTCATAGCATCTCCCATCTCCCAAGTAGCATCAGCAGGACTGTGATGGGTACATTGGACCTTTACCTACTCGATCACTCAATTCTAGAGCACCTTGGTTTTTTTGCCCAATATGCGAATTCGTTGTATAGAAAAATCCCATTCCAGTTCCACCTAAATCACATTCCAATAAATCACATGATTAGCATCAGGTATATACTTTTCCAACAAAGATACATGAAATACATTGTGCACTTTTATGCAAGTAGGCAATGCAATCTCATATGCAACGAGACCTATCCACAATATCTTGCATAATGTATAGATAGTCTATATTCCCATATATGTATCACACATTCCACATGAGTATTAGTAACTTTTATTGATGAATTGCTACAACATAGATAATAGTCCTTAACATAGTAATTACAAGCATCAAGATATATAAGCATATTCTAACCATTAACATTGACTCTTTACAATCATCAAGACACATGCATTGCTATTATAGAGGCCAAGCCTCACCCAATTATAACACATAGGATTTTCACGTAATTCTAATCAAGTCAAGCTGAGCCACAAAACACCGTTCATTTATAAATCATGCCTTTACACAAGAAGGATGACCATCAAGCATGATTACATGATTAAGGACTAGACTAACAAGCCACATAAGCATTATTTCTATAGGACTATCATGTCTATATATGCTTTATTATACATTCATAACCATTAAACATCACCAATTATCATATACACCATGATGCGCATTGCCTTCATAGTACTATCATAACTTAAATGCATTTATGATGTTGTACCCATATTCACATGATCATAAGATAGATACAAAGTGTATGCATGTACAACATGACTACATAAGCACATACTTACGTAACCATATGCATACCCATAACCTGTATGGACAATATGTATCATTGCCAAGTACATCACAACACCATGATCGCATGCTAATGTATAATCATTATACCAACCCATACTGTCTTATGGATACCAAACTGGGAAAACCAACAACTTACATAAAATCATCAAGTGTAAGAACTACTTATACATCATAACAAGTCGTTTAATGCATCAAGACCACAGATTAAGAACACTTGACGAATTAAGGGAAACTGGGTGTCCAAGTTCCACATTCTACCCAACCATAGGCACTCATCAGACATATACTCTTTCTTTCGTGAGGACACCCTCGAGTTGGGAAATAGTTCCACTAGGACCAAGAGAAGATATAGGATTATTCCTAAGAATTATTATCATCAACTGGACACCAAGTCTGTAGCCATCCCAGGATAGGGAACGCAAGGATCTACTTGGATTTGATCCTTCATAGGTAGAGTACTTAAGCCTACTTAATGCACATAAACAGGACAGGGGAAGCAATCCATTCCCAATCAACCTATCATGCAAGCAAACATATTTAACACCAATCCGTTAGCTTACCAAACATTAATAACATACTTTACCTCATAAGGTTCAAGCCCTTATCCCACGCAAGGGACTTAACAACAAAAGCAACCTGGATGAAAACTCACCTCTAGCCAACCAAATCAAAGACATATGTCCATGCATACATATACATTCAAGCACAGGAAAAGGGCCAAGCCCTCTCTCCAACATTAATATATCTAAGAGATCCTACACATGGTACATATAAATACAATTATCCGTCCATTCAACACATAATACATATGTATGCAATTACTTACACACACATGACATCCACTACAAGTATATAATAAAGTTATCAAGCTAAGACAATGATAGGGATTCACCCTTTCTCTACCATCATATGCATCTCATTATCAATCCACAAGCATATTAGACATGCATATGCATTATATCCAACTAATGATGGGTGTAAGCCCTCTTCCACAAACCATGCCAAAACAATTTATTATAGAAAATAATCAATCCAAGACTATAGTAAGAAGAATAGGTCATTCAACACCATACATATACAATTTTTATATATGCAAGGGAAAAGAGATCATGATATATATATATATATATATATATATATATATATATATATATATATATAATTGTAATTATTATTAATACCATCTTGTGTATATATACACTATACATAATATATGCATACATTACCTATTACATATTTATATTATATACTACACTAATCATATCATATCTATTATTATCATTTACATTATACTATATCACATATGTTACTATCTGATATATGTACACACTCTTATCATATATAACTATATTGATATTTGTATAATATATATAATATACACACCACCGTCACATACAATACACATATACTATATATAGTCTAAGATCTCAATTACAGAGGGATTCACCCTTACTGTTGTTGTAACATCAAGCATAAGTAGAACAATATAAACAACTATCTATGGAGGGAGACGTCCTCACCACTTGTCACATCCAATCAATTAAACCATTAATAGATGTGTAGTGTAGAAGAGGCGGCTATGCCCTCTCAACAATCAACTATTCAACAAACAAATATTTTAAATAATGCAAAGAAGCCAAAGCTCTCCAAATCTATTGCCAACAACAATAATAATATAAGTATATAGATACAAGAAGTCAATCCCTTAGACACTGGTTCCAAGAGCAATAGGGTATATACCTATACAAGATTTAAATAATGTATACACATGATAATATATACATAACTACATATATGTGATATAATAATATAATATTATAACATTATGTGATATATTACATATCAATATTGCTGGAATATTATCACCATCTTATTTTGGTCTTGCATGCATTTTGCATGCATTTATGCATTCCATGTAACTCTCCGTGCATCCATGCATTAGCAGTTGAGTCTCCTCGCACCTAGTCCTTACTCTGGGTGGAATATTCTCACCATCGTATTTTGATATTGCATGCATCCATGCATCACTCCATGCATCCATGCATTAGTAGTTGAGTCTCCTAGCACCTAGTCCCTACTTTGCCCCCCCCCCCTCCCGAGCTTGTTTTTGGCCATAACTATACCTCCTATCCACTCAGAGCGCCTTGATTACATAACCAGATTTCCAAGTCACCCTCATGCATGATTTTAGGAGTTAGCATAATCAGTTCCATGATTTAGGGCACCTTGTCCCCTTGATTTCCTAGTTAACAGACTTTTAAACCTAGTGTCACTGCTACTGAGTGCAGGAGCACCTATTTTGACCACTACAAGTAATTATTTCTCCCCCTTCGAGTCTCCTCCCCTATTTTGGTGCACAAATGATTCAGTTATGCTCAGTTTTACCTCAGTTAACTGATTATTCATCATTGGTGGCCACTGAACCTTATCAGGAGATGGTTCCAATGCAAACTAAGCCTATACTTGAGGTGAATTCGAATCCTTTTGAGAGTATCGAATTCATTCTATTGTAACACTTTTTGATTGCCAACTTACAACTGATTAATGTATCAACAACAATTTTTCATGCGTGTTTCATTTTTATGAGTGAATTGGTCCATGTTTTTGTCTAATTCTTCTTAGTAATAAGAATGTGAAATTGTGAGGTTTGTTCAAGCTCAGTGTTCTACCCCTGTGGAATTTCACATGGTATCAGAGCTCGTGAGATATTTTGAGTGCAACAGTAGCAGTAGTTGCAGTAGTAGCATCAGTTGCAGCAGTAGCAACAATTCCAACAGTAGATTGAGCAGCTACTTTCAGTAGAGCACCAGAAGCCTCTATATTTCCACAACAAATCATGGTGTCATTGCATTGAATTCATTGGAGAAATACTTTGAGGTCTATCCAGGTGTGAAGGATCTAGATAAAAGTGCCTACTCTCCTAAAGAAGTGTTCAATAGATTCAGTAACAATCCTCCAGATATTTTTCCATTTTTTTTGTAGGTATTCTGCAACAGCTTCCATGAATATGAAAGCAATTCCTCCTCTCTCTCCTTTTAATTGTGATGAGTAGAAACCAAATATGATAGCATATCTAACGAGACAAGGTGTTTTTGATATGTGTATTGGTGTTATGAGGTATTTTTCTTCCTATGAAGAAGAGAATGATTGGCTAAATGAATGTGACAGAGCCTTTGGAGCAATGTGTATTGCTATGTCTCCTAGTATGCGCTATGTCATGGAAACTGTTGAATATCCAAGTGATCTATGGGCCCAACTGGAAAAAGCATTTGGAAAGCAGAGTGAAGAGATTGGTGCAAATTATTTCGAGAACAAGCCTAATGATACATGCTTAAGTGTTCTCTCTAATTATCTCTCGGCCTCAATGATCTCTCATGATGAAGTTGTTCAAGATGAAGAAGAAGCTGCATATTCAACATATAAATTTCATGTTGAATATATTCCTTCCTCCATTGCTCTAGAAGTTGAAGACAGTTTCAAATTTTCCCCTTCCCATGTAGTTGATGCAAATGAAAGTGATACAACTAATGAAGATGATCCTTTTGGAGAGGTTATCCATTCCTCACTCATATTCTCAATGTTTTCTATTTCGAATTCTGAGCAAGATAAGCCAGTTCATGCTCTAGAATCTGAAGAGGTTCTTAAATCCTCTCTTTCACATGAGTCTGCTAGTGTGTAGAATGATGATACATTGAATGTTTTGGAGGTTAAATCAGAGTTTGGAGGTGATGCATTTTCCCTCCTTGATCACGTGCTTCCTATGTACTTCTATTCGATCATTGGCACATGTTCTCAGATTTTCATTGAAGATGGAGGACACTACCATTCACTTGGGATCAAGTCTCAGGCACATTTTGGTGATTTTGGTTTTGATCTCACCTTTGCTGGTTCAAAGGATATCACAAGAAACCATCTATCAATTCTTGGATTTGATTTAATTTCCTCTAATCGGAAGTTCAAGTTTCAAGAGCAATTAGATCTGATTGGAGCTGATCCTACCTTAGTTGGTTCGAATTACAGGTTCCAGGATGATATTCATATTTTTGGATTTGTTTTCACCATGTTTGGTCTGAAGAGCAAGTTTAGGAAGCCTCCAGATTCACTTGTATCCACTGAAGGATAATTCAAGCACATTTTTTTGGAGCATGATGCATTTCTTCCCAGGAGGAAGATACCTTCAGACATTGAATAAATCATCACACCTACTTGAGTCTTGAGCAACAATTTTTGGTGTGTTTCAGTCTATCTTGAGCCGGGGGGGGGGGGGGGGGTTTCCACTAGGTTTTCTCTCTTTCCCCACTTTTTCTAGATTAATTGTACGAGGTGACATTTGGTCTTAGTAACCAGGGCCCCAATTTTTATTTATTTTTCCTCATAGTCCAGCTTAAGGGGGGGGTGTTGGAATATTCTCACCATCTTATTTTGGTCTTGAATGTTTTGCATGCATCCATTCATTCCATGCAACACTCCATGCATCTGTGCATTGGCGGTTGAGTCTCCTAGCAACTAGTCGCTACTTTGCCCCCCTAGTGCTTGTTTTCGGCCATCATTATCCCTCCTATCCACTAAGAGCTTCTTGTTTACATGAATGGAGTTCCAATTCGCTCTCATGTATGATTTTAGGAGTTAGCACAGTCAGTTCCATGATTTAGGGCACCTTGTCCCCTTGATTGCCTAGTTAACCGACTTTTACACCCAGTTTCACTGTTACTAAGTGTAGGAGAACCTATTTTGATGACTACAAGTCGGTATTTAACCCCCTTGGAGTATCCTCCCCTATTTTGGTGCACACATGATTCAGTTATGCTCAGTTCTACCTCAGTTAATTGATTATTCATCATCAGTGGCCACTGAACCTTATCAGGAGATGGTTCCAATGAAAACTAATCCTATACTTGAGGTGAATTCAAATCCTTCTGGGAATATCGAATTCATTCTATTGTAACACTTTTTGATTTCCATATTACAACTGATTAATGTATAAACAACAATTTTTCATGTGTGTTTCAGCTTTATGAGTGAATTGATCCATTTTTTTGTCTAATTCTTCTTAGTAATAATAGTGTGAAATTGTGAGGTTTGTTCAAGCTTAGTGATCTACCCCTATGGAATTTTACAAATATATATATATATATATATATATATATATATATATATATATATATATATATATACTACTCTTTGGACAAGTGGTCCATTCCCCCCAAAATAGATAAGGAGAGGAATCTAGAATAATTAAATGAAACATGCCACATATATTGAAAATAAAAAATAAAAATGGAATCACCATTGAGACAAGTGGCCTATTTCCCAAAAATAGACAAGGAGTTAGTCGCATACATTGAAAATAAAAAGAAAAAGAAAAAATGAACCACCATTAAGACAAGTGGCCTATTTCCCAAATATAGACAAGGAGTTACTCACCAAAGTAACCACTACCATCCAAGTGGCATAAATAAGCCTATAAAATCATACCATCAATAGAAATCCAAAAATCCATATAGGGTATAAATGCCACTTAATAAATCATATTGATATTTAATAATAATAATACTATATCCACATAGTATTACATCCATACTCCTAACCATATACCACCATTAATATAATAATGACTTATTATTTACTTTATCATTTAATAATCGTATTGCTTACTTATCATTAAAATACGAAATAGTAACTTATCTCTATTATAGAAGCCACCAATTATTAACCCATTCTTACCATAGGTCATACGTTCATTAAGAACACATTATATGCCAGAAGTTCTTCACTGCTTCGTTTGGGGTTTAAAATTGTATTTCAATAACCATAATGCATGCTCATTCATTAATTGACATAATTGGGGATGGAATGTGTTCATGGTCAATTATTATTAACACAATAAAACTCTTCCATTTCATAAGGGAGTTCAAACTTATTTCACAACAAATTCCAAAAACAAAGTTATAAAATAGTAGAAGGCCCAACATCTGCAGAGTTGAAACCTATGCTTTGATACCACTCTTTAGTGTCCCCGACCCCAAAACCTTGGCCAAGGTCACGAGGAAATACAAGGGAATGTTGAATCAAGGTAAATGCACAATGGAATAAGTTTATCTAAGGTTAGTACATCATGCCAACAAGCTAATTAAAATAAAACTTTCAGCCTCTTTAAAATGAAATGCAAGAATGCAATGCATATCTTTCCCCAATACACATACTATGCTAGGTGAATGCATCCATGAATTGCAACCAGATCTAAGCAAGCTATTAACATGATCTTAAACATGATATATCAAATCTATTTCAACCATATAAACACTATAAAATAATATCTACAAGCTACCATAAACAAGGTGAATAATTAGATCTACAAGTTGCCACAATCAACCATATTAACAATGTTGAAAAACCAAATCTACTGACTGCCACCTACAACCATATTAACATAAACAAAAGTAGATATAATGGCTTCCATATACATATATATAATTGGTAAATAGGTCATATCCCATGGATTCCACTTACAACCATACAAACCATAATCAAAATTGGATCAAAGATCACACATACATCATAATGTAGTAAATAAACACATAACAAAATGCTCATCACCGACTACCAACCATAGCCATATAAACATGAAAATATTAATATATGAAAGATGTAATCTACATCCATATAAAATCATATCTCATGGATGTCACCTACAACCATACAAATCATAAGCAAATTAGATCTATAAGCACATACAATTTTGAAAATGCAGTAAACAATAATACAATGAAATACTCATCTCAATCATGGGAAACTAGCTTCAATAGGACAACATTCCACCAGGGTATTTTTTAAGGGTTATAAAAGTATACTTAAGTATAGTATTCTAGGCGATTATTTTGGATTGAAAAAAAAATATAGATTGGTAGGCGAATATTGCATATGAAACATACGATTAAATACAGAAACTTGTAAATTTTGGCGAATATTATGTTTAAAAAACATATTTACTATAAATATAGGTTATATTAGAGGCTAAAAATGAACAAATAGCGAATTTATTTTTTGAAAAAAAGCCCAAAAAATAGCCAATTGGCTAAATTCCCCCCCTAAAAATTTCCCTGCATTCTACCCTGCCATAGACATGCCATGCTCATGCATCTTTCAACATGATAGTAACCCACGAGCTGAGGCCATATATCCACATGATAGGTACCCTCAAACCAACAGGTATGGTGCGCTCATCTCAATACCGAAAAGATAGTCACAGAAAAACAACTGTATCTCAGTCATAGAGAAAGTTTTTTCAATGAAACAAAAGGTATTCCTTACTGGAAACATCACTCTAGACATAATGGAATAGGTATCACAACCCATATATTATTAGAAACATATGAACCAGAAAACCCTACCATACCGAAATGACCATATCTTAGTCATACAAAAAGATTTTGAGTGAGAAAAAAAGTATCCCTTACTGGAAAAATTGATCCGAACGCAATAGAACATGTCTTTAAACCCATCAATTCTCATAAATAGGCAAACCAGAACATATAGTTTTTCCCTTTTCACACTGTCATAAACCACAACTACACCTTTCTCCATCTAAACTTTCCCTTCCATCTACACTACCTGGTGAAATGGGATTCCCTTCACCACATAGGTCCCTCAGGAAATCACCATCCACCGTCAGGATTCACATGCAGATATTCAGATAGGGACAAGCAATTGGATAAGGACTCATGTTGTGTTCTGCACAGTCAATCTTCAATCCCCATTATAGGGTCTTCAAACCTCATTACAAGGCCTTCAATATTCTGTAATACAATGCATCTCCTCCTCTAGAGCATGTATTTACCAATACAAGAGAGAATTCCCCTACAATGGAGAGCTACGAGAGAGAATAAGAAGAAGAAGAATGAAAGAGATCCCCTTTCCAATCCTTCTATAGCCATTCAAATTCCCAAATAAGTAACTCCAATTACAAGAGAGGCAACTCAAATTTACTGGGGTTACTCAATTCGTGAGATTCCTTCCCATAATAGAAAAAGGTGGAGTAAGGAGGGAGTTATACTTTTTCCAAAGAGTACATGATAAAAATAGCCAATGGGGGTGCACTTGTGCAAGTCGGGGTTACAAAACCAAGTGTATTAAAAAAGGAGTGACAAAACCACTAAAGGGGCCACATTCAATGAGGAAGGCCCACTAAATCATGGATTAGGCTCAATAGTAGCAACAAAGGATAAAAAGAAATATGAAACAAAGAGTGTTGTTAGGGAGAGCCACAACTCCTAGTCCCTGACCCCCTCACAAGTGGAATCCACGGCCCCCTCTTTTCGTTAGTTGTCCATGTTGATCTAGTTATTTACTTAAACAATAATAATAATAAAATGATGATGATATCCAAAGTCCATAGTCCCAACACCTAGTGCCCAATAATAAACAAAATAATAACATATGTCTGGGGCTTAACAACCGGGGTATTACAATGTTGCAATGCTACATAGCCCTTAATGAACATTGAAATGTGACATAACCATTGATGAACACACAAATTTGACATAAGTTAACCAAGATGAGCATCACAATGCGACATAACTATATTATCAACTTCTTAATATATCAATATAGGATAATATTAAAGTCAACATCTTAATGTCACTATGTATTATAATATTGTGGTAACCCATAATGTGACAATGTGACATTTTGTTGAAGTCAACCTCTTAATATTGAAAAGTGACATAATTTTGAATTCAACATCTTAAAGAAAGTTAATCAACCATGTTCAACCAAAGTAAACCATGTTAAACCATAAATAACCATGGTTAACTCTACATAAGTTCACAAAGATGAATTTCACAATGAGACATACCCATTCATAAAAATTGCAATCCAACACAACCCTCGAGAAACATTGTAATGCAACATAACCCTTAATGAATGTCACAATGTTAAATAGCCATTGAGGAACATAACAATTTGACATAAGTCAAGAAAAATAAACATTGTAATGTGACAAAACCATTTAGGAACACTGCAATCACAAATATCAACCCTTTAGGAATGCCACAAAGCAACAAAATCCCTGATGAATGTCACAATGTGACATAACCATTGAGGAACATAACAATTTGATATAAATCAACCAAGATGAACATTCAAATGTGACATAGCCATGTTATCAATCTCTTAGTGTTGCAATGTGACATAACCATGTTATCCATCTCTTAGTATTGCATTGTGACATAATATTGAAACCAACCTTTTAATGCCACATGTGATATAATATTGTAGTTACCCATAATGTCATAATGTGGCATTTGCTAAAGTAAACCTTCTATTGTTAGAATCTAAATACTTTTGAATTCTACCTCTTAATGTTGCATAGTGATACAATTTTGGATTTAAATTCCTAAAAAAAGTCACCCATGTTCAATCATAATCAACCACAACCAACCATGGTAACTATAGTTAACCACATTCAACCATAGTCAAAATTGTGAACCATTGTCAACCATAGTAAAAGGTGGAGAAATATGATAAGATTTAGTTAAGCATGGCCATCCATAATGTTTCAATGTCACATAATATAGAACTCAACCTCTACATGACACAATTTTATATAATATTGTAGTCACCCATAATGTAACAATGTGACATTTTGTTGAAGTCAAGCTCTTCATATTGTAAGGTGACATGGTTTTGTTTTCAAATTATGAATGTTGCGATGTGACAAATGGTTTATGAGTACAAATAATCTCATGGGTAGTGTTGGAGGTGTAAGGAAGGCATATGGGGTTGTTATTGAATGGTAGTGATGCAATTTGGATTATTATAGAGTCTCCCATCACCTTAATAGGAGTATAGAGGGATTTGAGTATGCTATAAGCATGGCCAATCAAATTCATCTATGGTCATCTATGGCCAACCATGGCCAACCAAATTCAATCATAGTCAAACATGATAAAGCATAGTAAATCATGGATATCCATAATGTTTTTATGTCACATAATATTGAAGTCAACCTCTAAATGCCACAATTTTATACCAACATAGATCCAAATCCTAGGCTCTATCAAGCACCGAGAGGGATCAAATTTCCCAAGGTGCAAACTGCTCAAGTATTGCACTCAAGGAGCTATTCAAAGAGAGGTATTGCACAAAGTAAAAAATAGTCAAATCAATATGCATCTTATCTTTAAATTTTACTTCTTTATTTTATTCCATTGATTATTTTACTTATTTTTTTTACTCGACAAACTTACACTATCTCCCTCATATTTACTTTTTACTTTGTATTATTCTTTTTTGCTTATGGACGACATAATATTTATTATTTTTTACTTTGTATTATTCTTTTTTGTTTATTTACTTTGTATTATTATGTTACTCGACAAACACTAAACAAACCTTACAAGATCTCCCTCATATTTACTTTTTACTTTTTTGTTTATGGCCGACATAATATTTATTACTTTTTACATTGTATTATTCTTTTTTGTTTAATTTGTATTACTTTGCTACTTGACAAACACTCGACAAACTTGACAAACAGACACATGTTACAAGATCTCCCTCATACTAGGCTGTAGAGCGCCTCTTGGTGCAAAAATATTATGGTCACCTATGATGTCACAATGTGATAGTTTGTTGAAGTCAACCTCTTCATATTAGAAGAGATGGCATGATTTTGAATTCAAATTCTAAATGTTGCAATGTGACAAATGGTTTATGAGTGGAAATAGTCTCATGGGTAGTGCTAGATGTCTAAGGAAGGAATTTGGTGTTGCTACTAAATGTTAATGAAGCAATTTAGATTATTCTAGAGTGCCTCATCAACTTTATAGGAGTATAGAGGGAGTTGAGTATGCTACAAGAATGGCCAATAAAGTTCATCTATGGTCAACCATGGCTAATTAAAGTCAACCTTGATTAACAAAATTCAACCATATTCAGTAATGTTCAAACAAATTCAAACACGGTTAACAATAGTAAACCATATTCAAACATAGTCAACCATAGTGTAACATAGAAACAAATTATTAACCATAGTCAAACATGATCAACCATACTCAACCATAGACAACCATAATTAGACATAGTTAACCAATGTCAATCATGGTCAACCAAATTCAAACATATTCATCCATGGTCCACCACAGTTAACCATGGTTAAACATAGTTAAACATGGTCATCCATTATCAAATGTGGTAAACCATAGTCATATATAGTTAATTATAACTAAACATATTCAACCGAAGTCAAATTGTTGGTGTAGGTAACTGATCTAGAGGTTTTCCAGTGTAGAACCAGGTTCTTTGAGGTTTTATGCTTAACCAACAAAACCCCTTTTCACCGGCCCTTTTGGAAACAACCTGTGCGCAGGTTGAGGTCTCACCCGAGGCGAAGCTATGGGGGTGCTGCAAAATCAAGTTTCCACAGCGTAAGTGATGAGTTGATGGTGGACGTACATATGGCGCAACACACTACCAGCTTGCGTTGCGGGTCGGATCTTGCGCCGCAACAGTTCTCATCGCGCAGTGCCACAATAGGGTATGAGGTCCATGCATCCCTTGCAATCTGGGGCCGCGCAGTCTAGGGTACTCCTCGCGTTACGACGATAGGTTGTAGGAAGCCTATCTCGCAGCGACTCTCATGGCTCGGCGCGTCAGATAGACTGTGCATCCACCTAAGATGATTATCTCTAACTGATTCACTAAGTAACCGTACCCATTCGACTCATTCAGGCTCTTATCATTATTTTGTGAGCAAGTGTGCAAACATGCAATACTACGCGCTTCAACGCTGCGCTTAAACCCAATGTTCTACTGTGTGATTATTCATCATATTCATGCATTCACAGACTTATACTTGTTGAATACTTAACATTCGTCCCTACATGTATCACTTAACATATTATTCCCATTCTTTGTGGCGAATACATACAAAAGCAATCACATAACAGACATTGTAGTATCAACCTTCATATTTAAGCAAATGAATAGTCATAAAAACACACAACAATCACATAACACATGATTTAACTTGGTTCACCCCCCAGATGGAGGCTATGTCCACAAGAATGGTTGTTAATATTGATATTTATGGGAAGGGTACAACTAATCTTAGTCTGCGCACTCAACTGCAGACTCTCTTCTCTCTCAGATAGGTCTCTGCGCACTCAGTTGCAGAGCCTTTACAATGGATTTTTGGCTTAGGATTCTTCAATAATTGATACTTAACAAATTGAAGAGTAACCCTTCCCTTACAAAATGATGCTTATTTATAGATTATGCCAAGAGACATATCTTTACAATTCGCAAGCAAAAACCCTTAGGTTTACAAAACCAGCGTGGCTAACTGCCAGCCTGACTATCGCCATTGACAGCTTATTCCTCCTGATTTAGGCCATCCATCTAGCCCACTCGTGACTCACACACTTATCTGATAGCTGCAGTCCTCAAAACGGTTATACTGCATCATGGCCTATCCCTTTCTGCTGCTCTCGCCTGCCCGTCACCATCGACGTCGTGGCCTAGCTTTTCCGTTGCTTGCCACCACTCTCTCTGACAGGTCCTTCCTTCTTCCTTCGTCCTAGTTCTTTACCAAAAGCAGTCCGCTTCCTCATCTGGCCTTTACTTATATCTCCCTACCAAAACTTCCTGCTGCGCGGGTCCTGCGCATCACATAGCTGTGCAACAAAAACTGTTATGCACGCTGAGCACATACTGATGTTATGTTTCTCTATTGTGTAGCTAAAAATCATACTTCCACAAAATTGTACCTACTTGGGCCATGCCCAACATTCCCATAACACTTACCTGTGGCTCGCCCCAAGCCACCTCAATCTAACTGATCCATCTGCCCCTTTTTGGAAATGCATGCTCGCACACTGAATTCTCGCACTGTTGTACTCAACCTTGTGATGACCTGTTTCACTTCCTGCTCACATTCTTTAACTTTGTTGAATACCTTTGGCAAGGCAGGTTCCAATGTTTCTCCTTTGATATGGTCGTCTTCTTCATGAAGCTCCTGTAATTTGGCCTCAATATCATTGTTCAACGTAAGGGCTTCTTCCATGAGTGGTTGCATCCTAGCGGATGTTTCAGCTTCCTTTATCCTTAGAGCTTCTAGTTCTTTCCTCAATACCTTTGTTTTGTCAAAAGCCGTCCTCTTCTGTCTTACCAGCAAATCTTTCATTGATGCATCTGTTGTATCCAACTCTTTCTGTTTCTTTTTGCTTTCCTTATGAATACTTTTAATTGCTGGACTTTCCTGCAGTATGCTCCATATGCTGGAGACGTCAGTTGCTAATTCTTGGCATTGCGCTATTTCTGCACTAATGCCTTCCATTAAAATTATTATGGCTTTCATTCGTGCTTCCTCTTCCTACTTCGTTGTGTCAACTGGTTGCCTTGCTACCATTTCAGCTATTTCTGCTTGATGGGAAGCTACCATCTCTACGATTTTCTCACGATGAGAGACTTGTAGATTCTGCATTTGTTCTTGTAGGCTGCTAACAACAACTCCAATTTGTAAGACCGATGCTATTGTGTCAGGGTCTGCATTAATTGTGGGAATTTTTTCGCAAACAGTCTATACGGCTCCTAGTATCATGTGCTCCCTATCCTGCATGTGTTGAAGGTCCTTGTCCTTCTGCTGGCATTCTCCTTGTATTTTCTGGTAACTTTCTTCGAGATGAAGGCGTTGATTATGCAAGATAATGTCTCGCTCATGTAATTTATGGGATATCTTGGTGTGTAGTTGGTGCAGCCCTTCAGCTGGTAGCACCGCTACATTAAGGTCCAAGTGTGTGAGCCACCTCACACTTTTTGCCATCTCATCTGTCGGATACAAAATTGACAGTGGTGCGATTTTCACCAATTGCGTTCAGGAAGTGGAGGCTGGTGGCCTTCGCATCTGCTTGCTTGGCTCCCCTGGGTCAATAGTTTGGGCTGGCCCTCTAGCCATGTCCCACTGTACTTGTGCCATCCTTATTACCAAGCCACTCAGCTTATCTATGTCTTTGCGGACCTGCGCCTGGTCGTCCTTGAGGTGCAATGCCGTTCGCACGGCTATCATCGCGTTTTCATCCTCATGCAAGAGTCAGTCTAGTGGCTACTTTTTTGCCTTGGACTTCTTCCTCTGCTTCTTGACAAGGTTTGCAGTGGCTGAATGTTTTCTCTTTTCGTCCACCTGCGGCCCTTTACTTGATTCTCCTATTTGCTGCGAAGGCACTGAAGTTGAAGGACTTTGAGTTTTTGGATTTTGCTGCACTTCTTCCCCTTCAACTTCTTCATCAGATGAAGTGATAACTATCTCAGGTGCCTATTGCTTCCATTCGTCTGGCCAATCCTCAATGATTAGCTCAATCATTGGGGTTCCGAGTTGATACTGGCCTTCATACCATTTCTTTGAGTTCAGGCGCGACTGTATGAAGATAGAGTGCATGCCGGCCTCAAAAATCATAAGAGGTTTGTACTATGTGGTTACCTCTCTTGTGATGTGTGGAGTGCTTCATATCACTACGCACAGTTGCTGATAGAAAGTTAGGAACTGCAGATTGTTGGCGCGCTGCTTTTCCAGGTTGGTAGAAAAACACATGTTTGCAAAGCAAACTCCATGACAGTCATCCTGCGTGACGGGCAGGCCGATTTGATGGCTTATTTCTTTCCAACTAACAAAAGTGATGAGGACAAGGAGCCAGCTAAAATAAAATTGATATCTTTGGTCCTGAGTGTCCTCGATGTCCAGCAATAGTTCATTCAACAGAAAATTGGCCCAATTGTATTCGTGGCCATCCATAGCCTTGGCAGCTAAAGCTACGACCATGACCGGTACCTGCGATGGCCTAGCTTTCCACAACATTCTTCCTGCCAACAATTGAATAGAAAACGCAGGGGTACATTTGAAATTCCATCCATCTCATATCCCCTAGTTCCTCTTACTAAGTTGAATTGTTGCTTGATTTCCACGGCTGACTCTTGGTCGTCCTTCTTGCTCATAAAAAAGGTAGATGGATCATCACCTTGTTTGTTCAAACCTGTGATCCTTGCTATGAGATCCATGGTTATATTAACCTTGAAATCTAACCAGATGTATCCCTGGTGTGTGCAAGAAAGAAGAGTATTCACCACAGCTTTATATTCCTTGCTGCGACCAAAATGTGGGATCCACAGTAGGTTGAGCAGGCCTTCGTGTGCTAGTGGAACTGCCCAATCCATAGGTGTGACTACTGGCTTATGTGTATCAGGATTGTTTACACTAACCATGTATTTGTCAAGTTGCAGGTATGGGAATTTCTCAGCATCCTCCAAATTGGAGTAATTCATTTTGCATTTCGGGAATGTATTCAAAAGATCAGCTCTTTTCCTGACGCATTTAGCCATTGGCAGCATGGGAATGTCATACTGCGGTTTCTTTTGCAGAATCAATTCTGGTGCATCATCTTTTCGTGGGCTAATATAATCGGGTATGACTCAAACTGGTACTGGTCATTCTGCTTGTAGAACTGGCCACGAGGCAACTGGTGCCTGTGGATTTAATGAAACTACTTCGGGGTGCTTATCTTTCTGCTGTTGCTGTGCCGGCCTGCTCGGCTTCGGCCCCTTAGATGGGCCTGCTTTCTATGATGAAGGTTTCTTTGGAGATGTCATGATTTCGCTTAACCCAGAATGTTTGAATGCACCCATAATATCTTCTAGCTCCTGCTCCTCAGACATAAACGCACCAGCTACGAATACGTTTTTGCTGCTTTGGCTCTTAGATTTCTATTATTGTTGAAAGTTTCAAACCCACAGTAAAATGCACAAGGAGGAAGGTGTGAGTATTTATAAGATTGCCACTTTATGGTGGGGCCGTTTACCGAATGGATGGGGACCTAACTGTGGCTTTACTTGGAAAATCCCATATGGATCTCCTTCGATCATGTCATTGAAGGTGCCGTAACGGCTAACTTAGGCATTAACTGTTATCCCCGTGGGATTAGACCCGACAAGATTATTGATCCGTTCCCGCCGTGCTTTATGTCATGTCGCGGTAAGTTTCTTTAATGACCAAGGGCCAATGGTACTTCCAGGCTGTCTGTTAGCCGATCATAGTTTTAAATGCCACATCTCTTGGGTAATCTTACTTGGATCTTGGTCACTTCATGCTTTTATGATGCTTTAAATAGACATGATATGCTTCAATTGCATGGCTTAACTATCACCGTCAATCTTTGAGTAACGGTGCAATATCTGGTTGATAGTTGTTGTAGCCACCCGACTTTATGGCAGTCTTCCAGCAGTGCTGTCATTATGGTATGCGTCCGAGATCTACGCTTATAGTTGTACCATGTATATCTGGTCACTTCTTGTGTCTTTTCATTGCAATGCCTTTGTCTTTCCATGGCGCAGCTACCCTGGTAGCGCGCAGTTTTTTTTTTGCAACTTCTCTATTGTAACATGCTGCGCAACATCCGACATCTTTCTTTTATAAATAGTGTGTATAGGCTCTTCGTGACTTCTAGTGCCCAATTTCAACTGTACTCGACACCTATAAGTTTTCTCATCTTGATCAGATAGGGTGTTGTGCAATGGGACTATCGCGGTAAAGCTTTAGTATGCTTCCATTTATCCAAGTGGGTAGAATGTCTCCGGCTAGTGTCGCTAGCTGGACTGCACCATTGTTAGTAACATTTG
The DNA here is from genome assembly GCA_027924585.1 of Larix kaempferi. Lineage (NCBI taxonomy): Eukaryota > Viridiplantae > Streptophyta > Pinopsida > Pinales > Pinaceae > Larix > Larix kaempferi. Next base: position 68,084,008 of record BSBM01000047.1, on the reverse strand, counting down.
TAATAATATATGGTCCAAGCCAATGTATTTTAAACTTGCTATCATATAGGAGGACTAGGTCACCTACCTGAAAGCACTTGTTCTTGATGTGGTGGTTGTGCTATGCTTTTTCACGCTCTTTCTGTACTTGTTGGTGGAAACCTACAACAAAATGATCTTCCTCTAGCCCAACCAAGTGTAGGAGCCTTTCTTCTAGTGCTGTGCAATCCACCATGCCTATAAACGCTGCTATGTGCAAAATGGGAATGATGTACTCCATCGGCATTATTGCTTCTTGCCCATAGGCCAACCTGAAAGGTGTATGGGCAGTCAGTTTCTTGCAGGTAGTTCTGTATGCCCACAGTACAGATGGAATACGCAGGTCCCAATCGTATCGATTGACGTTGCATATCTTAGTTAGCGCATTCTCCAGCACTTTATTAAATGCTTCAACGGTTCTATTCGCCTGTGGATGATAAGATGTGCTGCGTTGATGATGAATGTGGAACTCTTTGGTCAAAGCCTCAATGGTTTTATTCAGAAAATGAGTTCCTTGATCACTCATCAATATCTTCAGGCATCCAAACCTTATAAGGATATTCTCGTATATGAACTCCGCAGCTGTAGCTGCGCTATAGTCTTTGACTGGTTTTGCTTCTGCCCATCGGGTGAGGTAATCGGTAGCAGTAATGATATACCTCACACTAGTTCTTTTTCCTGGAACTAGTAGATTTGAACCCAAAATCCGACGAGCAAATCCGACGACCTCCAACGAAATGTACTGTGTCGTCGGATTTTTCTTTGAAAATTACTTTTTTTTGTTTTTTGTTTTATAAATTTTGAGAGGTGCCCATCGGATATCCGACGTATTTTTTAATATCCGACGAGGCTAGATGGCTATCCGACGGCTCTGCTAATATCTGACGCCTATTCGGATATCCTACGCTTTAGATGTCAGATAAATGACTTCATTTTGAACCCGAAGATGTCGGATAACTGACGGATTTTTCCCAACGGTCACTATATTAATGTCATCGGATATCCGACGAGGTTTGACTTTTTGACTTTTAAAATTTATAAATATGAAACCATTCCGACATGTTTGCCATACCAGCGATGGTTTGCGGATTTGTTTTTGTTCAACGGACTATTTTTCGTTGTTTTTGTTATTCAAGTGAGCAAAGTACTCTGGATCTTCATTTTCTAAGATCGATAATCTTCATTTAAGCTCTTTACGAGAAAATGTCAACTACGAATATTCCTGATCCAGACAAACAAAATCGACAATGGCTTGCTAGATTGTGGGAAGGAGTTGAAAGAAGGGGTGATGGTAAATGCTATTGTCCATGTAATCAATGCAGAGGCTTTAAGAGGAGAAGAATTTTGATCACAACAGCCACAAAACATTGTAGGTATCATGGGCACATCGATGGGGGACATGAATACCATCCATTTGTAAGTTTTCATTATATATGTTTTTATTTTGATTGCTTTTGTAAATGTATGTATTATTATAATATTTCTTATTTTTGACCAATAGTACAATTGGTCGTTGTTCTTTGTAACTTTTATCTATTGATTTTTTCATGTAATTACAAAGGAAAGACATCCTATGGCATATCATCCGGATTATCAAGTGCTTCCAGAACAAGTACAGGAGGAACATGGAGCTATGAATATTAATGGAGAACAAGTTAATGATCACATTGAAGAAGATGATCATACTGATAACATAGTTGAAGATGATGTTACAAATACTTTGATCCATGATTCATTTAATGTTGGAATGGATGATGGTGATGATCATGAAAATGATGAACATTTTGATGATATTCATGATATACCTCTTCTTGACAAGGCATACAAACCCGTTTATGACGGCTCCAAGACAAATCTTCTCTCTGCTATATTGTTGGTAATGAACTTGAAGGTTATGAATGATCATTCAAACATATCAGTCACATGGATGTTAAAGTATGTAATATATTCCATCACAAAATATATATGATTGTCATGTATTTTATTGTTAATTCATATATAAGTCAAATTACTACAGATGAAATTTGTTTCATCAATATTATTTCTATATTATATTAACTAGATTTTTATTTTAATTTGTTGTAGCATGATAGGTGAATATTTGTTACCACCTTCAAATATTTTACCTTGCACATATCGATATTTATCTGCCATCATGAAAGAAATTGGAATGCAGTATGAAGCAATTCATGCATGCCCCGATGATCATGTTCTTTATTACAACCAACATGAATTTGCAACAGAATGTCCTGAATGTCATATCAGTAGATATCGCACAGAGCAAGTAACTAAAAAGGTGCCTCGCAAGGTTCTACATTATATTCCCATTATTCCCCGTTTGCAACAACTGTTCAGGTGCAAAAACATAGCACAGTTTATGGATTACCATGCACAGAACATAAGTCAAGACGACATTATTCGGATGCCTGCAGATGGGTCTGCATTTAGAGATATGGAGGAAAAATGGCCTCACTTTAAAGACGAACCTTGTAATCTTAGGATTTCTTTGGCAGCAAATGGTGTCAATCCTTTTGCAGAGATGAGATCTATTTACTCGGTGTGGCCTATTTTTGTTATCAACAACAACATTCCTCCATGGTTGACAATAAAGAGGGAGCACATAATGTTGTCGATGATTATTCCAGGTACGAACACTGCAGTTTTTTTTATTGCCGTGGTATATTCTCATTTGTCGTTTTTTGTCTCATAATGTTATATATATATATAAAGTTTTTCTATTGTGAAATATGGTTTATATATCTAAACGGTACGTCTCATAATCAGAATATTTATTTTATATGTTCAAATCAATCAGGTAAGTACCAAGTTAAAGATATGAATGTATAGATCGAACCTCTTATTGACGAGCTACTGAATTTATGGAATGGCATCACTATGTTTGACTTATCTAGACCAATACGACAAAGGAAATTCCAATTCCATGCAATGCTTGAATGGGCAATACATGATGCCCCAGGGTTAACCCATTTCTGTGGTATGTAATTATAAGTTCCACTTTAGTTGCATTTAATTTTACGAACTACTAGTTAATATAATACGCATGCATGTTTTTCTAAATAATTCAGTCATTTTTTATATAATTATAATAGACATTAATATTGATATTCCATCTTTTTATTTAGGTCTTCAGACAAAGGGGATATTTGCATGTCCAGTTTGTGGTCCTAAGATCAAATCCCGTCGTTCAAAAAGCTTAGGAAAGGAGGTGTTTGATGAGTATAGGCACTTCCTCTCCAAGAATCACAGGTATCGAACTACTGAAAAACATCTTTTCAATGGCAAGCAAGGGACTGCATTAAAACCAAAGAGAATGACACCTCAACTATGGAAGTTGCAATATAATAGAAATCGTCAAGGTACGTATAATAAATCATTGTATATGATCATATTGTATTTTATTATATTGTGTGTTGTTTAGTATAATTGAAATTGATTTAATATTTAATTTCATCATTGTCATTCATGTGATCATCATGAAGGCATTAATGGGCTTCCACGAGGAATGGAAAGTTATCCTAGACAATTTAGTAGGTTGCCCTATTATGAGCACCTACAAATTGCTCATCTATTTGATACAATGCATATCGGAAAGAATGTGACTGAAACATTATGGCGAATATTAGATGGAAGGAGTGACAAAGAAAAAATTGTCAAAATTTGCAGACATTCAAGATAACAACAATGCAATGAAAGACGTCATTCAATTTCATAGCAACGGAGAGCAAATTAATATATAATCACTTCCATGGATGTTAATGGACCAGCAAAGTAATGTTGTAAAAGAAGTCATTCGAAAAATTAAATTTCCTACCGGATTTTGTGTGAACATGAAGAATATCATAACAAAGAAAGGTGATTTCGCGGGGGTGAAAACACACGATTGGCATGTCTTCATCAAGGTAATAATTAATATGGTATGCATTTAATAATAATTTTTTTTCTTTTTCTAGTACTCTTTTTCGATATACTGAAACTATTTGGGTATTATTGTTACAGTATGTTCTACCTCTCTCTATCCCGGACAACTTTGACAACAATGTCAAGCAAATAATATATAGTCTCGGGAAATACATGAGGTAAGTGGTGATTTTTCCATGTGCTTACTGTTTTTTTAATTCAACATAGAACTTATTCTTAATTTGATTTTCATTCTCTACTTCATGTTACGTAATATAATGACTTTTTTATTTAATCTCTTGATTGGCCAGTTGTCATGTCACTTGTAGATGGTTGTCATCTAAAGAATTCCATAAAGAAGACATAAAGTATTGGAGGAGAGAAATTCCTCGTCTCATGTGTGAAATGCATAAGCATCTACCTTCAACATTTTTCAATGCACAGGAACACTACCTCATACACCAAGTTGAGGAGATTGAACTATGTGGACCTGCGTACTCAAGGTCCATGTGGATGGTTGAGAGGCACTTGAAATTTATGAAGGGTTTGGTCAGAAAACGAGCATATGCTGAGGGTTCTATGATGGAGGGATATATGGTACACAAAAACATGTTGTACATTAGTGAATATCTTCCTATATTGGCGTCAAAGCTCAATTTACGTCGCATTTGTGATCCAGACTCCAAAAATGATTTCAAAGGGGAGTACCCGAAGGGGAAAGGTAGATCGATGAAGGTGAAAGGTGATATAACACATTTCACTAGTGATTTTTATGTTTATATATCATACATATATATCCTATTTTTTTATTTAGTATTTTGCATCATTTTATATTGTAATTATATACTTTGTTAAGTGACTAATATACATTTTCATTGAATTTTAATTTTATTGTCATCAAACAGTTGGTCAAGAGTGGGATGTGATTCATTTATACATCGCAAACAATCTTGACTGGATGAAGGTATGGATCGAAAAATGTGAACAATCTGGTCATGGAATATCATGGGAAGGTGTGGCTTCATTGGTTAAAGCTGCACATCGCAATGGAGACACCAATGTAACACAAAGGGAAATTGATTTAGCAAGAGGTTTAAAAGATAAGCAGGTAAGCATATTAATCAATGACACTATTTATTTATTTCTTTAAATATTGTCATTGTACGTCACGCTGGTTATTTTCCTTTTATGGCATTATAATAAACATGCACTACTTTATCATAAATATGGTGTGATCATTATGTAATCTTTTCATGTATGGCTTGTTGTACTAGGTAAAACACCATAAGGCTATGTGGTGCAATGGATGTAGATATCGCATCAACAAGTTGGATGAAACAAAGAAAACATCTGATTGTGGGATATCTGCAGTCTTTGAGGTGACCAATGTTTCTTGTCGAAGTGATAGACATCCAGAACTATCTGAAAATCGATACTATGGGTATCTAGAAGACATTCTTCAGTGTGAATTTAACTCCTTCAAGGTATTTCTGTTCATTGTCAAATGGTGCAGGTGTATATTGAATCAACGTGATCTCGATAGAACACTTATTGAACATGATAATGGTTTTACCATGGTAAATACAAGGTTGTTTGAGCCAGGAACAGAGCCCTATGTTCTTCCAACCCAATGTGAACAGGTATTTTACTTTGAGGTTCCAGGTAGAGCGGGTTGGTCATTTGCTGTGAGACACGATCCAAGGGGAAGGCCGGTAAAGTATAACGCTGATGAAGGTAATGAAGACGTTCTCGAAGAAGAAGACGCCGTAGAAGATGGTCATGATCAACATGAGTTAGATGATCATGGTCCAGAAGAAGACGTCGAATAACTAATTGAATCAGATGATGTACTATCAAACAATGTCCATGAAGATGATATCGATGATGACATGTTGATCGTAACTGACATCGATGACGAGGATGATATGGCCAATCCTTACAATGTTGAATCTGGATCATCGGATGATAGTACAGATGATGACCCAGATGAAGAAGATGATGAAGACCATTGAAGTTTATGAGGTAGGCAGTAATAATAAATTAATTGTTTCGTAGTGGGTTTCCATTTTCCTATATGATATAATTAGAAACATTGCTTGTTTTAGAGTATGCCAAAAAACACATTTAAAGTTTCTAGTGTACATAGATATTTTTTTCGGGTTATGGGGAATTGAGAGTGATGTGAGGGGGGGGAGGGGCCATAAGAGCTTCCACCTTCATGTGGTTGGCCCTGTTTAGTAGAGAATATTAAATTATTCTTGAAACAGAGAGAAGCTTAGTAAGGAAATGCACAATTATCAAGACTCAAACATCATCATCGTCGTCGTCGTCATCGTGATCATATTTGTCATCATCGTCATCATCATCATCTTCATCATCATCGTCATCATCATCATCTTCATCATCATCTTCATCATCATCGTCATCATCATCGTCTTCATCATCTTCATCATCATCGTCATCATCGATCATCTTCATTGCCATCATCGTCATCATCATCATCATCGTCGTCGTTATCATTGTCATCATCGATCGTCTTCATCATCATCGTCATCATCATCGATCATCTTAATGATCATCGATCGTCTTCATCATCATCGTCATCATCATCATGGTGATCTTCATCATTCTCATCATCATCATCATCAGCAGCAGCATGTTTATTGTCATCGTCACGGCCACCATCATCATTGTGATCAACATCATCGTCATCATCCTCACCATCATCATCATCATCATCTTCCTCATCATCATCAGCAATATCTTCATCATCATCATCGTCATCATCGATCGTCTTCATCATCATCATCATCATCATCGATCGTCATCATCATCATCATCATCGTCATCATCGATCATCTTCATCATCATTGACCATCTTCATCATCATCTATCGTCTTCATCATCATCGTCATCTTCATCATCGTCATCATCATCATGATCTTCATCATGATCATCATTGTTATATGATATCCGACGCCGCTATTACCTAGAAAAACCAACGGTGTTTGTCTTCGGTGATTTAGCAATCTCGTCGGATTCTTTTGAAGTCAAAAGTCTAATATTAGACGCATGCATTGACGGTGTGGGAGGGTTTCAAGACTCAAATGAATGAGACTCGCCATTGCAGCATCAGAAACCATACCTATAAATTAAATAATGTGATACATGGGGCCAACGTTGAAATTTTTTAAATATGTGTTGGCTTGGACTAAAATTTGCCATGGTTAGACTAGATGCATGCATTTACGGTGTGGGAGGGTTTCTACACTAAAAAATGACTGACACCAACCATTAATGGAGCATTAAAAACGATGTAATGATACTCAACAAGGAGTAATTTGATCATCATGGTTTCACTCTGAAATAACTTATTCTTTCGTGGACTTGCGAGTACCATTGCTTATAGACCCTCACAAGGAAATCCTCTTAGGTCGTTGATTGGGTTGGGATAAATCATCACTAACTTGTTTGATGGACATAATGGTCCCATGATAAACACTCATAACATGTAAACTATAGAGGACATACAAAAAATGGTTGATTCTCTCACCCAATTGGTTAGCAAAATGGAAACCAAGAATCACTTCTCATTTTCCAACCCTTCCAATAGTATGATGCCTCATTTTTCTAAAGTAATTCTAAACAAGTTTGGCGGGTCAGATCCGATTGGTTGGTTCAAATGTTCAAATGGGTGATTACTCCCGGAAAACTAACATGTTTTCCATTGAAACGGGTGGGCGTGATATTGTTCTCAGTGTGAATGGATAATAAGATTATGTCATATCACCATGGATTTATTGGAATTACAAATGAGAGAGCATGATCATAGCATCTCATTGCTTCATCGACGTATCCTCCCATCCAATGTGTGATCATATTGTCATACTTTTGAACAAAATAATATACGAAATTAAAAATCTAGTATCGTTGTTTTTAAGCCCCTTATATATAACAATTAAATTTTTATTGTTATATATATATTTAATTAAAAACAAATTAAAAAATCCCAAACACAAACATTACATAACATATATATTCAACAAATATAAAAGCTAGCGGCCATTTCATTTCACAAACCTGCGATTTGGATTTGGAGTGACCTCGACTGACCTCGATTTGGAGTGCCCTGCGATTTGGAGTGACCTCGATTTGGAGTGACCCTCGATTTGGATCTATGCCTCTGCGATTTGGACCTGCGCCTCTGCGATTTGGGTTGGACTGTTCAGACCTGCTATCGATTTGGAGTGACCTCGACTGACCTTGAATTGGAGTGACCTCGATTTGGAGTGGCCCTCGATTTGGTGCTGCGCCTCTGCGATTTGGACCTGCTATCGATTTGGGTTGGACTGTTCAATTGTGGCCAGAGAGGAAGTTTGTGATTGTGGAAGGGGAGAGGGAATGGCCCAATGACCAAGTAGTGAAAGTGACCCAATGAGCAAGCATTGGGAGAGGCGGTTTGGAGTCCAAGCAAATAAACTATAAGAGATGGAAATGCCTCCCACGTCCGTGAGTACCAATCCCTAAATTGTTTTGATTTGACAAATTTATAAATTTGGTAGCAAATCACTGTGGTTTCATTGCTAATTCGATCTTCCAAGAGGGTTTCATTGCTAATTCAATCTACATTGGGGTATTTTTATCTTATTGCATCTATTGTTTTTTTTAGTTTAATGGGTGAATGGGGGGGGTGTGGGCTATTACTAATGACCTCGATAAAGCAGAGTTACCAAGATCTCATTGTGACTGAGTACTTGTATTCACACAGGCTCGAGTTAAGGTTTTCATTATTGCATTAAAGCACCAATCCGAGCTAACAAAAAATAATCCCAATATCAAGAAGCACATCCTTGCTATCATTTCCAAACTCTGTCGTTAATGCTACCAACCATCGATTCTCTTTAGTATCATCAGCTAGAAAGACAAAAAATTGTACCACAAACAAGCACCAAAATACTTTCCTATTCAGTCCATCTTTTGCAGCTAATAAATTAGTCCCTGCAACATGATCCAAGACATTTAATGTAGTCTTGATATGTTCCTTCACATGAGCAAAAAATACCCTTGCAAGGGCAAATGAGTGTTGTTGTGTGAATGCTTTGCAAAATGCAACCATGTGCATAGCTATAGACATCCCTTTTGAAGATAGCAGAATACTTGGAAGAGTCAAGAACCTCGTAAGGGATTCAATGCCCTTTTACTCAACAAATATTCTACAAGTTTCAGGATTTTCCATTTCTAGATACACAAACACCATGGCATGTGAAATGATTAATTTTTGAAAGCGTTCAGTACTCATATTTTCAAGAGACAATCCACTAGTTCCAACCCCGTCATTATGCTTGTCTTTAGAATCAGTATCCATAGGAACAGGACTATCCAAACTGTCTTTGGCCTCTATTCTGAGCCTATGGGCATTGCCGGGGCATACATTGTTGATCCCTGGTGGCTGTCAGCTATTGTAGAAAGGGTTTATTGAAAAAATATCTGATTATAAGGAAGGTCTAAACCAGCATTACTGATGCTAGTTGTTAGTTCTGTCTAACTTGTTCATTACTTTATTAATGATGTTGTTATTTATTGTCCTTGTCTACTTCAACTTTAACACAGGGACCTTTGGGAGTGTTAAAGTTGAAAGAGATGAAAATTATGTTTAAATTTATATTACCTTGTCAAAACTGTACTATTTTGTTTCTAGCATTGATTTAGGAATTTATTTATGCATTAAAGTATAAATATTTTAATTTTATGCTCCAAAGCCTAACCTTACCCAATTTTCAACTCATATAACAAGTTGTAGCCTCTCTTGAGAATACCTCAGTCCCAAAACAGTCCCCAAGTAGTAATTTTTGTGAACTAAAAGCACCATACTTTGAAATTTCCTCAAGTCTCGGCATGGAAGCAGCCTCCATCTCCGATTTTGAAATGAATGCCTCAGCCTCCACCAAATTAAATGAATGCCACAAAAATTTGTTGTGAATTGGAGGGATGTTAAGTTAACCAACCAAACCGTGAATGCAAAAAACAAGACTTAAGGCCACCCACATTGTAGTTTTGAAGGTTCCCTGTGTTATTAGTGAAGTAGCAATGAATCTAGATATGACTTGGAGTTTTTTTCATGGGGCATGTCAAGGCTCCATAGAGTAGTGCAAGATCCGGTTTTCTCTATATATCTCCAATAGCCATTTCTTCACAGATAAATCCTACTTGGGGGCTAGGAAAAACAATATGGGTGAGTTCAATTTGCTCTTCTATCTTTTGAAATTTGTTGCAAAATTGGGTCTCACCCAGATTCAAGTCATACGGTCTGCGTGTTAACTAACTCAACAACAAATTAAAGATCAATCTGGTATGGATGTCAACCAAATCGCCATCCTCTTTAAATTGCCCTGTCTCTATAAATTAGATTGCCCTGATATGGGAAGGATTAGGTTGATAACTATACTACAGCTAAAAATTTCCCTGTCTATAAATTGACATATCCTTCCATGTAGATTATAAAAATTGCAATTAGGTCAAGTTGTCCTTACATGGTTTGGATAAAATTGAAAGCTTCAATTTTCATACAATTAGAAAAGTTTGGGCAGTGTAGAATGTGAGGAATGAGAATGTATCAATCATTGCCACCATATGAGTTTTGAAAGTAAGATTAATTGGCCCCATCCCATTATGAAGTAGAACCATGTGAGATAGATCCTATAACACCATTAGCATCATGATATAAGCAAAATCGAAGTTCCGTTTTCCTTCGAGGCTGCTTGTAGATGACAATTTCCAGAAAGTGGCCCAAGGGTACAAAGTAACGAAACATTTGACGGATTGGAAACATATATATATATAAGGAACAGAATTATATAGGCCTAAAATTGCGGTTGGTGCCATTGCGGTCAAATTTAAATCAATTTGTAAGCCACCTCGACGGAAAACGGAACTTTGATTTTGCTTACCCATTTTTGCTGTTCTGGTTTAGGAAGTATTTCAGGCTATTATGGTTTGTTTTAAAGTCTTCATCTTCTTAAAATTGGCTTTGATTGTATCATTGATCAGGGTTAGTAAATTCATAAAAGGTAAGCATGCATCATCATACTTAAAACTTCAATCAAACCATCATGACTTGGATTGTGGCAATTTTAGTCTTCGACTAAGGTAGTACTGTAGCAACTTTAACACTTAGAATATAGTAGCTTGGGGGAATTCATGTCAAGGTACTCAATGCAAGTTAAAGGGTAAATGATTAGTATTGCTCATGATGTAAAAGTAAAGGATGTCTTGCTCATGATTAGGATACTCTTGTATTTATAGTCATAAAAAAGAAAGTTGTGGTATAGCTTCCCCAGTTGTGGCTACTGTTTTTTTATTAAGCTCACGAAGATTTATATACAGTTTATTGTTTCTACTATCCCTGTGTTTTTGTGAAGAATGATTGAAGAATGTTATAAGTGTTCCTAGAGAATTATGAACATGGATATGTACAATTCCTTATATTTATTATCACTTTGTTTTTATGTGATGAATTCATTTGCATGACTTGAGTATATCTGAAGCTCTCCTTGAGGTCCCATGAATGAACTCGAACACTTGTTGCATTCATTTAATTTGAAAGAGTAGTTATAGTTTGAAAGAACTCTCTCCTTACCTTAGCTAGCATTCATTGAAAGGAAAGGCTTATTTTATTCATATGCATTTGCATGGTTTGAGTTAGTCATCACACCACGAGTTTCACTTCCATCACCCGATTGAGTAATACAACCACTAAAATTTACACCCCCTAACTAAACACACCATAACCTCACTTGAGGAAATCAAAAGAATTTGGTAGGTAGGTACGACACCAGGGATAGGCATCCAAATAATCCCCCCTAGTCATTTTTCATCTGAGACATAGTCATTGTCTTTAGGGAACCAAAATCCTCTAGTATTTGTTGACACAGTCACGACCAGTTTGTGGAGGGGCCTCTTGTTGTTTCAGGGGTTAAACTGCCGCAAGATCGAGAACCGGACGGACTATGTGGAATGCTGTACTCCACTTAGCCCTAAGGCAACATTGATCATTGTCTTCCTTGTATTCTCCGACCACCATACTGGTGATACAAGGGTGATAAGGCAAAAGTGCCAAAAACCTTTTCCGACGTGTCATGAACGAGGTAGCTTAGTGACTTTTCTACTAGAGCTCTTTTACCCAGGATCCCTTTCGGTAGAGGGATATCCTTCAAATTCGGTCTCTCACTTCGTATTGTTCGACTTGGATTTCATCACCTTGCGAAGGATATGATTTGTCGAGTTCTCCAGCTCTTAGTTAGGAAGTTTGCTTGCATTTTCACCTTTTTAGAGGGTCTTTTTCTTTTTAGTGCTACTTGTTGGCATTCTGGCCACTTTTGTTTCAGCTCGCTTACTGTGACATCGGTCCCAGTATAGTTTTTTGAGCTTTTTTTTTGGCCTACGAGCCTTGTCTTTTCATAGCTCCCCTTTTGCATGCTCAGTTGCTTTAGGGTTTTTGAGTTCATACACGGTAGTTACCAATACTTATTTGATGATGTGTGATGTCCTCTTCTCCTAGGTCTTCGAGATGGTTGAGTTAGATGGTCTTCTGAAGGGACTGAACACCCCTTCATGGAGCCACTAACGCTTGACCATAGGAGTAGTCTAGCGGACCACGTGATCATATCACCCGTGTGGACTTTTTCGTTTACTGTGATGATGGTCTTTCAAGTTATATGGAACAATGGTACATTTGAGAGAGAGATGAGTGGTTGTACCCCACCTCGGTCGATTATCTTATGGTCCTTTCATTTTGTCGATAATATTTTTGTGGTACCTTGCCTCTTACCTTTTGGGTGTTTTAATGATATTGGGATATCATTTGATTTGTACCACCTTTTATGTTTTAGGTCTTGTGGGTACTATGGTAGTTTGTCCACATTTGAGGTACACCCACTTTCTCCAAATTGTTATGTGTCTTTATACCCACTTCGTACCACCCTCCTGACCTTTTGGTGGTACTATTTGAGTTTCAAGAGGTAGTTATAAGGAGCTATTGCATATATGAGGTAGTTACAAGGAGATATTGCATATATTGATTTGGATCGCCTTTTATGTTTTTGGTCTTGTGGTTATAACTATGGTAGTTTGTCCACGTTTGAGGTAGTGTACACCCCCTTAGTCCCAAGGGTTGTGAGTCTTTATACCCATTCTTTTTTTTTTACTTGTACCTTACTGGATACCACCCTCCTAACCTTAGTTTGGAAGATTAAATGCTATCATATCTTTTCGTGGTACTATTTGAGTTCAAGAGGTAGTTACAAGGAGCTATTGCATATATGAGGTAGTTACAAGGAGATATTGCATATACGAGGTAGTTACAAGGAGATATTGCATATACGAAATGGTTACAAGGAGATATTGCATATACGAGGTGGTTACAAGGAGATATTGCATATATTGATTTGGACCACCTTTTATGTTTTTGTTCTTGTGGTTATAACTATGGTAGTTTGTCCACATTTGAGGTAGTGTACACCCCCTTAGTCCCAAGGGTTGTGAGTCTTTATACCCATTCTTTTTTTTTTACTTGTACCTTACTGGTTGGTCTTTGTACTAAGCCTTTTTACTGTCACTGAATTTCTTTGATTGACCGTACCATAGCCCAGTCATCTCTCTCTCTCTGGTTTGTACTAGCCCTATCATAGGGTCACTTGGTTTCTAGAGTTGACTAGCCTCTAAGAGGCACAGTCATTTATGAAAGTAACTCTTCTGAGTATATTACAGGAAACGTCTACACTAAGGTAATGAAATATGTGGTAAATAGTTTTCATTAAGTAGCCAGGACTTTTAGCATTAGGGGAGATCCTGTAACGTGTATGTGTAGTGTTTCATGTGTGCTACATGTGTGATGTAGCATTAAATCAAATAGTAAAAAACAACTCATAAATATTGCATGACTTTCTACTCTTAAGAAAGCTAAATTGGTCGTCTTCCGATAATCACTTGAATGCCTACATGTTGACAAAGGGAATGAGGATCAAGTAAAATTATAAAAGGCGATACACGTCAAATTTTAAGAGGCGCTATGCCTTGCGGTCAAGCGAGGGGAGTTTAGGAAGGCTAGAGGAAAGTGAGACATCTAGTAGGTCTAGAAGAATTGTATCAACTAGATGTCAAAAAACAAAAAGAAGATTCCATAGACGCAATGAATTTTTTCACGGTCAAGGGGGGGCATGTTCCTATGGTGATGAGACAAAAGACGACAAAGAGGTTCCCTTGAGGTATAGACATTTAGTGAAACAATGGGTACCAAAGGATCTTCCTCCACCGAACACTGATTTTGTGTGAACGAGAGGAGATATCGAATTGCACCGTCGTCGATACATGGTTTCGGGTTGTTTTCCATGGATTGCATCTTGGTCGGTTACGGGACATGTACAGAATTGATGGAGTATGTTGGACCCATATACAACTACAACGATTGGATGCGCCTTGTCCGATATACAAAAAGTATGCGTAGCTATGGATTGTCAACAAACTATTTACAATTGAAAGACAAAAATCAAAATAAAGGAGGAACATTGTACATGGATAGAAGGCCAAAGGCCACAGGGAATATTGTGGGGTTTATAAACAGTACACAACCAGGGTCTACAATTAAGCAACCAAACTGTGAATTTGAGGGGTGTGAAGGAAACCGTGTTTTTGTAGTTGATATTAAAACAATATCTACAGGGGATGAGTTGCTTATTAATTACCCTGTCAACCAAGTAGATACAAACAAGGTTACTATATAACATTTTACCCAACCTTTTAGTAATAAATTAAACATCATAAGGATTTTTTGTTAGTTTATTTCGTTTAAATTTCCCATATTTACTTCGCAGGCCAGTGATCGGGATAAATCCCTGCCAAAAAATGGTCGGAGGAGAACTTCTTCCTCGACGGAGCAGGTATACATCTTTCTAATAGTACAAATATAATAAGAGAAAATAGTTTTTATTTTCTTTGTTTTTCCATTATTAATAACTTGGTTTGTTTTATATAATGAAATTTATATTTGATGCAGAATGTTGATCGGGAAATACACCTGTCGAATGTTGATCAGACGACAACACCCTCGGGGCAATAGGTAGACCTGATTTGAGTTGTAGAATTAAAATATGTCCAAATGTTTTAGCATTATATTAATGTTTCAATGAATATTTTGGTTTCGTTTACGTAATTTTCTAGTCTATGTTTTTTATGCAGGTTGGTTCCGTAAGGGTGGCCACACCAGGGTCCACGCAACAGGTATACATCTTTGTAATATTAAAAATATAATATGAATAATAATTTTTTTGATGTGTTTTCTCATGAATAGTTTTGGAATCGTTTAGGTGACTTTCACTATGTTTTTTTATTAGGGTGTTGTTAGGGGCAGTTCCCAGATATTAGCAGATCGGGGCAAGTTGTCTATGACCATTGATCCAATGAGTGGATCATTATCCTCGAGGTCGTAGGTATAATTCATTTCAATTGTACCAATATAATACGTAGCATAATGTTAATTTTGTTATGTATTTTTCATGTGATATACTGGTTTCAATATGATAATGTAAACCGTGTTGTAATTTTACAAATCTATCATGATAGATGTGTTATATATGTTAATATAAAATTTGGAATCTATCAGTAGAGAACTCAGTAGTGCTTTATATATGTTTGTTGCAGTCCACTAGTGAATCGCAGTATGAATCAACATCACAATATTTTTCGTTAGGCCCTGAAGTGGCAGAGGTGCTTCACGATTATGAAAAAATTGGTGAAGCCGCACACCCGCTAAAGATGGCAGAGAAATTGTTGAATCGATATACTACGGAAATCCTTTGTCTAGTAATCCAGGTTCCGCAGACAAGCGCAATTAAAGAAAGGATTGCATTGTTGGAACATAAATCTAATAACTTGCGAGTAAGTTGAGGAATCTTGAAACATAGAATAATTCATTTAAATCTTTATAATGTTCTCTTTTATATGATAGTATTGAACATATAAGACGTGGTGTGTATTTATAGAATTTTAAGGGACCACACAATATTGGTCAAGGTGGTGTTGTCCGCAGCGAGGCTTGTGGAGAGACTTCACATCATGACCAAACGACTCCACATAGTTCTAATCCTTCGCCATTGTTTTCGACCGAACAGTCGGCAACACGTTACGAAACACCACGGACCCCCGCTATGAGCGCAACAGTCGCTACTAACCAACACACAATGGATCCTCCACAAGAAGGGGTCGACACCGAGTCCCCTATCAATTTTGATGTCGAACATGCTACATTTCCAGGATCTTCCCGTGTCAAAAGCACGAGAACACTGGAGACAACATTTTTGGTGTACGAATATCTCATCCCAATAAAGATACCGAGGTTCCTAGGTAATTAATCATAGTTGATCAGGTTAATTAGTGTTTATAATTTCATTGTAATATGCCGATAAATTTTTTTCTATCAACTAATTATGATCATGGCATGATCGTTGTGTAGGAAACAATGTTTTCTATAAACATATGAATGACTTTTGCTTGGAGATCTTCGGGCCCACCATCCGATCAAGGTGGGATAGACAACCGAAACATTTAAAAGATGAAATCACTAATTGGTTAGTTGGTCTGTTCGGGGAGAAAACCTTCAGTCATGCCAATGTCTTGAAAAAGGCTTGTCAACATGTGAAGGTTGCCCGAAACCAATATAGGACACACCTCGAAAGAAACCATAGGTATGAGTGCCCACCAATGATTCCAGCAATGGAGTGGAGAGCTCTAGTGGAAGATGGAAAGGAGAAGGCTCTGAGAAGAGAAGGAAAGCTAACACCAGGCATAGGGAGTTATGCAATACTTTCCGCAATGTAATTCTAAACCTTATTATCCTTGATTTCTGTATCAAACTTGGAACATCTAACGCATTTCAACACTTGCATAGGCTACCAGACACATCAAAGGCCACAAAGGCAAGACTAGAAAAAGTAGGTTAGCACAAGCTTGGCCTTGGTGGTTATTCAAATTTGGCGGCATGGTTTGTAAGTTTCGAGAAACCAACAATGAATACAAATAATAAATTGAAAATTATTTTTTGTTTTATTGCACCGTAAAATGTTAATTAACAATGATAAGCAAATATGCAAGACGATCGATTCAATGAAGTACCCATAGAGGAAGACATGAAGCTTGGCTTCCAGGAAGGCTTTGGAGCTGTTGTTGAACGTAGAAGAAGCTTATCTGGGCAAACACTGTCTTGTGGTACCAATCCATCCGGTGCACAGGTATATAGAATCTATATAGTTTAATGAAGATTTATCGCTTGTGGAATATTTTCGTTCCAAATACTTGATGTAAAATATTGACTTTGTTTTTAACAGGAAAGTAATGATCCCATTAGGGTCGAGGAGGGACAACAACAAATCGATGATCAAGCTTCAAATCCCGGTAATGAATTTATTCATAAGCTACAATTTTATGTATAGCATTGCAAATGGTGACCATTAATTGTAGTTCTCCGTATTTCAACTGCAGAGCATGTAGAGGGTGAAACTGTACAGGTTGAGACTGGACAAGAACATCAACAACATGATTCGGTCACACCTGGTAAAAAAACACCTTTGTAATGAATTTTTTTAAATGAAAAACTTGTCATTAGAATAGAAAAATATAACGATGTAACATTTTCACATCGTTGCAGCAAATCCGAACCCCTTGCCGCAAAATCCAGGTCTAGAACAACAATCAGCTAGGATATTGCAAACATCACCAAAAGTGCCTGCTAAAGAACCAAGAACTGGAAGAGAAAGTCCAGATGATGTAGATGGTCCTCTCATAGATTATATACCATTGATCAAGAGAAGAAAAACTTATAAAAAGAAGGACGGGAAAAACAACGTCTAAATATTTTTTATAACAATATATCGTCCACTATTTTTGGTCTAATGAATGAATAAATGGTTTAATGAATGTTCTAATGTTTTAATGATTCAGTGTAGTAAACTGTTACCTTCATTGAATTTCAAATTTTATTGAATGAATGTGTTGACTGAATGATTAATGAATGGTGCATTGAATGTTATCTTTTATTGAATGAATGTGTTGATCGACTGAAACGATGGTTTAGTGAATGTTAGCATTTATTGAATGAATAATGGATGAAAGTTCATGATGAAATATGGATGAATTTGCACATATTTGTTTTTTTTAAGTACATGCATTGGGGATGGGGAATTGAGAGTGATGTGCGAGGGGGGGGGGGGCATAAGAGCTTCCACCTTCACGTGGTTGGCCCTGTTCAGTAGAGAATATGAAATTATTCTCGAAACAGAGAGGAGCTCAAGGAATGGCTACGATGCTGTCTTTCTACAACCCACTCGCGTGTTGTCTAAATTTCGACAATTTTTTGGAGTTTGTTGTGATTTTTGTTTGCTCCTCATAACCAATTTCTAGTTTCCACAACATCAAAGGTTGAGTAAATGATGCACTGGAATCAATATCCTTAGCCTTCTCTTTAATTTCCTTGGAATCAATATCCTTAACCTCACATTAAACCCTTCCAAATTGGTATATTTACCATTCAAGGCTGGCTTCTTCTGAAGCATGATATTTGCAACTAAGCTAGCATACACCGACAACAATTAGAGACATGCTGCTTGTTGTGAGTGTTCATCTTTTTTTAGGAATGCAACTTGACCATAATGGCTCCTCCTATGCTAGGGAATTAAAGTCAACAAAAAATTAAAGAAAACATATAGTTTGCATCGAAAAAATAACAGGGTACGAACTGAACTGAGGAGATCCAAACCTGCGACCTATGTCTAGTCCCAAGGCTACCACCTTCAAGCTTGAAGTGTAGTTGGCAAGGGCGACCACCTTCAAGATCGATTCATTTTGCATGCATTTCACAATGGGATATGGCGGGCTACCACATTCAAACTTGATTCATTGTGTATACATTTCACTATGCAATCGTCTTAGATTTTCGTTGCGTTTTCCCTCTATTAGTTTATCAATTCGGTATGACCCACGCCCGCTATCTGAGGAGTGTTTCCACGGTCTTGAGTTCCAGCCTGACAATGGTGACGATTCATTCTATACTTAAATTTCTCTTAAGCTGCAATATGGCAAACTCATAGTTCACTATCAAGATTTCTTTGACCGTCAGCTTTGTCAGACAAACCTTAATAGTGAACTATGAGTTTGTGATTTGCAGTCGAAGGGAAATGTAATATCATGAATCATCAACCGTTGCCAGGATAAAACTGAAGACCACGGAAACACTCATTGGATGGCAGACGTGGGTCATACTGAATTGATCAACTAATTGATGGAAAACGCAATCGGAATTTGAGACGGTTGCATAGTGAAATGAATGCAGAATAAATGAAGAGTGGGTCTTGAGAGAAATGGTTTTGGGATGTCGTATGAGAGGAAATGGTGATGGGAATTGATTGATAAGGTCAAGCTTGAAGGTGGTATCCTTGGGACTAGACATAGGTCGTAGGTTCAAATCTTGTCTAAATATTTTTGATAACAATATATCGTCCATGATTTTTGGCCTAATTAATGAATGAATGGTTTAATGAATTTTCTAATGTTTTATTGATTCAGTGTAGTAAACTATTACCTTTATTGAATTTCATCTTTTATTGAATGAATGTGTTGATTGAATGATTAATGAATGGTTTATTGAATGTTATCTTTTATTGAATGAATGTGTGTATCGACAGAAAAAATGGTTTAGTGAATGTTAGCATTTATTGAATGAATAATGGATGAAAGTTCATGAAAAAATATGGATTAATTTGGACATATTTGTTTTTTTCAATTACATGCATTGGGTATGGGGAATTGAGAGTGATGTGAGGGGGGAAAGGGGCCATAAGAGCTTCCACTTTCACGTGGTTGGCCCTGTTCAGTATATAATATGAAATTATTCTCAAAATAGAGAGGAGCTCAATGAATGGCTACGATGATGGCTTTCTACAACCCACACGCGTGTCATTTAAATTTTCACAATTTCTTGGAGCTTGTTGTGATTTTTGGTTGCTCCTCATAACCAATTTCAAGTTTCCATAACTTCAAAGGTTGAGTAAATGATGCACTGGAATCAATATCCTTAACCTTCTCTTTAATTTCCTTGGAATCAATATCCAGCTTAACCTCAACTAAATATAAGTGAACAAAAGAAAATGCAAGAAAGAGATTAAACTTGCAAAATATAACACTTGTATTAATAAATTCAAAAAGAGAGAGTAATGTTCATGGGCCTCTTGGAGAGGATGAGCTCCGTTGAGCAAAGCTTCAATACAATACCAATATTTGACAAAACAATATACATCCTTCTAGTGCTATAAATAGTTTCTTAATAACTACCAAAACCCTAACTACATGCAATCTCAAAATTAATGACTACTAACCACCTACTGCTTCTTATTTAATAAAAATGAGCCTTTTACATTAAGTAACTACCAATTAACTATCTATTGAGCCTTATTAAAAGAATATGATCTCATACATGAATATACAGACTCCTCAGTATACCAAATTAGAGAAGTTAGGTAAGAGTACCTTGACACAATGGAAGCACACTACCATCTCTTTGTGACAAATATGACACAATGTTACATAACTTCCCAGTCCTTTTATTTTGCTACATGGAAAGCCTGTAGTCCATAAAGTAAGTTCCATAGACACTAGCACTTGAGACTTAGAGTACAATCTTTTGTGCCACCTTAATTGGTACCCACTAGCCTGTAGGTCCACTTGAATAATGATTGACTCCACTGCTTAATACAATGACTCTAATACAATGGATTTATTACAACGGCTCTATTCCCTTAGGCTACTCCTTTGTTAATATAATGGGAAGAGCATAATGGGGTTCTCAGTTATATATATATGTAATTCTTCTACATATTTCCACAATAGAGATAGAATATATTGATTTCCTATATTATTATTTATTTTTTAAATGTATTGGGTAGTCGGTTAACCGACGACATAATAACGATGACCATAGGGTAATATTCGATGGTGTTGCAATACTACCGACAGCTTGGAACGTCGGTTCCATTTTTTTTTGCTATGTTGTCCTTGTCGCTTAACCAACGACCTTTCCGATGATTGCATGGTGATATCCTACGATTGTGATATACTTCCGATGGCTCAGAACATCGGAATTGTATTTTTTTTTTTGGCAAACATGTTGCTTAATCGACGACTTTTTCGATGCATAATCGATGGGGAAAGGATGGCATCCGACAAATATTGCAAGTTGACACTGTCACTTATCCGACTTCCTATGAAGCTGGAGGAAGTTGGTTAACCGACGTGTTTGCTAGTCGAATATCCAATGTCTTGAACTATGTCGGATTTTAGCCGATATCCCACCGATGATAAAAAAAAACTGGAATTGTCGGATAGTTGACCATAGGTTGTAGAAAATTCAACTTTTTCGTCATTGGATTTTGGGTCAGAAAAACTTAGTGTGGTGGGTTAATAAGGCCCACAAAATCAATGGCCCACTTCTCAAAGGCCTGCAATGTCAGCTGTGGATTTAAAGGCATTTCGTCCCTTCACGATGGCTTCCCTGTCCTCCAGACATTGCAATTCTGGAAGTGTTCCTTGGAGTCTTTATGAATCGTAGGCCACCATAGCCCTGCGCGCAGTATCTTCTGTACAGTATCTCTGCCTGCATAATTGCCTCCTGCAATTCCTGAGTGTGCATCAACCAATATGAGTGTTTTTTCATGCTCCAGTACGCATCTGCGCAATACTTCATCCGGTCCTAGTTTGTATAGCTGACCTGCAATTATAGTGAAGTCTGCTGTGCATACTACTAACTGCTTCTTTTGCTACATAGTGAACTCTGTGGGTGCGAATCCAGTGGTTAAAAAATCAATGATGTCCTGGTAGTACTCATCTGCAACTTGTATGGTGAACAACTACGCATCAGGAAGATTGTCCTCCAAATTCGTAGGTTCTTCTCTTGACTCGATTCTCGATAGATGATCAGGTCCCAAATTTAATCTACTTGGTTTAACAATAATATCAAAATCGTACTCCTGAAAGAGTAGTAACCATCTGCATATGCGCCCCCCTAACACTGGCTTATTAACAAGGTATTTAAAAGCAGAATGGTCAGTGAACATGGAGAAGTGTGCACCAAGCAAGTAGTGCTTGAACTTCTGCAGCGCATATACCATTGAGAGTCCTTCTCTTTCAGTAGTAGTATAGTTCTTCTCAGCGGATGATAGCTTTCTACTGGAAAAGGAAATGGGATGATCAATACCTCCCTCTCCTCGTTGAGCAAGAATAATTCCCAATGCTATACATGAGGCATCCACGTGGACGTGAAATGTTTTCTCCCAGTCCGAAAAAACTAGGATCGGCACAGTGACCATTTTCTCTTTCACTGTGTCAAAGCCTTTCTCACAATATTCATTCCAAATGAATGGTACATCTTTCTTTAATAGTTTTTCCATAGCTGCGGTTATCTGCGCATATCATTTTATGAACTTCCTGTAGTAACTGGTATGCCCCAGTGTAGTGCGCAGTTGCTTAACTGAATTGGGTGTAGGCAATTTTACAATGACTGCGATCTTAGCAAGGTCTACCATCAAGCCTTGTTTGCACACAATGTGTTCCAAGAAGACTCCATAGGGAACACAAAAAACACACTTCTTCAAGTTTAATGAAATTTGGTGTTGTCTGCACTTTTCCAGCATCATCCTGAGGTTCGCGGCATGGTTCTTCAATAAATAAAAAATGGTCCAATCGTCAAAGTAAACTTCTAAAAACTTATGTATAAAGTCCTTAAATGCTGCGACAACCACTCTAGAGAATATGGCGGGTACATTTTTCAGACCAAAGGGCATTACTGTGTATTGGAACGACCCCCATTCTGTAGCAAAAGTTGTCTTGTGCCTATCTACACAATCAATCCTAATCTAATTATAACCAGAGAATCCATCAGTAAAAGAATAGGCCTCATTCCCTCCAACATTATCTAGCACTTCATCTATAAAAGGTGTAGGGAATGGGTCATGCATTGAAGCATCATTGAGTTTTCTGAGATCCAAACAAATTCTGATCTCGCCTTTTGTTTTCTTGTCCTGGATAACCATTGGGCTTATCCATTTAGATTCTGCAACTGGTTCAATGATCCCTGCATCGAGCATCTTATTGATTTCTTCCCTAACTCGTTCTTTATAGCGTGGGTTCAGTCTGTATGGTCTTTGTTTCACAGGTTTCACGCTAGGCTTAAGAGGAATTTTCATCACTCCTAAGTCTCCCAAGATACCTTTCATCTCTGTGAACTTGGTTGGGAATAGTTCTTGATATTCTTGTAATATATCCATGACCTCCTCAACTGTATCTTCATCCCAATAATCTCCAATAGATGCGAACCTTGGCTCTTCGCTCATGCCAATGTTCACTTTCCTTGTTTTCACGGGTCCACTCATATCTGGAATTTCCAAGGGAGGTCCTTCTATCTCATGCGAGCCCTCTGACTTAGGTATCCATATGTTGCGCTAGTCCTCCTCATCACTATTGGCTGTATCCTTGGTTTATCCATCGATGTGATAACAGTCAAGAGCATGCTCTAGCTGCTCTTCCCATTCAGGCTGTAGGCATGCAGGTATGTTGTTTATGCCAAAGAATTCTTCTAGTGTCATGTTTTCTTGTGTATAATCTAGACTGAATATTTTTTTCTTAATGACTTGCAGCACATCATTGATACTTGGATGCTCATCTTTGAATCTTAAATCCTATTGGAAGGTCGCAGTTAGGCCCGACCAATCCACTGTGCCTCTACGCAACTCCAGGTCTAGGTACCACTTCTTCAGAATCGGTTCTTCTAATGTGTGCACAAATAGATGCACCCATTCTGCCTGTGGTCTTTCCCTCCATGCCTCTGAACATACATGGATATGTTCCCTTGGATCCGTCTGTCCATTGTATTTCTCAAATGACAGCGTAACCTTATCATCAAACTTGATTTTCATCTTAATTCTACATTGATCCCATGTCGTTTGTGTCTTCTTATGCACAAACCACCATCTAGCGGGTGTATCGCGCAACACTATGTATAATGCTTGCAAGCAGTGTTCTGCTGCAATTGCTGCAGTATATTCATTGATAAAAAAATAAACATTAGAAAAACCATCATAGCCAAGGATTGGGTT
Organism: Larix kaempferi; assembly: GCA_027924585.1. NCBI lineage: Eukaryota > Viridiplantae > Streptophyta > Pinopsida > Pinales > Pinaceae > Larix > Larix kaempferi. The sequence goes on along the minus strand of BSBM01000047.1, from coordinate 68,059,883 downwards.
TACCTCCTTTCCGATCCAGTGCACAGACTTCATGATGTGCACGCATTTCCTGGCAGATACTTCATGCAGTCAGTTTTGCTAGTTTTCTAGGCCTGCATCGGAGTCTGAAATGCAAGAACTATCATAATGCCAACTAAGTGTTCCATCCATAGTGGGATTGAATAGTCAACATCATTAGTGGTCATCTTGTAAATACGGTCCAAGTCTCGGGCTCTTTATTCCTCTTGAATCGGTTCAACGTATTGTTCACCCTGTGAAGGGTCCAATGGCGCAATGAACCTGACATCATTGCCTTCAAATATCATTTTCATAGTTTTTAAATCAATGATGGAAGAGTTTGTCATTTCCCAATCGATACCCAGCAGTGCGAGATAAGGATGGCTGTCATCCACGATTTTGATTACCTCAAAATTGGCATAGCTGTGCACTCCATCAATGTCAACTATTGTGTTCGGTAATCTCCCCAAAGGTATAACTATCCCTTGGTTAGCCATTCTTAACTGTAAAGGTGACCATTGTAACTTTGGTTTTCCCATCTGATGCCATGTCTTCTTGGTCAAGACATTCACTTCAGATCTAAGATCAAGAATGATCTCATCCATCTCGTAGTATCCAATTTGTGCAGTGAGTCTCATTTCCCTTCCTGTTGGTTTTGGACTCCTAATATTATGGACTATGCCATGGGAAATTCCTTTCTCGCTGTTTGGCTTATATTGCCTTAGTAGCTTTTCAAATTCTGTGAACGCATCTGTGCTCTTTAACAACTTCATGCAGCTTTGTAGGAACTACGTAACATAAGTCCCGGTATTTGTTGAAATGCCCTCCTGATCATATGATGCTAGCATATCTTCTATGTGCGGTGCTTGGCTGCGCAACGGGATTCTCGTCGACTAAGGTTCTGACTCTCTAAGAATATCCCGCACTTTTGTAAATGCTCGTTCTTTTTCAGGTCCAGGCCTGGTGCTTTCCCAGGAGCTTTTCTAATCCATACCAGCTCACCCATATTTTGCTTAGGATCGCGTTGTCCTGAGGTGGAAGCTTCGGTGCCTCTGTCCCTTCCTGTATCAGCACCACTACGTGTTACCATGTTTACGCTTGGATCCACAGGTCTTCTCTCAGCTGGGATCAACTGAATGTTGGGATTTGGTGGTTCTGTCCTTCTTCTTTTCTGCATTTCTACCTCAAGGATAGGACAGTCTTTGATAACATGCTCAAATGATTTACAGTAACTGCACGTAGTGCATGGGTTGGTACAATATCTAGATACGTGACCTGGCTGGCCACAGTTATAACAGATTACCTGGCCGCGGCCTCTTCCTTGTGCCGGGCCGACATTTCTTCCTCTCCTGCGGTATCCACCACAATGGCCTCTATATCCTCCCTGATCATAGTGGGTGTTTTCCTACTTTGGTTGATTCTCCTCTTGAACGCGATACATACCAGCAACTCGCATTGCTTCCATATTGCACTTTCTTTCATTCATGAGCTCATATGCGTGGCAATTGGATTCGTCATGTCCAACTGATTTACAAAAATTGCAGTATAGCCTTTTAGGGGTGTTTACATATTTTTGTATTAGATAACAGTCTTCAGGCCTATGTCCTCTGGTTCTGTAGATTTCACACCATGGTGCCTGATTGTGGTTCATATTGATTGGGTTTGGTGCACCATTGCCAAGATAGTCCTGAAATAGAGGGCAATGTTCTTTGGTATGGCCTTCTCCTTTGCATCTTCTACACCAAACTTCATGTCTGTGTTCATATATTTGTTCTTTCCCATTCTTCATACTTTGCAATTCTAACGTCAATGTAGTCCGCTGGTTCTGAATCTTTGACATCCCAACACTACTCTCACCAATCGGTGAAGCCTTTAACTGCATTGCGATCTCTAGGCTCTCTGCCTGCAATGCAATCTTCTGCTGCATCAATGGTTGTCTGATATGGGGAAGCAGTGCAACAATAAACCATTCCTTATGCTATTGCGGAGCTATAGCAAATCTCACTTGGTCTAATAGTGTCTTAAAATTTTGGTCAAATTCCCAGACCATTTCAGCCGATTTTTGCTTGATTTCCTTTAATTCCGTTATACACTACGATTTTAACTTTGGTTTCTTAAACTCTGCAACCATTGCGGCCTGAATTTCTGTTAGGGTTCTCTGTTGTGCTTGAGAATATTTCATAAACCAATGCAATGGGAGATCCCTGAAAGTAGTGATGAGCTGCGCTCTCTTCACAGCATCATCTTGGATTTGCTTTAAGCTCCATACGGCTTCACATAGAAACCAGTGCTGATCAGGGTCTTCTAGACCCATTCCTTTGAATATCGGCAGTTTTATGTCATTATCTGTCATTCTCCTTCCTGGTTGTGCACTGCTCTGAGTAGTGCTGACTATCTGCGCGGAGAAAACAAAGGGAATATTTGGACTGTTGATATTCTGCGGACTGGGCTACGCGACACTCACAGCGGGTGGGTTTTGATCTAAGGGTGGCACGGTTTGTGCAACTGGCGGATTTTGAGGTGTGATAGGATGAATAGTGGCTGATGGTGGTGCAATTTGATTGTTAAGGTTACATGGGAGTTCAGTATTCACATGGAGTCCAAGTTCTCCAGGATTCTTTTCTTTATTAAAATTATATCTCTTTCCACTTCTTAGATTATGTGTCTCTTCGTCAGAATCACTATAAATGATATTGACCATGATAGAATCAAAATATTACTTCCTTAATACACCTTTCTCAGCTAAAAGCATTTTAATATACAGACTAAGGTTGTTCAGGAACTTACCTCTGAATCCCTCGAAAAAGTATGCCTCTGCTTGACTGCAAGACTTTAGCGCGTAGACAACAAATTCTGTTACGAATCCTTCAAGTATGCTATTGACTCAAAAATCGACTGCATGTGACAGTGGGCTGTCTATTGCTTTGAGCTGCGTTGTGAGCTCTAGAGTCCACTCTATAGGTACTCCCCCTTGAAAACAATTCTTCTTCTCTGCGAGTCGCGATATCCACGCGTGTAGGTCGTTGGGGAATGTAGCCCAAAAGATCTTGTGAATATCTCTCCACAAATATATGTTCAACCACTGTACGTCTGATAGACATGATCTGTTTTCTTTCTTTGCAAATTCTCTTTCTATTTTATCACACCAAGCCTAGATCTCTTTCTTTTCTGGATGCCAATTATTTGATCCTAATGGAAACTCAAACTCTTCGAGTACATTATTGGACATTACTTCGTCAACTCATCACGGATTCTTAGTGTGGTAACGGAACCATTTGTTGGTGTAGGTAACTGATCTAGAGGTTTTCCAGTGTAGACCCAGGTTCTTTACTGTTTTAGGCTTAACAAACAAAACCCATTTTCACCGGCCCTTTCGGCAACAACCTGTGCGCAGGTTGAGGTCTCACCCGAGGCGAAGCTATGGGGGTGTTTCGGAATCAAGTTTCCACAGCGCAAGTGATGCGTTGATGGACGTATGTATGGCGCAATGCACTACCAGCTTGTGCTGCGGGTCGGCTCTTGCGCCGCGACGGTTCTTGTCGCTCAGTGCCACAACTGGGTATGAGGTCCACGCACCCCTTGCAATCTGGGGTCGCGCAGTCTAGGGTACTCCTCACGTTACAATGATAGGCTATAGGAAGCTTGTCTCGCAATGATTCTCACGGCTCGGTGCATCAGATAGACCATGCATCTGCCTAAGATGATTATCTCTAACTGATTCACTAAGTAACTGTACCCATTCGACTCATTCAGGCTCTTATCATTATTTTGTGAGCAAGTGTGCAAACATGCAATACTGCGCGCTCCAATGCTGTTCTTAAACCCAGTGTTCTACTGTGTGATTATTCATCATATTCATGCATTCACAGACTTATACTTGTTGAATACTTAACATTCGTCCCTACATGTATCACTTAACATATTAATCCCATTTTCTGTGGAGAATACATATAAAAGCAATCACATAATAGACATTGCAGTATCAACCTTCATATTTAAGCAAATGAACAGTCATAAAAACACACAACAATCACATAACACAAGATTTAACGTGGTTCACCCCCCGGATGGAGGTTACATCCACAAGAACGGTTGTTAATATTGATCTTTATAGGAAGGGTACAACCGTTCTTAGTTTGCGCACTCAGCTGCAGACTCTCTTCTCTCTTAGATAGGTCTCTGCACACTCAGCTGCAGAGCCTTTACAATGGATTTTTGGCTTAGGATTCTTCAATAATTGATACTTAACAAAATGAAGAGTAACCCTTACCTTACAAAATGATGCTTATTTATATATTATGCCAGGAGGCATATCTTTATAATTCGCAAGCAAAAACCTTAGGCTTACAAAATCGGCATGGCTAACTGCCAGCCTGGCTGTCGCCGTCGATAGCTTATTCCTCCTGATTTAGGCCATCTAGCTAGCCCACTCGTGACTCACACACTTCTCTGACAGCCGCAGTCCTCAAAATGGTTATACTGCATCATGGCCTGTCCCTTTCCGCTGCTCTCGCCTTCCCGTCACCGTCAACGTCATGGCCTAGCATTTTAGCTGCTTGCCGCCACTCTCTCTGACAGATCCTTCCTTATTCCTTCGTCTTAGTTCTTTAGCAAAAGCAGGCTGCTTCCTCATCTGGCCTTTACTTATATCTCCCTACCAAAACTTGTTGCTGTGCGGGTTCTGCGCATCGCATATCTGTGCAAAAAAAACTGTTATGCATGCTGCGCAAATATTGATGTTATGTTTCTCTATTGCGCATCTAAAAATCATACTTCTGCAAAATTGCACCTACTTGGGCCATGCCCAACACAAATATAGTCAACCATGATCAAGCAATGTCAACCACGATCAACCATAGGAAACTATGGGAAAACATGGTCAACATAGCCAACCATAATCAATCATGGTCAACCTTAGAAAAATATATTCAACCATACTCAACCATCATCAACCATGGTCAACTATGATCTACCGTGGTCAACCATAGTTAACCATGATCTACCGTGGTCAACCATAGTTAACCATGATCTACTAATGTCAACCATATTCAACCAAAGTCAAACATAGTTAACCATTATCAAATATAGTTAACCATAGTCAAACATGGTTAAACATTGTCAACCATATTCAACCTTGGTCAACCATAGTCAAATAATTTCAACCATATTCAAACATAGTCAACCAAAGTCAATTATGGTCAAATATGATTTACTATAGTCAACCAAAGCCAACTAAAGTTAAACATATCTAACCATTATTAACCATGGTCAATCAAAGTCAATCATACATTGTAGTTAATCATAGCCAAAGGAATTCACCAAAGTCAATGATAGTTAACCATGGTCATGTAAAGTCAACCATATTTAGCCATGGTCCACCATAACCAACCATAATTAATCATAGTCAAACATATTCAACAATACTCATCCATTGTCAACCATGCCTTACCATGGAAAAACATGGACAACCATAATCTACCACATTAAACAAATTCAACCATAGTTAATCAAATTCAACCATCATTGATCATGATTTACTAGTTTGTTAGACATAACTTTATTTGTAGGTAAATATTTATGGTTTTCTTCTTGTGGAATTATTTTATGTTTTATTAATTAATCGGGTTTCACGGGTAATGAAACAATTCATAATATGCATTTTTATTTTCATTATTGTTCTTTATTTGCATATGAATTTTAGAAGTTAATGTTGTGAGAAGTTAAATTTGGCCTCATAGATGGTTTATGAGGAAAATTAATTTCACAGGTTGTGTGAGATTTCTACGAAAGGCATATTGGGATGCTACATAATGGTAATGAAGCAATTTTGTTTATTCTAGAGTGCCCCATCACCTTAATAGGATTCTAGAGGGGGGTGATTATGCTACAATCATGGCCATCCATGATTAATCATGGCTAATCAAAGTCAACCATAGTAACCCATGTCCAACCAAATTCAATTATAACCAAACATGGTTAACAATAGCCAACCATAGTAAAACATGCTCAACTAAATCCAACCATAGTCTAACATAGAAACACATGGTTAACCATAGTTAAACATGATTAACCTTACTCAACCATGGTCCACCATATTCAACCATGGTCAACAATAGTCAAACATTGTCATCCATAATCAAACATGGTCCACCATCATTAACCATGGTTAACCATAGTCATAACCAAACATTTTCAACCAAAGTAAAAAATAATCAATCATGATCAAGCAATGTCAACCATGGGAAAACATGGTCAAAATAGCTAAACATAATCAATCATGGTATACCATTGTCAACTATAGCTAAACATGGTCAACCATAGTTACCCATGATCTACCAAAGCCAACCATATTCAACCAAAGTCAAACATGTTTAACCATTATGCAACATAGTTAAATATGGTTAACCAATATCAACCACATTCAACCTTAATTAAGCATAGTCAAACAATGTCAACCATACTTAAACATAGCCAACTATGATCAAACATGCTTACCATAGTCAACTAAAGTTAAACATGGTCAATCATAATTAAAGTTCATAATAGTCAAACATGGTCAACCATAGTTAACCATAACCAACCTCATTCAACCATAATTATAGTCAAACATGATCAACCATACTCAACCATGATCAACCATAGATTACCATAGTTAGACATAGTCAACCATGTTCAACCATAATCACCAAAGTCAAACATATCTATCCATGGAAAACCTTAGTTAACCATGGATAGTAAAAGTGGTAGTTCATTGTCAAATCGTGTTAACCATCATTAGCTATAGTCAACCAAAGTCAATCATACTCAATCATAGTCAATTATAGTAAATCATAGCCAAACAAATTCACCAAATTTAGACAAATTCATCAAAGTTAGACATGGTAATTCACCATAGGTAAACAACCATGGTCACTAAAGTCAAACATATCCATCCATGGTCAACTGTAATCAACCATGATCAATAAAGTCAAACATATCCATCCATGGTCAACCATAGTCAACCATGGTTAGCTATAGTCATACATGGTAATTCATCGTCAAACATGGTTAACTATCATTAACTATGGTCAACCAAAGTCATTCGTACTCATACATAGTTAACAATAGTTGACCATGGTTAAGCAAAGTCAACCATAGTCAACCATAAACAACTATAATTAAACATAGTAAACCATAGTCAAACATATTCAACATACTTATCCATTATCAACCATGATTTACCATGGTCAAACTTGGTAAACCATAATTAATCACTGTGAAACATATTCAACCATATCAATCATGGTCAAAATAGTTAAACATAATCAACCATAGTCAAATTAAATATATGTTTTAATATTATTAATATTGATATTTTAATTCACAAATATTTTAATCTTCCTCGAACACATCAACTAACAAAATCACATTATTTAAAATGATTGATATACACCAATCTACACCATTTTTCATTTTTTAAAGTTAATAATAGCAATCAATATATATCAACAACCTTTAATTATATAATTATTCTAATAAATTAATCAATTAAAAACATTAATATGATTATACATATTTTGCAAACTTTTATCTTTCATTTCTATTATCTTCATGCATATCATTTTCTATTTGCAATTACATTCCCCCCTTCCTTTTCAGTTTCCAACTCACTCTACAATTTTTTATTATTCTAATATTTTTTGTAAACCCACCCCTTATGCAACATTTAGTGGCCACGCCCTTAGTAATTACTTGAACCTACTTTACCCTATGAGATGATACGGAGACATGAGCCTTGATTACGACAATGATAATTAAATGTTCCATGTGATGTAGTTGGGCACAATTGCGTGTTTATGTTTCTCACACCGTTGGAAAGCAACATTATAATTACATTTCCCCCTTCCTTTTCAGTTTCCAACTCACTCTACAATTTTTTATTATTCTAATATTTTTTGTAAACCCACCCCTTATGCAACATTTAGTGGCCACGCCCTTAGTAATTACTTGAACCTACTTTACCCTATGAGATGATACGGAGACACGAGCCTTGATTACGACAATGATAATTAAATGTTACATGTCATGTAGTTGGGCACAATTGCGTGTTTATGTTTCTCACACCGTTGGAAAGCAACATTATATATATATAGATAATTTTTGCTTGGGATTTCTTGGGAGAGTGTGTTCTCATTTTGCCATTTAAGTGTCATTTGACTTAATCCCCTTTAATCACAAAGTATAAAAAAAAATATAAATTCCTTCCATCACATTGACTAAATGTAACAAGACGTAAAGAAGAAGTAATCACTTGCTAAAATATATATACACCGAATGGGACGGACGTTTTGTATTCTGGATCAATTAGCTTGGAGTTTATATGGCGCTAAAATATTCCATATATATATATATATATGAAGTGACAATCTGCCATGGAAGTTGGTAAGGTGGAGGCAGAGCCATGGAAGTTGGTGCCTTCATCTGTGATACATTTAAACTGATATGGGGTAAGATCCTAAAATGTGGGTGGTTGTGACATGGTGGTTTTTGGTATGTCTTATTGAAGGTGGTTAGAATCAGTTAAAACCTAAGATGAGGGTTTTCGTAAATAAGACGATCATATTCGTTAAACTGTTCATGTCGACAGGATTTTGGTGAAGATTAGAGGGTATTTCACAAGATAAAATTTGGTTTTTATCTATTTTTAGTCGTTTGGTGAAAAAATTGGTTATACAAAGCATCTATGGGGGATAAAAGAGGGTCACCATCTGTCAGGATTTCAACTATTTTGGAAGGGTGCAGAAACACGTGCTTCCTGGGTTACATGATAGCGACCCAAAATGGAAAATATTCTTGGGGTCATTATGGGGGAGGGTTCCATTACAGACAAAACTTCCCTCTCGGATGGGTGGTGGGAAAGGGAAGTTCTTCAGAAAACTGATGCTGAATACCGAGCCCTTCTGCGAGAACATGTTGCAAAAGATTCACATGGCACTGACACGGGTGTATCTGTTCATCATGAGAAGGAAACAAAAACAAGATTTTTCTTGAATGGGGCTCGGGTTCCAAGGAGTCAAGGGCCCCAAGGTAAATCCACAAAATATCCCTAGGTTCTCAGCTGGTCCCCAAACAAAGGGTGTAAATACAAATAGTCCTTCCCTGTATGGATCATTCCAGCGGTAATTACATGTTTGTAAGTGTAAAAAGTGGCATCTAGGGTGTGGGGGAGATAGTTTGACGATTGGAAATAACATAGGGTTAGAAGGTATTGATGCACTCTCCCTAAAAGTGGTAGTAGGGAATTTCAGTTATAGGGCAATGAATCCTCAAGATATAGCACAGTGGGCTTCCACGACATGGTCCCTGCTTATCAGATAGACACCTGATATACTAATCCTTAACAAATGTTGGTATGGATTCTATTTCAGAACAGAGGAATGTGCCTCCTTTATCTTGGGGAAGACATGGATTAGAGGCATTGGTAGTCTTATGCTAAAATGATGGCACAAAGATTTTGATCCTGACTTGGAGTGCATTCATTTTCATCATTTATGGGTTCACTTGCCAGGGTTTCCACTTGCTCTATGGAACCAAGAAGATTTTGAGGCGGTGGCCAATCACTTGTGACGATTCTTAAATATCAAGGAAGAAATGTTAATGGATAGGCGAGTTGGCCGGGTACTAGTGGAAACATATATGTCCAAGGGTTTGTTGGAAAAACTCGACATCAACTCGAGGGGCAAAATATTCACGCAAACATTGGATTACCGAGGTTTGCCATTTCGCTGCTCTCGGTGTAAGGAAGTTGGTCATTTGTGAAAGGAATGTTCGAACAGCTTTTCTAGGTCAGAGGAAGATGAATCCCCATAGGACATCAACATGTGGTCTTCCGATAGCAGTTCAGGTTCGGATGGAACCTCCTCGAAACGGGTTCCTATCGAGCCACATTCTTCCTCCTCTCTATCAACTCCTCTATTGGAATCCACATCTTTACTTGGTAAGCTAAATTTGTTGGACCCAATCTTTGCAAATTCTTTAAATGAAGATGAACAAGTTTTCCTCACTACATTGGAAAAAAGGGGGATAGGATCGGGGATGACATTATTGGTGGGGGGCCTTATTTCTATCAAGGTGTACAACTCCAAAATCCTTAACTATTAAAACATATTGTTGAAACTAAGGTTGTTTATAGTACAAATCCTCCTACTACCAAATTATCCTCTGTTCCAGTTGGTGCTTCAGATACCTCATTGACATTGAACTCGACCTTGATGATTCCAAATAATTTGAATTTGGAAAAATTTCCGATTTAAAGGGTGAGTCCATGAAGATGGGTGTCTAGTTTGGGGGTCTCGTGAGAAAATAAATTTGAGTTTTTCGTGTTTTCCAACTTTGGGTGAATAAAAGTGATATTTTTGTTTGGAATTTCACTTTTCACTAAAAAAAAAACTTTTAGAGAATTATGTTAGCTTGTTATCCATATTTTTTTCAATTTTTTATATTGAGATTTGATATGTCGATTCGGCAAATGTTTGATAGTGTGTTCTGATAAAATGAAATGATTACAAACTAACCATGTTTTGTCGCATACGTAAAATCATTGTTAAACTTGTTTTTTGCAAAAAAACAAATGCTACGACAATCTACACACAATATACTACTGCATGATTATAAGTTTGTAACCAATGGATCTATATACTAATTATTATATTTTTTTGAATTCGATCAATGGGGAAACCTTGTCAATTTTCAACATATTTTTTGTCGCAAAACTTTTCTCTTAATTGAACATAAAACTAAAAAATCTATGAATACCGTTTTGAAGTAGACATGCCAATTAACTACACCATAGTTTTTTCAATTTTTTTGGTGGTGTATTTTAAAGTTATGGATTTTTCATTTCACCGCATTTTGAAAGAGATGAAACCAAACTCGACACCTATTAAGAAAACAAATAATTAAAAATGTCAGATCTTACCTATACACAACAAAATCTATATATTCGGAAAGTAGATTCAACAACGAAACTACTAGTATCAAGTCCGACAGTCGCTTTGTAGTGTAAGAGATTCTTTTTACCTTTTGAAAATGGAGAAACCTAAAAATTGTGAGGGAAAATCAGATTTTCAGGTTTCAAAGGCTATTCGATCGAATAACTGTTTTCCGTAACGGCGACATCACTTAGAGCAAAGGTTATTCGGCCAAATAACCAAACGTAAAAAAACTCGTCGGCTAGGAAAAAAAATGTTGTTGTCTAAACTTATATAAATAAAACTAAATACTTTCATTAATTTCGCACATTTTAATTTCGCATATTTCTGGTCAAAATATTTTTGAAGGGGTTTTCTAAGGAGTTTTTTTGCAAAGGGAGTTTTTTTATAAGGTATTTTTTTTCCATGTTTCTTTCTAAGGAATACATTGAAAGAGTTTTTTTCTAAGACATTTTTGCAAAATGAGTTTTTATTCAAAGCTTTTTGCACTTCTTATTTCTTTGCAATGGGTTTTTTTTTTCCAAAATGATGATTTTAAAGAGTTTTTATTCCAAAGTATTTTGTGCAAAGAAGTTTTTATTCCAAGTTATTTTTTCAAAGGAGTTGTATTTTTCCTTCTTATTTATTTGAAAATTATTTTTTCAAATAATTATTTTCTCAATATATTTTTGCAAATGAGTTTTTTTTTTAAATCGGTTTTTTCAAAGTTTTTTTTTTTTTTTAGATATTTTTGCAAAAGACTTTTTTTTACAAAGTATTTTATAAGTGGCTTTTTCAGAAAATGTTTCTTTCCAAAGGGTGCATTCAGAGAGTTTTTATTCCAAGGCATTTTTGCACATAAGATTTTATTTCAAGTTATTTTTGCAAAGAAAATGTATTTTTCCTTCTTATTTATTTGAAAATTGGTTTTTTCAAAGAGTTGTCCTCCCAAGTTATTTTTGCAAAAAAGTTATTTCTTTGCAAGGGTTTTTCCAAAGAAATATTTTTTCTAGGTATTTTTTCAAAGAAGTTTTTTTTCCAGTACTTTTACAAAGAAGATTTATTTAGAAAGTGTTCTTATTCTTTTCCAATGGGTTTTTTCAAAGGTGATTTATTGTCAAAGAGTTCTTATTTCATTCAAAAAATGTTCTTTTCAAAGGAAATTTGTTTCCAATGACTTTTTCTTCAAAATACTCTTACAAGATTTTGATAAGGTGAAGTAAATTTCAGTTCATGTGTTTATAAATTTCGCAACTGTTTTTAAATCTTAATTTTATTTTTTTACTATAAAATGATGATTATTTAATTTATCATTTATAGATTAAACAATCATGGGCAGTAAGAGAAACCGTCAAAGAAAATATGATCGTAAACGTGCTGATGATGATGATAATAGAGAGAAAAAAAACTTAAATATCATGCCAACAAAGCAAGCCTTGCAGAAATGCAAGCTACGATTGTTGAAGATACAAATACAGTTTTACATGATAATGTTGATGAAATGGAAATTGAAAATAGAGTACAAGAAGAACAGATTGAAGTTGAAGAGACAATTGTTGAACATGTAAATAGTGATTTACATACTAATGTCGATGAAGTCAATATTGAAGATCAAGTTCAAGAACCAGAAATTGGACCAAGTATGTATATATCATGTATTTTTCAAATTCATTTTTTATAATGAATTGTATTTTTTGATACATGTTAAATTAAATTTAACTTGATGTGTATGTACTTTCACTATTGATGATGAAACGTTAGAAAATGTTGATTGCAACAAATATGAAAAAAAAATATCTCTACATGCTGCATGATATCGGGCTCAAAAAATTTATGATGATGTTTTGAAGAATTATTCAGTAACAGGACAAGCACAAATTTTGAGATGTTTATTAGTGACCAAGAAGTTAGAAGATGCTACGTCATTATTGGGTATTCACAAGGCGACCAAATAGTCGAAATTGAAACATAATGTGATAGAAAATATAGGTGATGCAATAAATGTTTTTGGAAAATCTAGGAAGAAAGACATCAATGTTGCACGAAGAGCAATTCATACAGCAATTATTTCGACTAGTACTAAACAAAAACGTTTGACAACACAGCTAGCAAAAGCACTTGGAACCTCAAGAAAGACATTATACAAACATAGCAAATTTAGAATGCAAATAAATGAAAATGATGAACTTGCTTGCTAGGCAATTATTTGTAGACAACCTTACAAAGATAGAATGGGAGTAGGTGTTAAAGATATTGTACGAGAATATTGGTTGACACATGCTCGAGTTTCACCAAATTCAAGGGATGTGATATGACAAAGAGTATCACGAGGAGTATATGTAAGCAGTCCAAAACATATAATGGATATGACACAAATACAATTGTTCAATAAATTCAAGGAAGATCGTCGTGGAATTAATGTGTCAATCACTACATTTGTGCAACTAAAACCATACTATGTTAGAACTATTACTATACGTGATACATGTTGTTTCCGTTATCATGTGCAATTTCAATTATATTACGACATGTTTCTTGAATTTGGTAAAATGTTTTGGACAAATTCACCACCTCCACCCACAATACGTGAATTCATATCTCAAACCCTATGTGAGAGAAATCATGATAAAGTATTTTATAATAAGAAATGTGTCAATGGAAATCATTGTAATCGTTGTGGAAATTTGGTTTTATTCCACAATAAATATCCTATCGATACTGATCACTCGCTGTCAAATGTCACCGTTGATTGGAGAAGATATGAATACATTACAAGTACTAGTGATGCACATTCCAAAAGGATTGATTTGCGAAAAGATAAAATAGGTGTGACAGATTTTCTTAAGAAATTTGAAAGTGAAATTTATAAAAACATCAAGCATTCACATAGAGCACGATGGTAAGACCTTCAATTCAAACAGTCTCGTGAAATTTTTCCACCAGGAACAATTTTGTCAATGGTTGATTTTGCAGAAAATTACACATTTGCTGCACAAAAGAGATACAGAGTGAATACTATCATTCTGACCAAGTTTTGATATCTGTCCATGTTTTATATAGACATTCTTAATAGGATGTTGATGCCATTGAAAGCATGTGTGACAATCGAGATGTGATTAAAGAATATCACTTTTATATCAACAACGATCGTACACATGATACACATTTTGTTCAACATTGTATTGAAAGTATTTTCGACAATTCACTAAAGGGATGTAACATTAAATTCAATGAACATTGGATATGGTCGGATTGATGTGCATGAAAATTTAAATCTTCATGATCATTTTATTGGTTATGTCGACTTCATAAAGCATTGAACATTAAACCTCGCTGGAATTTCTTTGAAATTGGTCATGAAAAATGTGAACATGATGGTGCAGGAGCATGCGTAAAAATAGCACTTTGAAGATGGCAAATGAACCATAGTTCTGCATGATTTCATTCAGCTGCAGAGGTTGTCCAATGGTGTAAATCACATCTAAACCATGATTATAATCAACAATCAAAAGATGTGCGTAGGTATGTACACAAATGTTTTAATTTATATTTTATTGTCAATTTAAAAAAAGTATGTACTAACATAAAAATTTGTTATTTGTGTACTAGGTTTTTTTGGCTTGTTCGGGTCCAAGATATAAATAGATCAATACCATACGATGCTAGCACCATACATGGGACTAGAGATTTTCATTCTATTCAAACAAAATCCTTCCAAAACGTGTATGCATTTGACAGTAGAAAGCAATCATGCTTTTGTCATATTTGCACTGAAAATATTGAATCTAGAGAAGCTTGTGAAAACATAACGAACAACTACGTAAAACATTGGAAATACACAAAGATTAATCTTAAAGGAAAAATGCCACTAGTAAACATAGAAGAATTAGAATCAAAAGAAATAGCAATATCATCTGATGGTGACATAATTTCAGATCTTGTTAGAGAAGGTGATGATCAAGTACAACTGTTTTGTCGATTGTTCTTTCTTTTCCATCACCTTATACATGTATATTAGTCAATTTAATTGATTTAAAAATCCTAACGTCAATTGTAATTTGCACAAGGGATATTTTTGTTGTGATTGCACCTGTAGACAACAACGAAAATGTGAAGTATTATTTTATGCGATGCACTGAAGGAAAGATAAAGTTATTGGAAGACTACAATGACAACGGATATACATATGAGAGAGGATCTATCATTTTAAAGGGCTATTTTTTTCAGCAGACCCATATGACTGAAAATTATGTCTACTTTCAGGATTATGAACCTGATGTTATATGTTGTCAATATAGTCATTTAGTATGTGTATCTCGAATAAAATTGGTTCAAGTTCCATCGAAAAAATAATTAAAAAATAAAAAATGGAAACTGTCCAAATATGACCATGAACGGATAATTGAGAACGATATTCCATTGTGATGTTTTTAACTATATAAAAAATTAATAGATCAATGGTTTTGTCCATGTCATTGTCAAATGTTGTGTACAATATATTTTTTTTCTTTCCATGTCTATGATCTTGAAAGGATCTAGAATATAAGAGTTTAAATGATCGTATTCTAGTATGCTGAAATGAATTCAAAAATTATTTGGTAATGAAAACTTCAATGTGTAAAATTTTTGTCTTAATTCTGTATAAAATACTTTATTCGGGTCTCCATATATATATTAGACCACTTAAGGGATGAGATAACAGATGTGGCTATCGCCACTCTTTGCCCCGAATCTTTACTTTAAAATATCACTTGTGTAAGTTCACATAACTGAAATCATGTCAAATGGAGACAACTATCATTTGATTTTTAATCACAAGAAAGGATTCCAGGATTGTAAAGTTTATGCTAAATTAGAGGAATGATTATTTACAACAAATTGATAAAAATTCATCAAATTATTGTCTAAAATCATTGCTCTAATTTAGCACAAGCTTCACAATCCTGTAATCTTTGCTTATGATTAAAAAACAAAAAATCGTTAAATCCTCATTTTCCATGATTTCAGCCGCATAAAATGTACCTGGACATTGAAAATAAGAATTATTAATTAAAAATTCACATCAAAATTTGAACATAATATTCATTTTTCAACTTCCTATCATTCATATTTCAATCAAAACTTCATAACAAATTCCTGAATTTTGAACCTATCATTCATTTTTAAACTTTTTAACATTCATATTTTTATCAAAATTTCCTGACATTTCTAAACTTCCTAACATTCAAAGATACCAGTCATGTTCTTAACATTCAATCTTAACATTCATTTTTAACATTCATTCTTAACATCCATTAATTCATTGGACCTATCATAAATTCCTTAGCATCCATTCTTACCATAATATTCATTCTTAACATATTCCTAACATTCCTATCAAAATTTGAACCTGACATTCATTTTTCAACTTCTTAACATTCATATTTCAATCAAAACTTCCTAACATTCCTAAAGTTTGAACTTAACATTCATTTTTAAACTTCCTAGTTCATCCATATTTCTATCAAAATTTCTAACATTCCTAAACTTCCTAACATTCAAAGATAACATTCATGTTCTTAGCATTCATTTTTAAACTTCCTGGTTCATCAATATTTCTATCCAAACTTCTAACATTCCTAAACTTCATAACATTCAAAGATAACATTCATGTTCTTAACATTCATTCATATTTCAATCAAAAATTCCTAACATTTCTGAACTTTCAACCTAACATTCATTTTTAAACTTCCTAACATTCTTAAATTTCCTAATATTAAAAAATATCATGTTCTTAACATTCAATCTTAACATTCATTTATTCTTGAAATTCATATAAAAACCTAACATTCATTCATTCATTACACCTATCATAACTTCGTTAATATTCATTCTTAACATATTCAGGTAACATTCCTATCAAAATTTGAACCTAACATTCATTTTTCGACTTCCTAACATTCATATTTCAATCACAACTTCCTAACATTCCAGAACTTTAAACCTAACATTCATTTTTAAACTTCCTAACATTCATAAACTTCCTAACATTCAAAGATAAATCATTCTTAACATTTATTCATTCTTAAAATTCCTATAAAAACCTAACATTCATTCATTGCACCTAGATTATAACATCCTTAACATTCTTTCTTACATATTTATTTATTCATTTAAACATGCAAATATATATTCAAAAACCTTTAAATCACACCAAATATGCTAAATAAAAAAAATAAGTAGATCATTTAAAACAAATACAGAATATGTAAGTTTAAAGAACATGTATATAATTCTCAAAAAACGTTAATGAACATGTGAGTTTAATGTACATATATGTATCTAGTCCAAAAATAAATCTCCTCGATGTCCAAAACAAATCTTTATAATCTATGCATATAAAAAAAAATGCCCACCGTGCTATAAAAATAAAATGTCCACCATGCTATCCTCCACTAGGGTCTCCCCTTGGACTCAACCCACCCTGCAACATGTATAAAAGTAGATTATGAATATCATTTACATTATTTAAACTAAATTCAAAAAATTAAAATATTAAACTTATCTATCAAAAATCAATTCAATTATTAACAAAATTACATCAAATTCTCCAAATGCTTATCCACCACCATCCTCCAAAGGAGTTTTCCCTTTGTCTCCAAAAGATTTAAAAGACCCAAGCTGCAACATGTATACAATCAATTGATGAATCTCATAAATTACTTGAACAAATTTTAACTAAATCCAAAACAATTAAAATATTAAACTTATATCAAAGATCAATTCAAGTGTGAACAAAATTACTTCTATGCCAATATCTGCTGCATTCAGCAGAGAACCTATTTGTCCCCCCTAAAATTTAAATTGTGCTAATAAATAAAACAAAAAAATTAAGCAATTAACTTAAAACTAAAACAAAAAATTAAAAACATTAGCTCACAATAGATGGTAAATCATTTAAAAAGTTTGTATCTAAAGAAACCTACATGGATAAGTCAAATTAACAATAAGATGCATAGTTAAATTAAAATTATATATATATATATATATATATATATATATATATATATATATCAAGTTCAAACATAATTATAAATATGTAAATAATAAATATACCTCTCCAATATGCTCTATATTTTCGCTAGTGGAAATACGGAAATAATGTTCATTCATCATTCTTGAAAATTGCAACCAATAAACATTTACATAATGTACTTATTACTTTACATCAAAAAACCATAATTTATCATTCATATAATGTAACAAAAAATTCAATTCAAAATGAAGAAAAGATTAAATTTAGATTAATTTATATCATAATCAACAAGCCTCACCCAAACTTGATGTGTCATTGGATATAACATTTGACACTATGTCACAACAAACCTTGGCATGCACCCTGAGATCTTCAATGTTCATTCCATCTACCTCATCATTAGTTTTGTAAACAAACTTTTGACGAATAGTGGAACGAGCTCTTTCTCGAACCAATCCCACATCTACTCCAACTAATGCTGGTGATAAACCATCGCCAACAAAATTCCTTACAATTGTCGTAAGTTGGGATGTGGGATTTATATCTGATCTTAATGCCACCAACTTGGGTGGACGAGATATATGGAGTGGAGGTCGAAGAGTTGTAGGGTCTCTGAGAGCACCTTTTCGATTATATATTCGACCCTTTCCAACTCCATAAAATTCTGAATGAACATCAATATAGTCTGGCTTCATATTTAAAAAAAAACTCAGCATAAAAAACTCTAGCAAAATATTGAGAAACCTCATCGTTCCATGGAAACCGACCATAGGTTGCGAAAAACCGATCATATAGTAGATGTGCAAGATCAGGATGTTTGAAATATTGCACTTTTAACATTTCTCACTCTAGACCTTCTTTGAAGTTAAACATTGATTTGTCATGTTCTTTTGTCACTCTCTCCTTCACAACAGCCCACTTGTCTGGACCCATCACTTGTTCCCTTCGTCTTCGCATCAAATCAACAAAACCATTTGTAGTTGGTCCGAGATTCTCATATGCCTGAATGAATTTTTGCAATGATCCCAAAACAATCTCCAAACTTTGTTTACTCTCTGGAGGGAGATCCATAGTAGACAAATCATTTTCCAACTTGCCGAAGTGGGATCTACATCTTTCAAGAGTCATTTGATGATCACCACTTTCCCATGGAAGCTCCCGAGGTAAATTAGATGGATATATTGTAATGGGTGTATAACCCTCAGTTAGTTCGACATATTGCGTCCTGGCTCGACCATCATCACCTTGTGTAGAATGATGAGCCTCTTGAAAACCTTGCTCTGCACCCTCATCCGTCTCCCTTGCTCACTCTACCTCCCTCTCTATAGAATTACAAGCATCTTCTAAACCATGCTCTGCTTCAAATAAAAATGTTTAAACACATGTACAAACTTTGTGTACACAAAAAAACAATTTGTATGTACACATATTAAAAGATTGATATTCATATACCAACAGAAGGTCGAGATCGGCGTTCTCCCATAGAAGATATAGGGGAATCATTTGTACCCCTTTCGCCTTGTCGATGATCAATTGAGTGTAAACTATACAATAAACTAGAATCTCGAGGGGAGGTTGACAACCTCCGATTATCAGTTGTAACACCAACCCCAGAAGACTGTGAAGACCTCCCATGCTTTTGCCTCGAAGACTCCTCTTTTTCCATTTGATATAATGTCTACACTTACACAAATATCAACTGATTACATATTCAAATTCTACATGTTAATTCTACAAATTCTAAAACCTAGCTTCTAGAAAAACTAAGTTCTGTAATAAAAACCTATATATACCTAATATCATCTAATGGTTCTTAAAATAACTATAACTAATATTGTTGTATGTATAAGGAATTAATGTACCAATCTTCTAAGTGTTTTTGATGTTTGAAATGAATAGAGCCAATATAGTTAAATATTAAGTTTAGTGTTACATCTAGATAGTAATTCTAGAAATTCTAAAACCTAGCTACTAAAGAAACTAAGTTATGTAATAAATACCTAAATATACATAATATCATCCAGTAGTTCTTAAAATGAGTATAGCTAATAAGGAATTAATGTGCCAATCTTCTAAGTGTTTTTGATGTTTAAAATGAATAGAACCAATATAGTTAAATACAAAATGAAGGGTTACCTTTCTTTATGTCAAAGAATGAGTTCATGAACATGTTAACTTTTAATTAAAATCTTAAATTAATTACTTAATTTCTATTTTAATAATATTTAAACATAAATTATATTTACAAGTATTTTCATTATTCCATACAATCTTAAAATATTAACAATGCATGGTATTATTTTTCACAAGTTTGGCTATGTTTCAGAAATTTGCCATATTGCAAAATGGTCTTCAGTTTGGTACATAATACAATTGACTTTTGTTCTTTCCTATTACATCTAAAGTAAAGTTTATTCATGTCTATAGTTTAGTTGTGTCTAAAGTAAAGTTTAAAATTTGTTGTATCCAAAGTAAAGTTTAATCGTGTCTAAAGTTTTGTTGTATCTGTAGTTATGCATTAACACAGTTTGTAATAAAACTAATATATTGATCTTTGAACTCTGTCAATGTGGACAACGTTCATAAACTTTGTCCAAGGACAAAATTCATGAGCTCTATCCATGTGGACAGAGTTCATGAACTCTGGCCATGTCCATGTTGACAGAGTTCAACCGAAAAGAGAAACCTATATATAAAGGGGAGATATCATTTGCAAATACAATTACAGAACTATTTTTATTTTCATTTCTAAACACATAAGCAAAATCAATAGTTTAACAAGATTAACTAACTAAAGACTGCATATATTTCTCTTTTTATATTTAAATTTAAATCATTTTCAACATACGATTTGGACAGAGTTCATGTTAAACCTCTTAGTGCTAATCCACTCTATTTGCTTATGTTACAGTTTCCATATTAGGTTACTATGATTATACTATCTATGAGTAATAAGTATCATTAGCTATGCTTTTTCTTAGTAATAGTAAGGTCAGCTTAGCTAACTCATGTACAAAGATTCTAGAAATAAGGTAGAGCTCATTTAAAAGAAGTTATACTAGTCTTATTGTCTTTTTTACTGGACAAAGTTCATGAACTCTGCCCAATTGGACAGAGTTGATGAACTCTGCCCAATTGGACACAGTTGATGAACTCTGCCCAATTTTGGACAATGTTCATGAACTCTGTCCAATTGGACATAGTTCATTTACAGGGACAAATTCAATTTTTTTTTAATTAATACTTAATTCTTGAATTGAAAAAAAAATGAGTTTCGGCTTACTTGTTTATATTTTCACTTCTTTGACCCAGCCGAACAGAACTCAGGCAAATTTAGACCTAGCCGAATAGAACCTAGGCGAAATTGGAAAAACAAGTCCAAGCACAAAAAAAAATAGAACCTGTAATAACAATTAAACATTAATATAAGAAATTTAAAAAAAAAAAAAATAATAAATAAACAAAAAAATTTACCTCTGCAGATAACCCCGCGACAATAGGTCCACAACAACCACAACCCACTCTTATGCAAACGTCCACCAACAAAACGAACACCAGAACGATCGTCCACCAACATAAACTCTCCAAAAATATGATCATCTGCCACCAAGCGAACACTCCAACAACAAAGCTCCACCAACAGACGTCCAGCCGCACACTACACCGACAGACGTCCAAACACACACTCCACCAACAAGCGTCCAGACGTCCAAACGTGCAACAACAAACCAACGACTATACAACTCCGTCGCGACCAGACGTAGAAAGGAGGAGCATATGGGAGAGGCAGAAGGTGGCGTATGCACACTCCACCAGCTGATGTCCACACATCCAAATGAGCAACGACCAATCGACGATTATAGAACTCCGCCACGACCAGAAGCAGAAAATACGAGCAAAACATGACGTAGACGGTGGCGGAGAAGTGAGACGCAGAGAGCAGGGAAGCGGAGTTCACCGACAGCCAGGTAGACGAACCAGTGCGTAGAAGAGTGGGTGGACGGAGCAATGGCGAGACGGGTGGCATGGAGGCGGGGCCGATAGTGGGTTTCAAAACGGGGTCCCTGAAATCCTATTGAACATGACGAACAATGGCCACGGTCGAGCTTTTATGCAGAATAATTATTCGGCCGAATAATTAGACAACGCCGTGCATTTTTCCCATCCGGCTAAAACCTCGCACACAAATCGAGGCCACCGTTAGGTCTAACGGTGGCCCATTAAATGTTATTCAACCGAATAAAGTAGAACTTATTTGGCGAATAACTAAATTTATTTGGTCGAATAATTAAATTTATTCAGCCGAATAACTTCTGCTATGTCTCTTCGGCGCTCGATTCTCACCAAACTGTAACCCACCTTCGCGTTTCCACCCACCTCTCGGCCTCTTTCCGAACCCCCAACAAGGGTTCCCTTGCAAAAGTTTAGCCAGAGTCCTTCCATAGATGCCCATTCCTCTTTGGGAAAGTCCCTTGAGAACGCTTATCTCACAAAACCTTCCCACAGTGACAATGTACAACCCAATCCTCTCACTACGTACATTGGAAATGTTCCAATCGATTTGGGAACTGAGCGTATGCAATCATATAGTTTTCAAATCTCATCTCCAAAAAAGGAAAAGGGCATATCCATGGGGGTTTAGCGAAAAACAATTCCCTGATACAAACCTGTAGTGCTAGAAAAGGGAAAATTCAGATATCTGATAGTTCTACCTCCGCACACACATCCACCATGGACCTTCACTCTCAATCTTCGGACTCCAAAAGGGCTCTTAGAGATTTGAAAGCACTCACAAGGGTGAAAAAAAGAAACTTTTATCCTTGAAAATTAGAGGGATTGGGGGCCCTAAAAAAATATTAACCTTCAAACGTTTGATTGTGAAGGAGAATCCATATATTATTTTCCTACAGGAAACAATGGTCTCTACTGAGAGGGACATAAATTTTTTCCACTATATTAAAAAGGATTGGGATGTGGTTTGATCTACAAATGTAGTGGGACAATTAGGCGGTCTATTATCAACATGGAATCCAAAAAAAATCTAATCTCTCAGCGTCTTGCACACATTTGGGCATTCTTCTAAAAGGACACATTTTGGGATCGACAAGGGTTTGCTCCTTAATAAACTATTATTCCCCATACCAAAACCAAAAGGACTTTTGGGAGATGGAAAAACAATTGGAATATTTAAACCTTCCAAATTTGGTGCTAGCGGGCGACCTGAACCTCACCGTGTCAGCTTCTGAATGCTGGGGTGAGTCCTCTAGATTTGATCCACTCACTAATGCTTTTTCAGGATTTCTTTTCCTTTGCTGGTCTAAATGATATAGAACCAATTCCATTAGGCCCCACTTGGAGCAATGGACGTGGTGGCGCAGATTTGGTATCAAAAAGATTGGATTTATTCTTGATTGGGGACTCATTAGTGGATATAACTTATAGATACAGATCATGGATTGATGCTTCCAATATCTTGGATCATAATCCAATTCTTTTGAAAATGGACTTTGAAAGCATGAAATTGACATTCCCTTTTAAATTTAATCATACATGGATCAAGGATGTGGAATTTGTGGAACTAGTTCAAAAGACATGGAAGGATTTTGAAAATTCCTTAAATGATCCTCCTTCTTACTACTTGGTTAAAAAATTAAATCACTTGAAATCAGTAGTTATAAAATGGGAAAGGATACAAAAAAAGACCAAAAATATGAACTTCGGTCAATTGAGGAGGAAATTACACAGATTCAAAGTCAAATAATTGGGGGGATTCCACATGATCGGTTCAGATTTTCTTTATAGGAGCCGGAATAGCGCAAATTGAAAATTCTACTTAGGGAGGAAAAGACCTAGCATCTCAAAAGCCAAGATATATGGATTTCACTGGGGGACACAAACAATAAATTCTTCCATAAGTTTGCAGAATGAAGAAGAATCCAAAATTCCATCTGGTCCATAAAATCAAAAAATGGGAGCGGGATCAGAAAGCAATCGGAACTGCTATACGAAGCAGAAAAACATTTTAAAGCCTATTACAAAGATCTAGAGACTTTTGAGGTTGGTGAACAGATAAAAGTAATCAAATAATTTCCACATCTTTTCTCGAAATGGGAAGGTGATGAGATATTCAACCCAATATCCGTGTCAAAAATCCATAATGTACTACATATTTTTGCCAAAGAAAAAATACCTGGCCTTGACGGTTGGACCGTGGAGCTTTTCATAGCATTTTTCGAACTTATGGGACCATATCTACTTGCCATGGCGGAGGACACTAGGATCACAGGTTGGATTCCGGTGGCTCTAAATTCTACCTTTATCACATTGATACCAAAGATTTCCATCCCAGAATCTTAGCGATCTTATAGAATCAATCCAGTGGTTTCAAAATTTATATTTAAAGAACAATTCAGATTTCTTGAGAATCGATAGATACTGGATGTAATTGGTGTAGCGCAAGAAACTTTCCATATCATAAAATTTTGGAACAAAAAATCATCAATCCTTTAGTTGGATTTATCTAGAGCCTATGACAAAGTAAACTGGGGCTTCCTAAGGTTAGCCTTGGTTCAAATCGACATCCCATGGAAAGATATGAAATGGATTATGGCATGTGTGACATCAGTGAATTATGCAGCCTTGGTAAATGGTAGTCCTTTGAAGTTCTTCACATGCTCTCGGGGCCTAAGACAAGGATACCCACTATCGCCGCTTCTGCTCTTGATTGTGATAGAAGGTTTAAGCAGACTAATGCTCAAATCTAAGGCAAATGATCATATTTATGGGTTAAAGGTAATGAAGCATATGGTGGTTATGCATCAATTATTCGTGGATGATATGATGTTGTTCCGGATTGCTTGTAAAATGGAATGGGTCATCATCAAAAAAATTCTTGATCTATTCTATAAAACATTTGGGATGGTTATAAATGACAAGAAATCATCCTTCCTAGAACATAATGTGGACTTGCAGCCGAAGGAGGGAATTCTACAGTTTTTTCCATTTAATGTAAAGGATCTAGTAATTGGTACAAAATACCTTGGTTACTACATCAAACCAAATGCCTATAACAAAAATGATTGGTCCTAGCTACTTAAGCATTTTGATAAGCAAATCCATATTTGGTGTTGAAGGTGGCTATCTATGGGAGGCCGTCTCACCCTGGAAAAATCATTCCTACAGAACCTAGGGGTCTATTGGTTGTCTTTATGCAAAATCCCATAATCGATCTTGACAGGTATAAGAATGAAAATACACAAATTCATTTGGTCTGGAAAGGACATCCACAAATTTCACTTGGTTGATTGGAGAAAGATTGCTACTCCATACAAAAATGGGGGTTGGTTTGTTAAGAATATTCACTACTTCTCAAATGCTCTATTGGAAAAAATCCTCTGGCGTGCCCTAATGGTAGATGGCCTTTGGGGTTCAATTGTTAAAGAAAAATATCTACGTGGAAAATCAATTGTCTAGTGGCTTCGCTTTGCAAAAAAGAACACAAAAGGTATATCCAATATATGGTCCGGTCTCTTATCTACTTACCTGATATTAGTAGATTTGGTAGCTTGGTTTCCTGGTGATGGATGTCGCATTCATCTAGGGGAAGATCTGATCATTAGTGCCCTGAGAACTACAAATTATCAAAAGAGCTATTTTTTCACTACATGCTCATGGTTATTACACTCTGCAGCATGCTTCTTTGGCGGCCCCAAGCAATTATCCATTTTACAACTGGATCAGTGCTTCTCAGCTAGGCCTCTAGGGGGCTCTAGCATTGGAGTGGAAAACATATGTTATTGGATTTTATAGAGGTAAAATTAATTTAACTAGTGATCCTCATAATCTCTTGTGGTCATGGAACTCCAACTCGAGAGATTTGACCGCTCGGTTGGCATATGCCAACTTTCTTCTTTCATTCAACTTTGGACATTAAATGGTGGCATACCATATACTAGAAAAGGAACCTTCCACAAAATATTATAATCTTTACCTAGATGGCATTGGACAAAAAAATGTTAATATGGGGGAATCCACAAAAACATGGTTTTACTGGGCCAAATATTTGCATATTATGCAAACTGAAGGAGGAATCCACTAAACATTTATTTGTTACTTGTTCTTATATCGTTTAGGTATGGTGGATGGTCCGCCTTTCTATTGCAATTTTTCTAGATTGGTCAGGAAATACTCTATCGGACGACCTTCACAATTGGTACAAGCAAAATCATAGCTATGGTGAATTGGCATGCCATGTTTTCTAGGAAGTGTGGAAATATCGAAATCATGGTATATTTGAGGACATATTATTCTATCCATCATGGTTGCAGGTAATGCAATTGCGGCTTTTAATGAATTTTCGGGTGCTGCTTTGGGTCAAGACATGCCTTCAATCCCACATATTAAAGTGCCTCCCAAAAAACTTAGCAGGATATATGCAAATTTGATGGTGCATCACAGGATCAAGCCAGTAAGTGTGTTGCTGGTGCAATAATTCTCATGGATAAACATCAGTCTGTAAACATGTGGATGAACTGTGGCCCAGGTACCAACACAAAATGCGAATTATGCGCCCTTTGGATACTACTATGCTTGTCAAAAATAAGAAATTTGGGCCTCCATCAAGTTGCAGGGGACTCACACGTCATTGTCAATTGGATGAATGGTAAAGGCTCTATCCACGCACTTTATCTCTCTCCATGGTTGGTCCAGATATTTTGACTCTTGGAATATTGGCGAGGTAGACACTTTTTCCATATCTTCCGCGCTGAAAATTCACAAGTGGATGCACTTTCGAGACGGGCTCTTTCTGTGGAGGAAGGATTTTTTTTTTTTGAATTTTGGGATGATAATCTGCTCAGATATTCAGGCTGGTTTGGACGTTTCTCTCTTTGAGCAGCCTCCTCTGTTTTTCATTTTCCACGCAATTTTTTTTTGTTCATATTTTGTGCGGCCATTCTACTACCTCCGACGATCATTCTACTTACTTGTATTTTTTGGCTTTGATCTTCTCGGCTAGGGGAAGCCTGGTATATTTGTGGTAAGTTGGTTTTTCCATATTTCCATTTTGTCCCATTCGGGGCTTTGGCCATGGTTGGCTGCTAGACTTCGTTAGATGTGGATGACACTATTTTCTTTGTGTAAATTTTCATATACTTTACAAAAGTATAGCAATTTTCCAGTGTGAAAAACAATATACACCGAATGGGACATTCAATATGAATATAACTCGAATGGGACATTCAATATGACTATAACTCAAAATAAAAATGTCATACGACATAATAACTTTTTTAATAGATTCTACAAACAAACATAAACTTTCCATACCCCATATATATATATATTTTCACTCAGAAAAATTACTACACTTTTAATTGTAAAATTATATGAAAATTTGTTAGGAACCCATGTCAACCCTTCTATTTACTTTGTTAGTATATTGTTGTTGGACGCATATGCTTTGTAAGTCGTCCCACAGTATTTGTTGATCGATAGTTTGTATTATTGTTGTTGGATGCATATGCTTTGTAAGTTGCCCCGCAGTAGTTGTTGATCCGTATTTTGTATTGTCCCATGGTTTGTATTGACACATGGTATTGACCCATGGTATTGGCACCTAGACTTAGTATATAAGTTGGTGTCGATACCAATGAAGGAACCATGAAGTTATTTGTATTGAGCTTGCTCAAAGGAGGTTTCCCCCTCGAAGTGGCCTGCGATCAATATAAAAGTGATTATGAGTTCTATTATTTATGCTATTTCATGTGTTTTTATTAATTAATTATTGCAGGTTCTTCACATATGGTATCAGAGCACTTTCTTGGGCTCGTTGGGTGGAATTTCTGTAAAAAAAATAAAAATTTTTGCAATCGTTACAAGTTTGGATCTGGGAATAATCCCTATCTACTTAATTGTGGGAAGTACTTGGGCATAAGCCCTAAAAATCATTGTGAGGAGTACCACATGAACCCCAATGTAGATGGCCCATTGAGAGAACCTACCAGCTAAAAGGGCAACGACCCCTACTTGATTGACTAATTCCCACCCGTGAGGTAAACCAAGAGCTTTCATTTGTGGCAAAGTGGTTATCAGTTTTACCTGAGCCATGGAGTGAGGGGTATTGCCCCAATACACAAGCCATCAGACAGCATTGGTGGCCTAGTGAAACCCCTAAACTGTTAGGAAGCCGCAAATACCTAGAGTCCATATCTATTTTCAGTTGAAGTGTTTCCGATCACTTCTGCGCCATTTCAAATCCAGCTGTTTCAGATCCATTCTGAAAGTCCTTCTAGATCCAGCCATTTCAGATCTATTTCAGATCCAACCGTTTTGGATCCAGTTGGCGTCGTTTCAGATCCCTCTGTTTCTGATCACTTTCGTGCTATTGTAGATCTATCTGTTTCAGATCCCTTCCACACTGTTGCAGATCTATCTGTTTCAGATCCCTTCTGGGCCGTTGCAGATCCATTCCTAAAAAAAAAATATAAATACATAATATATATATATATATATATTATTTTGGCCATATCTCCCTTGTTTTCACTCCGTTTCCCTTGAAACTTCCCTGACACCCCTATAATCCTATTCTGCATATTTCATTCCTGAAGACCCTATCCCAAATTCCACTTCCCAAAGCCCGAAATCCCACATTTGTCTATTTTTAGGGTTTGCCATAACGTTTTCGGATTTCACCCAATCGCATTCAAATTTTACCACAGAGTTCATTTCCTAATTCTACTTCTTTGTCCCTCTTTGCCAAATTTTCTCATTCTTTCACCCCGCTTATGAAATCCTCATTTTCTGCTTCCCTGTCCATTTGACAGTGTCCAAAACCTAATCAAACCCAAATTACCCTTCCAATTTTTTCCCAATTCTAGATTTTCCTTTACTGAAACAATTTCTGTTTTTGTTTTTCTACCCACTCATCAACAACAACAACAACAACAAAAAAATCCTGGTTATGGTTTTTACCCACGCATGAGAAAAAACCATGGAAGAAGCACTTACATCCATCCAAACCAAACTCCAAGATCTGGATGAAAAATTTCTTGGCCTCCATCTTGAGCATTCAACCATGAACAACAAACGACAGTCCGAGTCTTCATCAGACAATGGGTTCTCTTTTTCTAGCAATTTTCGTGGTCCAAAGCTTGAATTTCCTCGCTTCAATGGTATTGATCCGACTGGATGGATCTATCGTGCAGAACAGTATTTCAATCTACATAATACTTTTGATGTCCAAAAAGTTCCACTTGCATCCTTTCATTTGGAATAGGAATCCCTTCAATGGTACCGTTGGTACAACAAGGCTCATGACGAGCCAAAATGGATAGATTTTTTCCAACTCCTCTTGCAACGATTTGGTCCTAGTGCTTTTGATGACTTCACCGGAGCACTCACTAAACTTCGTCAAATTGGCACTGTGAGAGAGTATCAGACATAATTCAAGAAACTAGCCAATCACACAAAAGGATTATCTGATGAATTCTACAGGAGTTGTTTTATCAGCAGTCTTAAGGATGAAATCCGCTCAGAGGTCAAAATGTTATGTCCCAAAACAATGATGGAAGCCCTGGGGTTGTCCAAGTTGGCAGAAGACAAGATTACAGCCCAACAACGCTCCAAACCCACTTTTGTTCCCTTCCAAAATATGGGTTCTCAATGACCTCCCATCCCGCCAGCTCCTCGACCAACTCCTATCAAGCATTTGTCTGAAACAGAGATGCAGGCACGCCGAGAAAAAGGGTTTTGTTATAATTGTGATGAGAAATTCACTCGGGGACATAGATGTGTTCAACAAAAGCTCTATCTCTTGGATATGGATTCTTCACCTGCCTCTAAAATTGGTGAAAAGTATTTAGCTACAATGGATGATCAGGTCGACATTCAGGAGCAGCCTATGGACCCCCCCATCTCAGGATGACCAACCAGAGATATCTCTCCATGCTTTATCCGGCGTCACCACCCCCCAAACAATGCGGGTCCAGGGTTACTTGAAGAAGCTTCCTCTTACAATACTCATTGATTCTGGTAGCACCCATAACTTCATTGACCCTCGGATCGCCAAACAAGCTAATTGTTTTGTCCATCCTTGCTCCAACTTTGAAGTCATGGTTGCCAATGGGGGCACCTTACCTTGCAAGGGGAAGTGTCACAATGTGCGTATCTCTCTGGAAGATTATAACCCGTGCTCTGACATGTTTTCCTTGTCCCTAGGCTGATGTGATGTGGTTTTGGGCATTCAATGGTTACGCACACTTGGCCCCATCTTATGGGATTTTGCTGAACTTTGGATGCAGTTTTCAGTCAATGGGAAACAACAAAAATTTATGGGCTTACAACAAGGGTCTCTCCACATCATTAGTTCACATCGCTTGGAAAAGATCCTTAAGAAGAATTCACATGGTGTCATTGCTCAACTCCATTCCATTCAAATGCACCCATCAACATTCTCCCCTAATTCCTTGGATAAATATGCAGGTGTCTTTGCTGAACCAGTGAGCTTGTCACCTTCAAGAAACCTTTCCGGTAAGACCTTAGCCACATCTACATCTCAGCAGGAAATGCTGACTATTTTGCATGCAGTACAGAAGTGGTAGCCATACCTATTAGGGAATCATTGCTGCATCAAGACTGATCTCCAAAGTCTGCAAAATTTCCTAGAACAACCAGTCTCCTCCCTAACACACCTGAAATGGGTTATCCAACTCATGGGTTATGCCTATGCGATCACTTACAAGAAGGGTAAGGAAAATATGGTGGCAAATGCTCATTCTCACACATTTGATGACCCAATTCCTCTTACAACTATTTCTCTGCTTGTTCCAAATTGGTTGCAATCTATTCAACAGGGCTATCTCTTCTATGAACTCCATGCTTCTTCTTCGATAGGGCACTCTCGGTTCTTCACAACGTATCACCGGGAACAATGTAACTTCTTTTAGCGGGGACTAAAACTGACAATTCAACAGATGGGGATTGATTGTGACACTTGCCAGGTCAACATGGGTGAACCAACACTCCTTTCAGGACTGCTCAAACCCTTTCCCATACCTACACATATTTGGACAACTATTTCTATGGATTTCCTCGTCGTTCTCTAGTGGTACAATACCACATATAAAAGGACACCATATGAAGCAGTTTATGGACAGGCACCACCAGTTCTTCTTCCATACACCCTCAACAGCTCCCCAGTTCAGGAAATTGACTCGGTTCTTTGAAACCGCGATCAGATTCTTCCCATTCTGTAGGGAAATATTCACATGGCAAGAATTCGACTGCAACAACAAGCCGATCAGCACCATTCTCAGCGCACTTTTCACGCAGTTGATATGGTTCTTCTTCGTCTATAGCCTTCCATGCAACCCTCCCTGAAACTCAAAAGGCATCAGCGGCCCGGAATGCAACCTGAGGATGCTACAGGGGAACCACTCCTTCAGATTCTGCATCAATTTCCACATCTAAAGCTTTGAGGACAAAGCTTTTTCTAAGGGAGAGGGGATGTTAGGAACCCATGTCAACCCTTCTATTTATTTTGTTAGTATATTTTTGTTGGACGCATATGATTTATAAGTCGTCCCGTAGTATTTGTTGATCCATAGTTTGTATTATTGTTGTTAGATGCATATGCTTTGTAAGTCGTCCCGTAGTAGTTGTTGATCCATATTTTGTATTGTCCCATGGTTTGTATTGACACATGGTATTGACCCATGGTATTGGCGCCTAGACTTAGTATATAAGTTGGTGTTGATACCAATGAAGGCATCGTGAATTTATTTGTATTGAGCTTTCTCAAAGGAGGTTTCCCCCTCGAAGTGGCCTGCGATCAATATAAAAGTGATTCTCAGTTCTGTTATTTCTGCTATTTCGTGTGTTTTCATTAATGAATTATTGCAGGTTCTTCACAAAATTACAATGATAACAAGGATAATGTCCAAGGCATATCACAAGAAACCAACACAGTCCCGAAAGAGTAGGACACAAACCAACCATCCAGGCCGGGAACCAAGAGATCACCATGGAGAAAACATAAGAGCCACCATCCACTAAAAATACATGATCCAAACAGTTGGATCAACCCAAACTCCGATAAACAAAGGACACAAAAAATAGAGCTGGTAATATACATATTACAAAAATATGGGAACTGAAACTAAAGCAAAAAGAAGAAGCTACGGGTGATATATCTCCAACACCCCATCCTTAATCAAACAACGATCATCCCATTCTTTGAAGTGGATACACCCCTCCTTCGCGAGCAAGTCACGCCTAGATAGACCATCAACCATGAGGTTGTCCTCCCGAAAAATATGGATAATCTGATCGCATGGGAGATATTTTAGGAAACATGAAACCTAATTCATCCATGGATAAATGACCATAGAATTTATCGATCCAGTGCCCCTAGCCTAGTTGACAATGGAAAGAGAGTCCCCAACAATGACTTGCAAACCAATATTCTGTTGATTTACGAAATAAAGAAGGAGCCAAAGAGCCAACAATTCGCCGTTAGTATTTGTACCAAACCCCATTGCATCCATAAGTTTATAAATCTCAGTTGGTCCAATTTTATAAAGATGCCAACACCACAAATCTTGGTAGAATCCTGAGAGGAAACATCAAATTTTTCCCAACCACCTGATATACCCCACATATATATATATATATGATCGTGTGCCAACACCACAAATCTTGGTAGAATCCTGAGAGGCAACATCAAATTTTTCCCAACCTCCTGATATACCCCATTTAGAGGACATTTCGTGTAAATGTAAGGAAACTCTAGTCACATTT
Organism: Larix kaempferi; assembly: GCA_027924585.1. Lineage (NCBI taxonomy): Eukaryota > Viridiplantae > Streptophyta > Pinopsida > Pinales > Pinaceae > Larix > Larix kaempferi. The sequence continues at coordinate 68,027,126 of BSBM01000047.1, read as the reverse complement.
ATTTGAACCTCACTATGGCAAAGGTAGTTATTTAATTGTCTTCAACCTGCACCATCAAGGAGGGTGAAATTCACTCACTCTATATAGACTCTTTTAACAAATTTGGGTTCATTTTAATTGCAGTGAGTGGCATGGCTTTCATGGTTTGCTATGAGTTTGCATTGTGCTAGGTAAATCTTCTATTAACTTTGATTTTTATTTATTTTTAAAATTTTATATATTTCTTTGATCTTTAAGCACGTTCCTTTGAAAGTTTTAGAGGTTACAATTAAATCATAACAAATTAGAAATATACATATAAATGTAGATGTTAAATTGAAATGTGAATAGAAAGATAAATATCTTTAAATGATATTATAAAATATGTTAATTTAAAAACACAATTCAAGAAATGATTAATAATATATTTTTTAATTTTATTTTTTAAATATTAAATTTGAATTTTTATCAAGTTATATGATTTTTAATATTGGGTTCATGAACGCACGTTTCTTCTCATTATATTATAAAACTTAATAACATTCCTTCTAAATTGCAAATTAATATTACATGTATGTTCTGCCAAAATCTTGTGAAGATATTATATTTTATTTTTTAAAATATTTTATATTTGTGAACAAAATACATTGATAAATGAATACATTTTTTAATATAATTTAATGATGTTTATTTTGTAATCTAAAAGTTATAGACAGTAATAATAACCTTACAACTGTCAGAGAACAAGTTATACACCATCATTATTAAGGGTTTTTATTTTTTATTTTTCGAACTCAAAATATATTTGATGACAATGAGTTAAAAATATAGATTTTTATTTTTTATTTTTGTAACTCAAAATATATTCGATGACAATGGGTTAAAAATATAGATTTTTATTTTTTATTTTTGTGACTCAAAATATATTTGATGACAATGGGTTAAAATTATAAGGCACTTGACTCGTGTGGATGAGTGAATTAAACTACTTCCTCACTAACTAGGTTTTAATGATCAACATGTATTTATTTTAATGATGAAAAAATGAATGTGACATTTTGTTGAATTTTGACATAATTTTTGAAGAATGTGGCAAAGTTACATAGTCTTCGCCCTTGATTATTTGAAGTTTCCAAAGTAAAGATGAAAAACGATGAAAAAACTATACATTTTAATAGGTTAGAAAGGAAAAATGATGAAAAATGACTTTCACCATGATTAGAAAATAATCATAAAATTAGGAAAAATAAGTACCTAAATTGTGAGATATAGCTATCACAAAAATGCCTTTGATTTCCAAATGCAGATACCCATAGTCTATATTAAAAACCTCCTCTTAGCAACAATAAATTCATCATTTTGACTTTTTATTGTATAATAAATAAATGATCTTTTGAGTGTGTAGAATGATCTTTTGAACGTGCACATGGAATCATATTTAGAGGAGGAGGAATAGGATGTCCGGTCCACTAGCATAGATGCTATGAGGGATAGGAGGTGTCGTGCCAAAAAACAAATTGTAGACAATGACTATACATATGACAAACCCTACAAAGTAATTAATGAAGTGCTAAATGACTAGGGAGGGCTATACAGTCCACATGTGAGGTATAGACAAGGCCGTTCGAACATGTGAAAGGGTATGAAGAGGGTCGTACATATATGACTTGATTGTGGTATGTGAGAGATTTCAATATGATCTCAACCAAGCAAACTCTAAATTTTTAATTATACAAACATCAGGTCTCCTCTATTATTCCCTGCCAAGGTAGGGATGTACTTTTAGTTGGAAAGTTAATTTTTTTTACTTGCTATTACTTTTTAATTTTTGTTTAATTTTTTATAATGTTTTGTTATCTTTTCAAAAAATGGTTTATTAAATTGTTTTTTTTTTAATGAAAAATATATATTTTATTTTCTGAAAAATAAAAATATTTGTTTTCTATTGTTGAAAGATGTTTGGGATTTGACATAAATCCATGTAAGAGGAATTAAATTTTCAAAAATTAAAAAAAGAAAATGTTTCAGAATATAATGCATTCATTGAGCTTTTTGTCGAGGCTATCACCCTTGGAATCCAATGAATAATCGTTAAACTGGACTCGGAATTAGTTGTATTTCAGTTAGATGGTCAGTATCAAGTTTGAAGTCCTATACTGTTTAGAAAGTTTCTACGAGTACGTATTTTAGAATGTCAATTTGAGTTCATTGAATAAATTCATGTTCCTAGAACTCTGAATAGTTTGGCTGATTCCTTAGCCAATTACGTATTTGATTGGCATCTAAGTCATTAACATCATTCCGAAAAGGCAAGCATGTACATTATTCATGGCAATTTAATTGAACATATCATTTAAGGACATAAGTAAAAGTTGAAATAACTAGCTTACATCATAAACCAAAAAGTGTGTTGGGGTTCTAGACATTTTGGATAGTAACTTTGCACACATAAAAAAGAATAGCGTAAAAACTTTTCTCTTTTTGTTTCTTGTTCATCAAGATAAAACCCAAAAAAATTCATAAAAACAATAAAAATATTTAGAAACTTCAAAAAACATTTTGAAACTGTTTCAAATTTCCTATTCTGACATGAAGACTCACCTACAACTGGCAGATCATTGAATAATGGTTTGCAGCTTCTAGAAATTCATGCTGAAAGGAGATGCTTCCTCTCATCCATTGGCTACAACTACAAGGAATATGGTAAAAAATGAGTGTTTTACTTATATTTTATTCATACATGTATAATCATATCCTTTTGAATGATAGGATGATGCATAATTCTTCAATTTTGGCCATTTTTTTCAGACATTAAATGCACATTTGAACCGGTTTCTGACTAAACAATTGGGTAGTGAAATGGTTTTGATTACGGGACTTGGAGACTTTGACATTTCAAACTATTTGATTCAGGCAGATGGTTATAGACCATGATTCATGGTGATCTATGATTTTGGCATTCTTCACACACTAGTACAAAATGAGAAATTAGTGATTAAAAAAATGACTAAAATTCACACATAAATGACTATTTTTTAGTCGGCAACTAATAGTAGCTAATTTCCACTATCTTATAGCTCGACTAACTTAATCGTATTTATTTTAGTCATTAATAGTCGCATTATTTAGTTGTATATTTGGTCATTGATTTAGTCATTAATTGATACAATTAATGACTAAATCAATGACCAAATATACTACTAACTAAGGAAACTATTAATGACTAAAATAAATACGACTAAGTTAGTCGAACTATAAGATAGTGGAAATTAGCTACTAATAGTTGTTTATATGCAAATTTTAGTCTTTTTTTAGTAACAAATTTATCATTTGTAGTAGTCATTTATTGTTAATTAGTCATTTATTTAGTAATTGATTGTGGTTAACTAGTCATTAGCTGTAGTTAACTAGTCATTGATTGTGGTTAACTGGCTATTTATTTAGTCATTGATTGTTGTTAACTGGTCATTTAATTAGTCATTGATTTTTGTATAAGGCACGGAGGAATCGAACCACCAACCTCTGCTTTTAAGGCAAGTGCTCTTCCATTGAGCTAGCACCCTTAAATAGAAGAATCAAATTTAATGGAGTAAGAAGCAAAATCATGCGAGTTATTCAAACATTACATAGAAAAAAAAGGATAAATTGCTCCATGTTGAAATGCCACAACTCTTAAGAAAACTACATAGTAAATACAATTGATTCTTAGTTGAAGACATATAAAGAAATAGAGAAACAAAAATACATAAACCAATCATAGAGATACAATTCAATATTCCCTTAGGGGTTTACTTTCCCATAAAATGCAATCACAAGAACAATTAAGTAATATGACATAACACTATTCAATCATGCAAAGGCCTGCTAGCAAGGAAAATATTTTAACTTGAATAATTCTAGTACAATACATAGGGAAAAATAATGAAGTTTACCGAACCACCAATAATATTCAATAATCATGTATCAAAAATATTTTCCGTAGTTGCCATCAGTCACTGTTGTTGGTAGGAAAACTTGTAACCCTTAAACAAAACTAAGGGCAATGATTATTTTTGCAAAAAGTAGTATAATTTAAGCCACCAATGGTGAGGTCTATGACTACCAATGTAAAAATGCTAAGCCCGCGATAGGAATGCAATGTCTATATTCCTTTCACTCACCATTCACCTCATGGATGAGAAGAAGTATCTATTTAATAGCAACATCAACATCAATAATAGTAATATCTCATGGCGATTCATAATCATGTCATAAATATAAATCCCAACTAACATGCTAATAATTAACTAGCACTTCATATTTTTAAGGGTAATACCTTGGGGTATTACACCATGGGAGATTAGATTCGAAGGTCATCACAAGTCCAACCTAGAAAGGACAAGATCAAATGATAATAAATAACATATCCTACAGAAATTTCCACTCTTTGGAAATGAAAAAGGCATTGATATTGGTTACTAGATAGTGGAGAAAGCATATGATATTGGGTACTTGTTGGTGGTTTGCATATAGTGGAGACAACATATGATATTGGGTAATTGTTGGTGGACAGAGCATGCGATATTACCTACTATCCCATTAGGTGCCTGATATGGGTATGTTTTCAAAAATATACTTATAGACACTTCAGTTGCCGGCTTTAGCTAAGCTGCCACACTATGAGGGGCACACCTATTCCATCAAAATCACCTACAACTTTCACTTGGCCTCAAACTTGGGAAAAAATATCTTAATCACTCCCCTATTCTTACATTGAGCATATATGTATATCGTATATATACTAATAATTCTCTTATTTTAATATTTGAAACCATACATGCTCAACTCTCATTCCTCAATTTATATGTAACTCACCAAATAGTTCCTCTCTATTAACAAGATTTCAAGCAACATAATAGCCTCACAATTCACTGCCAAAAAATCTTGCACATGGAAAGAACTAAGAAAAAGTTTCATGCCATTCAACATCTTCAACAGATATATGCGGCTACTCCACAATCTCCAACCCATGAACCACTACAAAACATACATGTTTTTCTTCTCTCGTAACTAGCTCTGGGAACTTTGTCCTTGCTTCTAGGGCAGGTGCCATCTCTCTCCTTCTGAATGTATATGGGCCTGGAATTTTGATCAAAATCTAAATTATGGTATCCATATGAGCTTCCCTATAGACTTCTACATAGATTAGTAAGATATAGCACTCATTCAACTACATGTACAGGGAATTAAAGTAATACACTAATCGAAATCCACAACACATAATAAAAGGAAAGTTGATTTAAACATAGTAACCTTATAGAAAGAAAACACTACACAATCAACAATGAATACCTTTCCTAGGGAACTTCTTTACAAGCCCTCTATATAAGCCACCAGCTACTTCAAGTGCCACGCCCATCGTCTTTTCCTGGATTCCATCCAGAGTGGCAAGTTGTATGTTCACCTCACTAACAAGAGTTTCATATAAGTTTTCCACATAAGCAAGTGGCAAGACAAATCTTGCATCACCTTCATATTTTGCCTCTCTTGACTTTCTCTTGTTTTTCTTATCGTTTCCATTGGGACTGTTATAGGAAGACTCTGGTGAATCAAGAACTTCAATTACACAAGGTTGAAGAAAATAATCAAGAATAATTTGCAAAAATCATGCCCTTATAGATTCAATTAGTATAACATCTGTTCCACATTACGCACAAAGGGAAAACTTTCAAATTTGAGTTATGGAAAGACCACATGCTCACAAGCAATCTAAAAACCCCGCATTCTTCAAGTCCCAATTATTGGCATACCTTTCCAACAACTTCAACATAGAAATTAAACAAAATAACACTTACCATTAATTATAAGTACACCATAGGGAGACCTTGGAGGTTCATTGTTTTCAAGTTGTAAATAATGCTCTGGTTCTACACCACCCATGGCCTGTAGCTGCAAAGAATTTCCATAGAATTGGTAAACACAACCCTGAGATGCACCACTCTACATAGTTAACATTGGTGCAAAGAAACTACTACTCTCAATGCAACTACAACTGTAAAAATTTCTTCAAAAAGAGATAAATGCAAAATTATAGCTAGATTTGTGAGGCATAAATTTAGCAGTTGCATTATTTAAGATTTCTAGAATGGAAAAATGCACAAACAAGCAGGTGAGACGACAAAATTAAGCTTTCTATCACAGACAAAATGTAAAAGCTTCTAAACACTGCTTCCAAAATAAAAGAAACACATAAAGTTTCTTTTCAGATGTGCAAAGACACTGAGACCCCTGTTGCTAAGGAAATAGGTAACACAGACGCTTTCTAAAACATAACCACGAGATACTGATAAGGAGTTTACAAAGTAGATGTATATTTGACATAATATGCCATGGTTCACAAAACATTTAAACTTGCCTTGTACAATTCTTTCCGGGCAAGTTATCATTTGGTGGACTAATTGGTGAGGTGCACAAACCATTGAAAACTGCTCCAAGTCAAACTAACAACTTCTATTTAAGTCCAAATTCCAATTAATCATTTTTTTTACATTTAACATGATTCACTGGGTAGGCCTCACCACTGTTTCAAAACTAAATAACCAAGCAATAATTCATTAAAAAAATCAAAGAGAAACAACAAAATTAAAAGAAAGTTTGAAAGTCCCAATCCATGCACCAATATACACACTTACATAAAAAAATCCTTCATGGTTATACATCTATTTGCAAGTATTTCCTTTACCAGTTTCTTGAAATTTTGAAAGTATCGTTCCCAAAGCTGACACCAGTTACCTGGTTTTCCTAATCATTTTTTTCAAAACTTGAGAGAATTTAAAATAATTAATAAAAACAATAAAGAAACAACAGTGAAATTAAAGAAAAATTAAAAGTCCCTGTCCATACATCTATATGCACACTTAAAAAATTTACTCTCCACTCATACATCTATTTGCTAATATCACACTTAACCATTTCCTGAAATTTTTTAAGTGTTATTTCCAGAGCCTGCACTGATTTATTGCTTCTAGCATGATATGGAAACTATATTTTACTGGCATGCCATTATAGAAGTCTTTAGATATATGTGTGGATAAGTGTGACAGGATATTAGGCATTGAAGATGTAAATATAAGGTTGCTTATAATCAGTGGTGTTCAAAATGGTATCATAATTTCATAATGTCAAGTGAATGCTGCTATGTTTGGATTTTGAACTGATGAATTGAATTTTTCTTGTAGAAACACAATATAATCGAGAAAAGAATCGATCAACATGGGAATATTATTGAGACGAGGATTGATGGAATTGGTTCGTTGAAGGTTGGGTCCTCTTTACCCTAAAACCCTTTTTTTTTACTGCTCCAAGTCATCAACCCATGCAACATAACATCAACAAATATTCAAAACCATTAATTTAAAAAATAAAAAAGCTTTACTTACCTGATATGTAAACATGTAGTTAATCACACTGGAACTGTAGAGATCTAGAACTAATGCCTATAAATATCCAATGGATAAAACTCTTACCATCAAAGCATTGTCGCATTAACATATTTTGTGCTTTTAGCATCTACCACAAAGCCAGGTCCGAGAGCTTGTTCATCATTTTGATAAGACGATAGTAGTAATGTCGAACCTAAACAGTCAAGGCATAGAAAAGTCAATATCGTAGAACAAATCCATAGAATCTCTCACTACATGTAGACAACAAGCTCACTTCGCAACAAAAAATTTGACGCAAGGCACCTTAGAACTAAGGTTCTTGCTTAACAATTACACACAACACACACGTTCACATAAACAAGATGTAAATAGGATGCCAAAAGTTGGCTTATATTAATTCACCAAAATAGTTTAAATGCAAACTGCAAAGAATGGAAATAACTAGCTATTGTCGGCCTTATCCAATTACAATACAGAAGTAACTATGTGCTCTCTCAGTGTGTCGACCGTCAACCTCTCCTGGTTCACTGTGAAACTATGAGCTATGGATCGATCTCCTATGCACTCTGTAGATGTGTGACTTTCCTCTCCAATCTACAAAATTCTCTCGAGCTCTACTCTCCGATCCTCTATTGATCGAACTGAACTCCCTCTGCTCTATGCCTGTGCACAAGACTTCCACTCTGTTGTTGTTGTTCCTAAGATCAATCCGACCCCCGAGACATGCTTCCTCTATCTGTCGATCTCCTCAGATCTTGCAGACCTGCAACTGTCAGTGCCCCTGCCGTGCTACACAATCTCTACCTGTGTTGACATCTGTCATGATCCCAACTACCTTCAATAACTACCACTAACTCCCTTAGCAACCCTGAACTGTTGCTAAGTACTCTCCTTGAATTCTATGCATCCTTCTGACACTGCTACAGTAGTCGGTCTTATCACTTCCTCAACCATACTGTCTTCCGTCAGCTTCCTTTCGCACCCTCAGGATTCTCCAGTCAGAACCTGTTGGAGTCGCGGTTCGACTACATGTCGACCCTCAATGTCTCCGCTGCTACCCTCTCATCTATCGACCTTTGACATGTCGAATCTTGACATTTACTGTTGGCATTCGTCACATACCGACTGCTCCTGCCTGAATTATTGACCTCGATGGCCAATCTGCTCTTCCGTACCAATGGTCATTCGCACTCTCTCTGGTCGACCTTCCTCATGTCGGCTAACTTCGACTGATCTTCCTAGGCCCCGATTCTCCTACATCAAACTCCCCAGGTGAAAAATAACTAGACTGCTCCGTCATTCTTTTGAACTCTTCTTCAAAAATCCATGTCACCTCCTGCAACTCAACATCCTTCCATCGCACTAGGTATTCCTTCCTTTGTGAACTGCGCGTATGCCCGACGTCGCGTTCCTCTATTACTTCTGTGATTTCTTCTTTCTGTCGATATGGAATTTGCACTGTCCAGTCGATGTTTGACACTTCGTCGCTTCTGCTGCTTGAACCCACGGGGGCTTCACTTAGTAAACCGCTATCATAGCACGTTTGTTCATGGCATATGAAACAATACCCCTAATTTCACTAAATATTGGAAAATACCTTCCAAAATCATTTTTTTTAACCCCCTCCCAATATGCCTTCCTAATTTAAAAAAACCCCTATTTTCACTATATATTGTATGTATCAATTTTTTCATTAACATTTTTTATTCCCCTTTATATTTCTACCTAGTATATTGATATGATACCCCTCTTATGACCCCACATGCATTCTACAATGCACCTTTCTTCTTTCACTGTATATTGTGGATGCACATTGCTTCACCCAAAATGTAATTACTCAACCACATATCATTATGATTTGCGACATCTAATGGTCTAAGGAAGAGACAGGAGATCACTTCTTGTATGTCACTAGAGCCAATGCACATAGTACAACATTTAGATTGCATGTTACAGTTCCCCAATCATTGAATAAGCCTGTTGTGGGCTAGGTATCCCAACCCCCTGGGCCTATAACAAGCTCAAGGAAGATGACTAAACCTCCCAAGGCCTGTAATAGGCACAAGTGGTTGGGTATTCAAGCCCCCAAGGCCTATCGAGGGCCTATAACAGTCCCTGGAGGCTTAGAGCCTCCCAAGGCTATTGGTAACAACTGGCTGAGTGCTATTGGTAACAATTGGCTGTCAATGACCACTGTCTCTCGACTATGATCGACTGGAAACCCACTTCACCACAAAACCCCCTGGCCTCAAGCATGCCTCAAGACGTGATTTCCTTGCGTACTGGTAATCCCAAGCCTTTCCTCAACCTAATTTCTCATCCGGCCATGATCCTGCCATCTCCATTTGGCAAATATTTATTAGCCCGCCCATATAAATTTGACCCCAAGTATTTTTGTATTTTTACATTAAATAATAAAACCCTTTGCCCCTTAATATATAAGCAATATAATTTTTATGTTTTCATGAATATTTAATACCGCAATATGAATGAACGTGGTATTATGTTGCATTCTAGTGAAAACCCCATGCTTGAACCTTCTTCAAACTTGTACATATCTGAAACATTGAACATTGGTGAAATGCTCAAGTCATTCGGCAGCTCCAACACATAAGCGTTGTCCAAAATTTTCTTCAGAATCTTACATGGTCCAATCTTCTTTAGCTTTAGCCTGTTATACATCCCCGTCGGAAATGTCTTCTTACAAAAATGTGCATAGACTAAGTCTCCTTCGCTGAATGAATGCAGCTTCTTCTTCCTATCGGCTCTCAACTTATATGTCGCGTTACTCTTTTCTATGCGCTTTCGCACATCTTCATGCAATTCTTTCATATGCTCTGCGAATGATTCTGCATTAGCGCTTTTTCGGGCTTTTTTCAGTAACTTGACCAAATCCACCACTCCATGTGGGATTCTTCTTTGAACAATATGGAATGGGCTCAACCTCGTCGAACGATTCACATAATTGTTATATGCAAACTCTGATTGCATCAACACGTTCTCCCACTGCTTGGGTCTATCGGCCAACATACACCTTATGTAACATCGCCAAAAATTCATAAAAATTTAAAATTTTTCTGTGTAGTTTAAATACTAATATTAATATGTGGAAAGTATAATTTTGGAATGTTAAACTTATGGTCAACTGTTTTAACTACATTTCGTAATGACGACACTAAACTACAATACTCGTCGTCTATTTTAAAAGGTCTTTAAGTGCTAAAATATAGCTTCCTTTGGTCTGTCATTAATAAGGTGATATAATGCTTATGATGATGATTGATAAATTCATTGATATACCTTATGTTGTAAAATGATATTGTAGTTACAATGTTACTACTGAACTTATACTTTATTGTTGAATGGGTCCCTTATGATGCCCTGGAGCTTACTTAGCTTTACGCTAATGCATTCTACCACTATGTCCAGGTTGTAGGTGAGAATATACATGTTTAAAATGAATATTAATGTATGATCGAGATTACTATGGTGATAATCTATCTCTTCACTTCATACAGGTTTGATTTTTATTATTAACTTAGTCCAAACCCGACTAAGGAGTTGGAGACTTCTTACTCAAACCTGATGGTGATAATCTATTTTTTTGATGGTTTCTTTTACATTATACATGTGTTGGTTGATTAAGTCCTTACCATAGAATTCGTGGATTCTTAGGAAAATTAATGGTATTAATTACCATGAGCTCCGAACTATGGTAAAGTGGGTTCCAAAAACCATTCAGCACTAAGGTAATGGGGTCTCCATAATACGACGACATGAACTATAGTAGTGTGGGTTTACATTTGAAAGGTGGTGGTTGACAGTTCATATATTACATGAACCCACGTGATTTACTTCGGAGTAGCACTACATAAGGGTAAACCCTATGCCTGCGCTTAAGGGCTTGGTCTTTGGCATTAGTTGTTGGTTTCAGCGTTGATGTAGAGGGCAAAGCCCTCTTGGCCTCCATGGTTTTTATGTTACCCGAGCATCACTCGCAGGGTTAGTTACACGCTGTAAGTGTTGAGTCATGGTTTCTTTATGTTTTTTCAGAACGTGCATTTGTGTTCAGTTGCTCGGATTCTCTTCTCGGCATGAGTTCGAATCCCACAAAGGTAAAATCCCAACCTCTAAGTTTTAGTTTGTTTACAAGTCGTGAGGTTCTGCAACTTAATGATTCTTGTGTTTTAAATTAAAAAATCTCTTCATACATTGTTTTAAATAAGTTTTAACCTCTCATTTGAATGTTGGACAGGGTTTCTACCAGCTGCTGTCCTGTCTAAGGTCTCGACGATAGCTTAGGAGCAAGGATAAGCTACTCGAATGGTTGAGAACCATGGTAATCTTCGGGATCATCCATGAGAGTGACCTCTTTCAACAATGTGTTAAAAATGTAGCAATGGTTTCTTTTTTTTCCCTGCGAGCATGAGCTATTTTAGTGTTTCTTAGTGATGGTGTTGTTGTTTTTAACTTTTGGTTGGATGCCGAAGCTAAGGCTCTGATAACTGTTTTGTAAAGGAAGGTGTTGAACTTATGTTAATTTTGTTTTAAGGGTACTATTTAGGTGTTAAATTTTGAGCATTATTCACAATACTCTAGGATCTTCACTGAGAGAATAACATATACAGTATATCAATGCATAACAATCACAATAAGCATGAAAAGCATGACAAGAATCAAAAGCATGAGAGACAAGAGACACAGAGTTTCCGTGGGGAAAACCCTAAGGTGAAAAACCCCACAACTTCCTCAGAGATAGAGAGAGCAATGGCTCAACCAAAGTACAACCAAAATACACTGAGATAGTCTCCTAGTAGCAGATCATCCTCCTCCTCACTAGTGCACCACTTTCTGAGTGAGAGAAGTATGACTTTCCAAATGATCCAAATAGAGATCTCCCGATCTCTATTTATACTTAACCTGTTTCCCAGTTACACTATGGGTCCGACTTGTCTATCTAGATACATCCACAATATAATATATATTTTAGGGCTGACCCCACACATGGTGGTCTAATAACCCATCGGAAAGTACACACACTTGCGACACTTGTCAATCCACATGACAACACTTCCTTATAGAGGAATAACACATATCTAATAAGGGTACAATAAATATATATGAAATACATAGATGAAATACATTCTGAAGTTACATATACATCAACACTCCCTCTTAACTAGGAAGGTATTTCTCGACACAGATATTCTAGACAAGTCTTCTTCTCGGGATCATCGTCATCGTCATCGTCACTGCTGTTGCTATCTCAAACAATATCTGACTCTACTCATCATAGGAAGTTCTACAGAGCCAGTCCTTTTTTGTACTAGATGTAGGCCCACCACCTACAGGTCTTCGTCATCACTGGCCATACTGTGGAATCCTCAGGACTTATTACGTGCATCACAAAACCTCGAAAGAGCATCCTAGACTGTTATGAGCACAGGGCTCTACCTATAGGATCTCCCAGGGCTATATTATATGTGACCTCACCACAAAACCTCGCAAGAGCATCCCAGGCTGTTGCGAGCACACAACTCTACCTATAGGATCTCCTAGGGACAGGTTATATGTGGTCACCACAAAACCTTGCAAGAGCATCCCAGGCTGTTACGAGCACACATCTCTACCTATAGGATCTCCCAGGGACAGATTATATGTGGTCATGGAAAAACCTCGCAAGAGCATCCCATGACTTATTACAGGCACACAACCCAACCTATCGGATCTCCCAGGGACATATTATATGCCATAGGACAAAACCTCGAAAGAGCATCTACCAGATATCCCAGGGCCAAATTATATGCCATAGAAAAAACCTAGAAAGACTATATGCAGATCTCCCAGGGCCAAATTATATGTCCTCCCAGAGAAAAACCTCGAAAGAGCAATTGCTAGATATCCCAGGGCCAGATTACATGCCATAGGAAAAACCTTGAAAGACTATCTGCAAATATCCTAGGGCCAAATTATATGCTCATCTACACAACCTGATCCACGGCCATAGAGTATCAACCTGATACTCACCATACATTATACTGATGTACACATGATCATCCTGATCATCATCACTGCAACATCTTGCTGCATGTCATCTGGAGCAACATCCTAAAGCTCATCATCCATGATCATCCTGATCATACAATGCATCTACCTGATGCAAATACAAATACATGATACATATCACCATACATGATCCACCTGATCATACAATGTATCCACTTGATACATATACAGATACATGGTCCAAGCATCCAACATGATGCATATACAAAATACATACAAATGATCCTACTGATCATATCCATCATCGAACATTATGCGTACATACATATAAATGATCCAACTGATCATATCCAGCATCCAGCATGATGCGTACATACATATACATATAAATGATCCAACTGATCATATCCAACATCCAACATGATGCATACATACATATATAAATGATCCAGCTGATCACACAAAGCAGAAACCAGAACATCAGCCTAATTCTCATCATCTAGTGCTTACATCCATAGCCATGTGAAGGATCCTCCTTCCAACATGCTTGGAATGGCTTCAACAAATGTGTCCATCACTTCTTCCTTGAAGTGTCATCAATTTGAAGAACGCCAAGCCTCTCCCTGAAGTACTCGAACTTCACCCTGGCTAGTGGCTTCGTTAGCACATCTGCAATCTGCTCATCCGTCACAACGTACAGGAGCTTCATAGCTCCTCTCTGCACCATATCCCTGATATAGTGATATTTGATCTCTATGTGTTTCTACCTGTCATGAAACACTGGGTTCTCGGACAGCTTCACACAACTCTGGTTATCACAAAAGATACCAGTAGCATCCAACGGGAGATCAAATCACTTAGATAGTAGCTTTCGTAGCCATATTGTCTCACAACTAGCTGAACAGGCTGCAACATACTTTGCCTCAGCTGTACTCAGTGCTACGCAGGACTGCTTCCTGCTAAACCAAAATATCACACCAGATCCCATACTGAAGCAGCATCCATATGTGCTCTTCCTATCTACAGCACTACCAGCCCAATCTGAATCACCATAACCCTGCAGGTTAAACTTTTGATTCGCCTCATACTTGAGCCAATAATCCACTGTACCCTTCAGGTACCTCAGAACATGCTTTACAACAACTAGGTGAACACTCCTCGAATCTGTCAAGAACTGACTCAATGTGTTCACGGAAAAGCAAATATCTGGTCTCGTGTTCGTCATGTACATCAAGGACCCAATCATCTGACGATACATAGAGACATCAACCGGCTTAGATGAAGCATCACATGGAAGCTTTAGATTCGATTCCATAGGTGTGGCCATGGCCTTGTAATCCATCATCCCGAATCTCTTCAGGATATCTACTGTGTACTTCCCTTGAACAAGGAAGATCCCACCTGCACTCTGCCATACCTTCATACCTAGTAAATAATGCATCATTCCCAAATCTTTCATATCGAACTCAGCAACAAGCTTCCTCTTAGTATCTGCAAACAATCTGTCATCTCCTATTACAAATAAGTCATCCACATACAGGAGTAGAATCACAGGAATCCCTTCATCAACCTTGTAGTAAAGGTGGGAATCCGCTTTACTCTTGGTAAAGCCCAAACTAGATAGGAAACTATCTATCCTACCAAGTTCTGCACATATATGACTCCCTGTTATGTGCCTCAGAACCAAGTGGCTGCTCCACACATACTTCTTCTTCAACGACACCATTCAAGAAAGCTGTCTTGAAATCCATCTGGTGTATCTTCTATTTCATCACTTTTATATTTCTCTATGCTTCCATCTGCAACATGCTTGATCTGATAGATACATATGGAAGTCATAAAAAACTTCCCTTCAGGTCTTGGGACTACATCCCAAACATCATTCTTTATGATCGATGGATCATGGCATTCTTCCATTACTTCATCCCAGATCCTGGGAACTTCAATATCTTCAAAAGATATCTTTGTTGCTGGAACAAATGTTGTAGTCCTTCTTTTGTAGGTGATGGTATACGATCTTTCCTACAAAACAAGTTAAATTGCATGATTAGAAACATCTCATAGTTTTCAGAACAAATTCTTACACATAAAGAAATATGTCATAGAGTCATGCAATTATCTTAGCCAATGCTTCAATACAACATTTATCCATGTTCCATAACTTTCTAGATGCCTTCCAGTCTCTACCAAAACATTGCTAAGAGTTTTCACTACTCCCAACATAATAGAAAAGAGGTTTCATTCTAGATAAGTAGCAATGGAATGTTGTACAGTGCCATAGGCCACTTACCCATTAGTAGTATACTGTTCATTGTTGCAATCATTCTAACATGCACAATACATATCCTAAGTTTAGGAACATAAGCATATACATCATTGAACAATTTTATTTAAACAAACAAATATGTAAGAAATGGTAATTAAAATACTTATCTTTGTTTGTTTGTTGGGTGAACTCCCTCTGAGTCTTTGCTTCCTTGCAGGAACTGCTGAAGTAGCTTCTTCTACACCTTTATGTTGTGGAATGTAGAAAGATGGTCAACTCCCTCTGAATATCTGCATCCTTGTAGAAACTACTAGAGTGTGCTTCTTCTTGATCTTTGCTTCCTTGCAGGGGCAACTGGAATGTGCTCCCTCTTGATCTTTGCTTCTTGGATTACCTGTCCTTGAACTTATATTCATCCTTGATCCCTATGCATGCTTATTAGTATCATGATTGTGTTATCTTTGTGATCTCATACAAAATCATACATTCATTAGTATATTCTCAATACTACCAGTACACGATAATCTCAAGCATGTATAGTCATGTTCATTTCAAACAGAAATAATAAGCATTGGCATTCAAGGTTTATATAGGACTCTTATGGTTAGTCATAACATGTCTAAACCTGTGATTACTCAAACCTATGACTCTTCTGGTTAGTCAAAACATTAAATAAGGTAAGACACGTAATATGCATATACCCATGATTATTCAAACCTATGACTTCATGAATAAACATCATCAATCATGTCATGCATACTTATATAATAGATCCTATGATATAAGAAACACATACCTGGTCACCATATTTGCTAGTTATGTCTAGAAATGTGTTCATGTTCTCTTCAATGACCTGCATAACTCATTAGTTAACTTTTTGCAAAAACAAATTATACATACCTCTATGTGATCCATGACTATGGATGAATCTTTGTCTTCATAGAATGTTCGGGTTGTCCCTTTAATTTGTACAATCCTCCCTCTTTCTCTCCAATCACTACTGCATCATCGATTGTTTTTCCTTTTGGCCACATTAGGACTTGGCCATCCACAAATGCAACCCTCATACCTTTTGTATCCAAAGCAGAGATGGAGAGTAAGTTCTTCTTGAGCCTAGGTACATAAAGGACTTCTTTCATCTTCAAAGATTTTCTAGAATCTAGGTTGTAGGAGGCTTCACCACTTCCTTTGATTGGGTATTGATAATCATCCCCAAGTTTCACCTTATGGGGTGATTCATGTTCAGATAGGTTTACAAAAGATTCCTTAAACCTAGTCATGTGTTTGGAAGCCCCACTGTCAATTAACCAATCATTACAACTATGGGAGATAGTACCTGTGAGAGAAGAGATTAGAACATACTCTTCTTCACTTGATGAGCCATCGTCACTATCATCAATTTCTTCCCTAGCCTTCTTCTTGGGTGGTTCATCATCTTCAGCAGCATGAGCATGATATCTTTTCCTACTACCCTTCTTGTTCTTGATGTTGTTGTTCCTTTTGTTATTGGAACATTCTGAAGCAAAATGACCTTTCTCATTAACGTGAAGCATCTGAGATCTTTCTTATCTTTATGTTGATGATGGTGTGAAGATTTCTTGGCATGAGAGTGCTCTTTCTTTGACCTTCCTTTCTTGGTGTGTACTGTGAGAGCTTGATCTTCACTTCCCATCTTTTCTTCTCGGGCCACAAGCCTTGCTTCTTCTTGAGAACATTATTCTCGCAATCTGTTGAAGGAGATCAACTTCTTCCTTGCACAAATTCCTTGAATAAAGGAATCCCATGACCTGGGTAGGCCATTTAGAGTGGTCATGACAACCTCACCATTCTCCACCATTTCATCCACTGCTTCCAGTTGTTCCTTAATCTGAGAGACCCTAGAAAAATAAGATTGAATGGTTTCTCCATTCTGAAACTTTACTCCTTTCAATTGGTTCTGCACGGTCATCTTCCGATTTATGTTCTTCCCTTCAAATAGCTTGGTCAGAGAATCAAACATTTCTTTGGGTGTCTTTAGAGATGACACATGTGGGATAAGATGATCCTTGATAGAATCAACAATGATTCTCTTTTCCTTGACCAAGTTCTTCTTATGCAATATCTTAGCCTCTTCATCCTCTGGGATAGGGATGTCTTCTTTTATGTACGAGTCCAACTCATACTCTTCCAGGATTAACCCAATCCTATACTTCCAAGCTTGGAAGTTATCAACCCCTTCAAGCTTATCCTAAATATTGGTGTGGTGAGACATCTTAAAGAGTACTTCAAATGGAAATAGAAAAGATTACGGTCTTACCACTTGAAATGCTGAAAAATGGATGTGGACCCGGATTAGGGTTTGTTGAAAAAACCCTAAAAATTTAACATGTGAATTTCAACTTTCTGAAAGGATAGAAAGATGCACCTTGATGAGCTGATCAACCTGGTGTATTCAGAATTTGAGATCAGCAAAGCTTTACCCTTCAGATTTGCCTTTTTGTCCTCCCGGGTTCACAAGGGAGAGCCTTGAATTAGGGTTTGAATTTCCTCGAGATCTACCCAGCCAAAAATATCGATCCAAAGCTCTAAACTTATATTTTTGCAAGGAACTTCCAGCTATGTCTTCAGATTCCAGAAATTCCTATTTTTGTGGAAATCCTAATTTTTAGGGCCAAGTCTAAAAATGCTCAGAATTGAATTCTGATTGGACAGATAGATTCTCCTTGATGAGTAGAGTCAATCTACTATACTGGTTTTCCAAAATTTGTGGAGAGAAACCCAATAAACGAGAAACTCAAGTTTCTGTCACTGCAAAATGTCTTCTTCTCAGGTTAGCTCTGATACCATGTTAAATTTTGAGCATTAATTCACAATACTCTAGGATCTTCACCGAGAGAATAACATATACAGTATATCAATGCATAACAATCACAATAAGCATGACAAGCATCACACGAATCAAAAGCATGAGAGACAAGAGGCACAGAGTTTCCATGGGTAAAATCCTAAGGTGAAAAACCCCACAACTTCCTTAGAGATAGAGAGAGCAATGGCTCAACCAAAGTACAACCAAAATACACTGAGATAGTCTGCTAGTAGCAGATGATCTTCCTCCTCACTAGAGCGCCACTTTCTGAGTGAGAGAAGTATGACTTTCCGAATGATCCAAATAGAGATCTCCCGATATCTATTTATACTTAACCTGTTTGCCCAGTTACACTATGGGGCCGACTTGTCTATCTAGATACATCCACAATATAATATATATTTCAGGGCCGACCCCACACATGGTGGTCTAATAACCCATCGGAAAGTACACACACTTGCGACACTTGTCAATCCACATGATGACACTTCCTTATAGAGGAATAATACATCTCTAATAAGGGTACAATAAATATATATGAAATACATAGATGAAATACATTCCGAAGTTACATATACATCAACATTAGGAAAACTTGAGCGACGCTCACTGTAATGCATTCGTTTATGAAAAGAATGGTTACAGGTTTTGATAATTGTTTTTGAATGTTTAACAAGATGTTTCTCTCATCTATCTTTATAGATTACTATTTGTGTTTTGGTTATCATACTTTAAAATTGGGCCAACCCCTCCTTTGTACTTTACTGCAATGTCTTTATACGTTTCCTCGGTTCCGGATATGATACAGGGTTAAACCCTAAACCCTGTCTTACATTTATAATTATCGTTTTGTTTATAATGCAAAGCCTACGGCTAAGCAAGCTCTCTAACTCGAGACTCGAACCTTTGACCTTCTTTTGATACCTATGTGAATACAAATACAACGATGTATCAAATAGATGCATTTTGCATCGCTTTCGATGTTTTGATTACAATAGGGATTGATTTGTTTTTTGTTGTTTATAATTCCATATATAAGGATACCTGAACCATATGTATTTTAATTTGAAAGGAAAAACCCTAAGTTGTGTAATGTCGGTTCATAAATATTTTAATGAACCCTGGGTGAGCCCTTATGGGTCTTGAACCCAAGATTGCATTAATTCTGTTGATTGATATTTATAATAACCGTGTTGCTAGTATGTATATAAGTTTGTACTACGATAGTATTTTGTTAATTTGAGAGACGATTACAGGGTTTTGACCCTTAAAATATTTTTGTATAATAATGACTAGTTATAGTGTTGTTGTATTTTTAGTGTATTGAACGACTATTTGATACTTGAAATTAGTTTATGTCTACAAGACTCAGTTAATACGTATAAGTTGTAAACAGGGTTTGACCCTGAACTTGATCTACTATTTATACAATTCGTAATGATCCCTTATGGGAATATTGATTAATAACGAAATATTTCATAGTATAATCTATCCGATGTATTTTATTGTTTATGTGAATGTGCTTCCAGGGTTATGTTTTGATTTAGTAATTTTATATATTACTTTGTTTATGAATCATGATGCCTGTAGGAGTTTATCTCAAAGATGTTTATAAGGGGTTTATTTTGGTACTGTATACTTTGATAGTATAATACCTTATTTATGAAAGATGCTCTATTGTTTTCTAAGTGAATTATAATATTAAATATGTAATTCTAAATTAATTCCTGTATATCTTGATAGTAATATAATGCTTCTATTTACATGATAAATGTATAACTAGGGTTTGTAAAATGATATTTCTGTTTGAACAATAAAAAGTGTTTACATTAAGAGATTTCATGTTTAAGAGAGCAACATTCTTCCTATAGAAATCTATTCTATTTCGGACAATAATTCCTACTATTTACAGATCATTTCATCTCTGTTACTTAAACAATCTTCCTATACTAGGGTACATCACCTATGGTGAAAGGAAAAATACAAGAAGAATTTTATAATCATTCATTCTATATTTCCCATCTATTAATCCATTCAATATACGGTAATAATTTATCCATTTAGAAATCTATTGGTTTCGAAGTCTAATCATTCCTAACAGCTAACTGAGATTTATTTAGAAAACCATGATAGCATAAACATTCAGTTTCAGAAATAGTTCAAGAGAAATAAATAAAATATAAAGACAAGTAGAACCTGATAACTTGACAGGGTGGACAAACACCCAAAGAGGACCGTTCCTCCCAACCTTCTCCAAAAAGCAGCCAAGATCACTTGCTTTTGGACCCTCAATCATGTTCACTGAACCACTAGGACGAAGATACTATGTAGAATCAAAACACTCAGGTACTCCAGCAATCATGGAGACTTGCATACATATCACTCTTATGTACTTCAGTAATCATGTCGACTTGCATACATAACACTACCTCTACACACAATAGGAATAAGACAGTCTTACTCTACAACTCAATACATAGCTTCTCCTCATCGAATCTCTTGTGGGATTTTTTTTTTCCATATAGTAGTGTAACCGGCGGCTCAATACAGTGCAAGCGCCGAATTTGTCTGGGTCACGGGGTCGATCCTGGGTGGGGACAGCCACAGCCGACCGCCCCAGCCACCCGACCATAATGGCAGCCCCTGAATATCTTGTGGGCGTAGTTCTAACAACACAAGGAATAAATTTCATCTCTCTAGAGAATGTGTGAGCCTCTACTCAAATTCGATGGCAATAAAAGATTACCTAGGTATTTTGGGTCACTTTTGCAATTAATGAGCCACCAACTCAGTTCCACCATCCTTGAGGAACATGACCACATTTTAAGGTAGGTTGTCCCATAACAACAGCTAGTAATTGAGTTTAGATGCTGCCACTTTTCCATTTCCTTCTACCTTAGATTCCATTCCTCCTAATGGGTCAGTGAACACTCATTCAACAGTCTCTTTGGGTAAGTGTCTT
This sequence comes from Larix kaempferi, assembly GCA_027924585.1. Taxonomy (NCBI): domain Eukaryota; kingdom Viridiplantae; phylum Streptophyta; class Pinopsida; order Pinales; family Pinaceae; genus Larix; species Larix kaempferi. The sequence goes on along the minus strand of BSBM01000047.1, from coordinate 68,005,647 downwards.
CTATTTTAATTTATTAAATAATAATATTTATTCATTAACAGTCATCCTTGACCATTCTTGGTTATTAATACAAAAAATTTACAATAAAAGTTTAAAATAATTTTTTTCCACAAACATAAAATGTTTCAAGTACTAGGTAGGTTACAAACACCCCCTCTTAAGTTCAACATTGTCCTCAATGTTGCTTATTCATCATCAGAGGCTTCTTGGAACAAAATTGGATATGCTGCCCGCATATGACTTTCCAATTCCCAGGTTTCTTCATCTGGACTAAGGTGCTTCCATTTCACCTTTACCTATCCTATGGTGTGATTCTAGAGCAAAATTTCTCTCTTGTCGAGGATAAAATCTGGTTCCACCTGAAAATATCCTTCGGGTTCCACCTGTATGTCCTTCCAATTGATTACATGAGTAGCATCATGCACATACGTTTTCAAAACAGAAACATGAAAAACATCATGTATTTTCAGATTAGATGGTAAAGCCAACTAATATGTAATTGGTCCAATTCTTGATAGAATCTCAAATGGTCCACAATACCTGGGTGCTAATTTAGCACAACTTCCCAGCTTAAAAGAGTTTTTCTTGGGTTTTACCTTAACAAAAACATGCTCACCTACTTGAAATTCTTTTGCAATTTGTTTCAGATCTGCATAACTCTTTTGTTTGTCTTGTGCAATTTTTAAATTGCCTTGTACCCGCTTCACTGTTAGTTCCATCTGTTTTAACAAATCTAGTCCTAGAGATAGGATTACTCCAAGAGATAGGAGTATTACATTTTCTACCATACAAAATTTCAAATGGACTAAGTTTATCAGAAGCTTGATAGTGATTTGTTATAAGCAAATTCAACTAAGTGCAGATATTCTTCCCACTTAGTTGGATGATTTTTAACATACATTCTTAACATGTCTTCTAAAATCTGATTTAACCTTTCAGTTTATCTGTCAGTTTGTGGGTGAAAAGATGTGCTGAAATTTAACTTAGTATCTAAACCTTTAAATAGTGACTTCCAAAAATTTCCAGTGAATTTAGAATCTCGATAAAAAATGATTACCTTGGGAATTCCATGCAAGCAAAACACTTGCTTCATAAACACATCAACAATGTTAGCAGCTTTAAAAGTAGTTTTGATAGGTATAAAATGGGTTGCTTTACTAAGCTTATCTAATACTACCATTATTGATTCATTCTGCTTTTGATTTTTAGGCAAACCAGTTATAAAATCAATACTGATAATTTTCCACTTCTGGCAATGGCTGTAATAGTCCAGCTGGGTGTTGATGCTTAGCTTTAACTTGCTAACATTCAAAGCACCTAGCTATGTATTCAACCACCTCATTTTTCATATTTGGCCAAAAGTAATCCTTTCTTAACATCGTTATCATCTTTTGGTAACCAAGGTGTCTTGAATAAGGACTTTTATGTACTTCATTTAAAATCATCAACTTAATTTCAAATACATTAGGCACATACAGTCTATTTCTATACAACATTAGACCCTTTTCATTCAAACTCAAATCTGTTATTAAATTTTCAGAATTATTTTCTTCAACTTTTTCCTGTAATTTCTTATAATTTTCATCCAATTTTATTCCTTCTTCAAGTTGATTTTCTAAATCTGTTTTATAAGTGCTGATTGCTACCATGAAATTTAATTTTGCATTTCTGCCTAAGGCATCAGCCACTTTATTGTCTTTACCTTTTATGTGTTGGATCTCAAAATCATATTCGCTAAGTAAAGCTAACCACCTAGCTTTCCTTGCATTCAGATTTGGTTGATCCAACAAATATTTTAGACCCTTATTATCTATTATTAATGAAAACTTTCTACCGATCAGATGATGGCACCACATCTTTAAAGCATGTATTACGGCTGCCAACTCTAAATCATAGGTAGTGTAGTTATTTTCGTGAATTTTTAGCTTTCTTGACTCATATGCTATTACATGACCTTCTTGTGTTAAAACTCCGCCAAGTCCATCATTGCATGCATCAGTGCATACAACGAAGTCCTTGTTTGGATTTGCAAATTTTAATATAGGTGTTGTAGTTAACAATTCTTTTAATTTCTTAAAACTTTCTTCACACTTTTTATCCCAAAAAAATTTCTTTCCCTTTTTCTGCAAAGAGGTTATGGGATTTGCGATTCTTGAGAATCCTTCTATAAATTTTCTATAGTAACTTGTCATTCCCATGACTGACAGTACATCGGTTACATCTTTAGGGATAGGCCATTCGTTAATGTCTCTTATTTTATCTGGGTCAACTGAGATTCCATCCTTGGATATCATGTGACCTAAGTACTATATTTTATCTTTGAAAAAGTCACACTTACTGAATTTAGCGTACAATTGATGTTCTCTTAAGACATGTAAAATTATTCGTAAGTGTTCAGCATGTTCTTGCTTAGTCTTTGAATAAATTAAAATGTTGTCAATGAAAACAATTACAAACTTATCCAAATACTTATGTAAAACATTATTCATTAGACACCTGAAAACTACTAGAGCGATAGTTAGCCCAAAAGGCATAACTATGAATTCGTAATGCCCGTAACGGGTTCTGATAGAGTTTTAAAGATGTCCTCATCTTTTATCCTGACTTGATGATATCCATATCTCAAGTCTATTTTAGAAAATACTGTTGCTCCGCGTACTTGATCAAACACATCATCTATGTGGGGTAGATGATATCTGTTTTTAATCATCATTTTATTTTATTGATGGTAGTCTATGCATAAACACAAAGTACCATCCTTCTTTTTAACGAAAATAAAAGGGGCTCCCAATGGAGACACACTTGGTATTATATAGTTTTTATCTATTAATTATTTTAACTGTGATTTTAATTCGTTAAGCTCGAGAATGTTCATCTGGTAAGGAGCTTTTGAGTTTGGTACTGCACCCAGTACTAGCTCAATGGTGAAGTCCAATTTCCTTTTTGGAGGTAGACCTGGAATTTCTTCCGAGAATACGTCTGAAAAGTCTCTTAGAATTGGTACATCTTCAAGTTTTAACTTATCTTCTTTTGTTGTGTGTTCATCATTAATTACATTTACTGCAAACATTTTACATCCCTTTCGTACAAGCTTTTCCATTTTCAAAGTAGAAATCTATCTAACTGAAGTTTTTCTAGGGATTCCTTTTACTGTTTCTGTTTCTACTTTATTATTCAAGCATGTAAAAGTCTTTTCAAAACAATTCAGAACTACCCTATGATTTTCCAGCCAATCCATTCTGATTAAGACATCATAAGACCCTAACGGTAATACCTTCAGCTTTACTTGTGTCTTTAACTGACTCATAAACAAATCACAATTTTTAACAAAATCAACTACCTTTCTTTTGGTTCTTGTTGCTGATTGAACTAGCCAAGACTTTTCAAACTTTTCTACTTTTAATTTACAACTTTTTACTAAATCAGGTGATACATAACTCAAGCTTGCACTTGGATCAATTAAAATAGAGATAGGTCTGTTCTGTAGCATACCTTCGATTTCGGCCATTGAAGTTTGATGACCAACCTGTCGATTTTCCAAGGTTGCATTAATCCTGGGAATTTCCCTTGCTAAGTCCCCAACTGTTGGTTCTACCCACATTGTATGGATGTTTTTTATTGTTCTTCTCCTGTTAGGACAGTTTGCTGCAGTATGCGGTCCTTGACATTCATAACATTTTAAAGGTGCTCTTTGTTCATTACTTCTAGCATTATTATGCATGTTTCTTGCAGCTGTAAAATTTTGTGGTGCATTACTTCTAAAATTATTTCTATGAAAATTTATGTTAGTGAAGTTTCGCTTGTTATTTCCAGAATTCCTATTAAAATTAATTTTTTTCTTTTTATGCTCAAAGTTACTAGGTTTATTACTTTTCCAACTAGATATACCTTCTCTTTTTCTGTTTTGTTCAAAACAGAAATTCTCCTTTCTCATAGCTTCCTCAAGAGTCTTAAGGTTGTCGTACTCAATTATGTCTTTTTAATTAAAAGGTAAGCAACTCAGAAATCTTTGTATTTTAGGCTTCTCATGTAATGTCCCTTTTTAGAATTTTATTAAAATGGTGAAATTTTCAACTTTTTCCACTAGTTCAACCTTTGACTAGTATTGGTCTCTTGGTCTCCAAATTACTCCAAATGCTCCCAAATTGTTACAGAAGGTGTATGGATGATATTAGTAAATAATTATGAGGTTCGGGGATTCTTTATATTCTTCAAGAGGCTTCTTCAACTCTCCTTTAAGTTCTTTCCAAAGTAGGGAGTTTGACTAGCAATTTCTCTTTGACTAGTATTGGTCTCTTGGTCTCCAATGACTCCAAATGCTTGTATAATGGGTCTGAAGGTATTTGAGATGTATTAATACATATAACAGAGTCTTATGGATGCTTAAAAACCCTTAAAACACTTCTGCAACATTCATTTACAACCTGGACAAAGTAGGGAAGATTACTAGTAATTTCGAGCTTCAAATCCCCCAAGGGTAGTGGAAAAAGATGGCTTCCCAAATGTTGTTAAAACCTTCCAAATTTATGAAAATAGGTATGGTACTAATAAGTGTCTTTAATTATCTCCCTAATGTATCCTTAATTAGTTCTTATGGCCTTCTACAACTCCTTAAAATCATATGTTTAAATGCAATATTTCATAGAGGGGGAAAAGCTAGTTATTTTCACCATGACTTATGAAATTCGAAATTTAGGTGCCAAGGGATTATGCTCTGTTAATGAAAATTCTTCAGAACTTTAATAACACTCCATACATCAACAAAATCATAGAGAATAACTTATATAACTTGAAATAGTGTCTCTTCAAACTCTAACAACAAGATCTAGGGGAAATGGCATCATTTGCTCATTAATAATCATATTTACATAGTTCTACTTGGATTCTCGACTTGAAGACATGATGAAAATGAATAACAGATAATTTACATCATATTATAAAAGAATGAAGCATTACAATCTCCCCCAAAGATAACAATAGCTCACCAAGTGTGCAATTCCTCAAGCATCTTGAATATGCCAAGAAACAGAAGAATGGTTGTAGAAGCAAGTTGAAAGATATGTGACCACGAGTTGCCCTGTAGCTTCAACCTATAACAAAAGACTCCATTAAAGCTCCAAATGAAAGGTATGAATGGCCTTTCCAATTACCAACTAGGATGGGAATCTTTCACCCTCAAAATTGGTGCTAAGGCAAGTAGAGTAGCACTCCACTAGCTCTCCTCTCCAAATGCAAATCACAAATTCTAAAATGATCAAAAGATACCATCCTTCTTTATTATTTTCTTTTATAAACTTCTATCCATGGGTCGAATTCCTCCCAAGAGCTTCATGCCAACTCAATTTGGAAAGAGATTCCCAAGTATGCCACTCGTCCTTCCAATTCTAGCCCTCTCCTTCTCCAAATTCGAATTGGTGTCTCTTTCGCCGCCCTAACTCACTTGAGCGCCCTCTTGGAATATATTTTTAGCCTTTACATGTCATATATGTCATATGTCAGCCTTCAGGTATGATTTGTGCCATAGGTGTCATAGCATCTTCATCATTGTTGTCATAGAGCTAGGGAATCTAGTCCAAGTGTCTCACTAGCTCCAAAATGCCTCTTCCTCTTCCATGGGAGTTACTCTTCCACTCCAATTCGAGTATATTGACCTTCCAACTCATCCCAAGAACCTTTAGCTTCTTATGGATTCGAAATGACAAGAGGAGGATGCCATGTGGCATAGAAAATCTAGCTTGTGTGGGTTCCACATCCTCCATGTGTCTTCATGATTAATTGCCACTTTCATTTTCACTTGTATTTATTTATTTAGCTCCTTTATTAAATATTTATGCCATTCTAATGTTCAAACATAATTTATTATCTCCCTTATTTCAAATCCCAAAGCTTTGACCCCCCAACGTAGGGAACTAGTAATTTTCCTCCATGGCAGTTCATTTGGATGGGTATATTACAAATTTGAATTGGGAATTTCTCTTAATGTGACCCACCTTGTCCATTTCGATCTAATTTCACATTATTACTAACTTGGACTTCATTCTTGGCATTTATTTGAGCCTTAACATCCATTTGAAAAACTATCATGAGTATGGCCAAGGGGCTTAGGCCATTGTGACCTAATGCAAAATTTTGGGACATGACATCTCATCCACAATGTAAGGTACATATCTTAACAGTCTTAGAAACTTACTGCTTAACTCTTTCATGTTCATAGAAACCAGTTTTAAATCATAAAACTCTTTTACTTTTTCTTCATAGTACTGTTCAAGAAAAAAACTTCTTCTTAAAATATTTCTTAAATGTACTCCAAGTTACACTCTTTTCTTTAATACTTTTTTACTCTCTTTATATCCTACCACCAAATATCTGCTTTCCTATTCAAATTGTAAATGGCCATCTTGGCTTTCAACTGATCTGAATAATCGTATATTTGAAAATACTTCTTCATACCTGATAGCCATGCTTCGACTGCCTCTCCCTTTTCACTTTCACTGTTAAATGTTGGGGGGTTTTATCTTCTTGAACTCCCCTGAAATCTGTTCATAAGGTTTATAATTCCTCCTTTTTGGTCTGCAGTCACTTTCACTGCTGTCACTAGAGTACTTATGTTTCTTTTTACGCATTTTAACATTAACTTTAGAAGATGAGCTACTCTTATCATTTGAAAATTTTAACTTCTTACCCTTGTGTTGGTAGGACATGGTTCTTGATTCAGAATTAATTTCTATCATTTTATCTCTTTCGTCATTATGAAATTTATCCAGTAAAATATGATTCAGTTCTTCTTGAGCCTTTAAAATTCTCTCATTCTCTTATTTAACATTTTTCATCTCAACTTTCAAATATTTTACTGTTCTAAGTAGTTCAGATGATTGATCATTTAATTCTACATAAATTTCTTCATTAACATGTTCACGTTCATTATTATTTTGTTCGTTATGATGATATCTGTCCTCAGCAAATTCTTCTGATCCTTCCATATCTGCAATTTAAATATCAAATGTTCTGTACATAAACAAATTAACAAAAAACAGTAACTGTGTTTTTCTGTTTTCAATTTTCATTTGTGCATGTTGAGCCACACTCAGGACTAGTGTTTGAACTTGCGCTTTGATACCACATGTAACATCCCCAAAAATTCGTAAAAATTTAAAATTTTTCTGTGTAGTTTAAATACTAATATTAATATGCGTAAAGTATAATTTTGGAATTTTAAACTTCTGGTTAACTATTTTAACTACATGTCGTAATGACGACACTAAACTACAATACTCGTCGTCTATTTTAAAAGGTCTTTAAGTGCTAAAATACAGCCTCCTTTTGTCTGTCATTAATAAGGTGATATACTGCTTATGATGATGATTGATAAATTCATTGATATACCTTATGTCGTAATATGATATTGTAGTTACAATGTTAGTACTGAACTTGTACTTTATTGTTGAAGGGGTCCCTTATGATGCCCTAGAGCTTACTTAGCTTTACGCTAATGCATGCTACCACTATTTCCAGGTTACATGTGAGAATATACATCTTTAAAATGAATATTAATGTTATGATCGAGATTACTATGGTTATAATCTATCTATTCACTTCATACAGGTTTGATGGTAATAATCTATTGTTTTATGGTTTCTTTTACATTATAGATGTGTTGGTTGATTAAGTCCTTACCATGGAATTCATGGATTCTTAGGAAAATTAATGGTATTAATTAACATGAGCTCCGAACTATGTTAAAGTGGGTTCCAAAAACCATTCGGCGCTAAGGTAATAGGGTCTCCATAATACAATGACATGAACTATAGTAGTGTGGGTTTACATTTGAAAGGTGGTGGTTGACAGTTCATATATTAAATGAACCTACGTGATTTACTTGAGAGTAGCACCACGTAAGGGTAAACCCTATTCCTGTGCTTAAGGGTTTGGTATTTGGAATTAGTTGTTGGTTTCAGCGTTGATGTAGAGGGCATAGCCTTTTCGGCCTCCATGGTTGTTATGTTACCCAAGCATCACTCGCAGGGTTAGTTCAATGCTGTAAGTGTTGAGTCGTGGTGTCTTTATGTTTTTTCAGAACGTGCATTAGTGTTCAGTTGCTCGGATTCTCTTCTCGGCAGGATTTCGAATCCCACAAAGGTAAAATTCCAACCTTTAAGTTTTAAAGTTTGTTTACAGGTCATGAGGTTCTGCAACTTAATGCTTCCTGTGTTTTAAATAAAAAAATATCTTCATATGCTATTTGAAATAAGTTTTAACCTCTCATTTGAATGTTGGACAGGGTTTCTACCAGCCTCAGTCTTGTCTAAGGTCTCGGCGATAGCTTGGGAGAAAGGATAAGCTACTCTAATGGTTGGGAACCATGGTAATCTTTGGGATCATCCATGAGAGTGACCTCTATCAATAATGTGTTAAAAATGCAGCAATGGTTTCTTTGTTTTTCCTACGAGCATGATCTATTTTAGCATTTCTTAGTGATGGCGTTGTTCTTTTTAACTTTTGGTTGGATGCTGAAGCTAGGGCTCCGATCACTATTTTGTAAAGGAAGGTGTTGAACTTCTGTTCATTTTTTTTACAGGTACCATTTAGGAAACCCTGAGCGATGCTCACTGTAATGTATTCATTTATGAAAAGAATGGTTACAGGTTTTGATAATTGTTTTTGAATGTTTAACAAGATGTTTCTCTCAACTATATTTATAGATTACTGTTTTTGTTTTGGTTATCGTACTTTGAAATTGGGCCAAGCCCTCCTTCGTATTTTATTGCAATGTATTTATACGTTTCCTCGGTTCAGGATATGATACAGGGTTAAACCCTAAACCTTGTATTACATTTATAATTATCATTTTGCTTATAATGCAAAGCCTATGGCTGAGCGATCTCTGTAACTCGAGACTCAAACCTTTGACCTTCTTTCGATACCCGTGGGAACACAAATACAACGATGTATCAAATGGACGCATTCTACATCGCTTCCGATGTTTCCATTGCAATAGGGATTGATTTGTTTTTGTTGTTGTTTATAATTCCATATATAAGGATACCTGAACCATATGTATTTTAATTTGAAAGGAAAAACCCTAAATTGTGTAATGCCGGTTCATAAATATTTTAATGAACCCTGGGTGAGCCCTTACGGGTCTCGAACTCAAGATTGCATTAATTTTGTTGATTGATATTTATATTAATCATGTTTCTAGTATGTATATATGTTTGTACTGTGATAGTATGTTGTTAATTTGAGAGATGATTACAGGGTTTCGACCCTTAACATATTTTTGTATAAAAATGACTAGTTACAATGTTGTTGTATTTTTAGTGTATTGAACAACTATATGATACTTGAAATTAGTTTATGTCTACTTGACTCAGTTAATATCGTATAAGTTGTAAACAAGGTTTGACCTTGAACTTGATTTACTATTTATACAATTCGTAATGACCGCTTATGGGAATATCGATTAATAACAGAAGATTTCATAGTATAATCTATTTGATGTATTTAATGTTTATGTGAATGTGCTTCCAAGGTTATGTTTCGATTTAGTAATTTTATATAGTACTTTGTTTGTGAATCATGATGCCTGTAGGAGTTTATCTGAAAGATGTTTATAAGGGGTTTGTTTTGGTACTATATACTTTGGTAGTATAACACCTTATTTATGAAAGATTATTTATTGTTTTCTAAGTGAATTGTAATATTAAATCTATAATTCTAAATTAATTCATGTATAGCTTGATAGTAATATAATGCTTCTATTTACATGATAAATGTATAACTAGGGTTTGTAAAATGATATTTCTGTTTGAACAATGAAAAGTGTTTACATTAATAGATTTCATGTTTAAGAGAGCAGCATTCTGCTTATAGAAATATATTCTATTTCAGACAATAATTCCTCCTATTTACATATCATTTCATCTTTGTTACTTAAACAATCTTCATGTACTAGGGTACATCTTCCCATCATCAAATCTCTTGTGGGATCAATTCTAACACCACAAGGAATAAATTTCATCTCTCTAGAGAATGTGTGAGCCTCTGCTTAAATTCGATGGCTATAAAGATTGCCTAGGTCTTTTGGGTCAGTTTTGCAATTAATTAGCCACCAGCTCAGTTCCACCATCGTTGGGGAACATGACCACATTTTAAGGGAGGTTGTCCCATAACAACAACTAGTAAATGAGTTCAAATGCTGCCACTTGTCCATTTCCTTCTACCCCAGATTCCATTCCTCCTAGTGGGCCAGTGAACACTCTTTCAATAGTCTCTTTGGGTGAGTGTCTCCTATTTTAATTTATTAAATAATATTATTTATTCATTTACAGTCATCCTTAACCATTCTTGGTCATTAATACAAAAAATTTACAATAAAAGTTTAAAATAATATTTTTCCACAAACATAAAATGTTTCAAGTACTAGGTAGGTTACACCTTAGAAGGTTTCCCAAACTTCTATTCACCACCTTGGTCTGTCAGTCTGTCTGTAGATGATATGTTGATCTAAACTGCAACCTCGTGTCCCGTTTCTTCGATAGGGTTCTCCAGAAATGTCCCATAAACTTGGTATCTCTGTCCGATGTGATACTCTTCGGCAACCCACACAATCTGACTACTTCCTTGAAGAATAACACAACAATTCCTATGGTGTCACTTGTCTTTCGATAAGGAATGAAGTGTGCCATTTTCAAAAATCTGTCGACCACATTAAAGACTGAGTCACTCTCTTGCAACCTCTTAGGCAATCCTAGCACAAAATCCATTCTTAGGTGCTCCCATTGGGTATCGGGTACAGGTAATGGTGTATACAACCCCATATTCTGACTTCTCCATTTTTCCAACTGGAAAACTCTACACTATCGAACCGACTTTCCGACATCTGTCGTCATTCCTAGCCAATAATACTTCTCTTCGACCAATGCCCTGGTCTTGTCAATGCCAAAATGAATTGCTAATCCGCTGCTATGCAACTCTCGGATTAGGTTCTCTCTTACAAATCCTCTGGGAATACACAACTGTTGTCCCTTGAATAGGTATCCCTCTTGGATAAAATAATCCAAGTATGGAGTCTTGTCGACACTCCATGGTTCATGACAAGCCTCCCATGCTTTCGCAAAATCCTCGTCGGTCACATACTCTTCCTTCACCGACTCTATTCCTGTTGCCTGAACTGTCGTTGTGCTCAGCAATGCAACTCTTCAACTCAGCACGTCGGAAACCTTGTTCGACTTGCCTGACTTGTGTCGCAACATGAAAGTATATCCCTGCAGGAATTCAACCCATTTCATGTGCCGCTGATTCAACTTCGAATGAGTATTCAGATACCACAATGCTTGGTGATCTGTGTACAACAAAAATTCCTTGGGCAACAAATAATGCCTCCACTTCTTCAATGCTTGGACAATAGCATAGAATTCCTGGTCATAGACTGAATATCTCTGCTTCGCATCATCCAACTTATCACTGAAGAATGCAATTGTTCAGACCTCCTAGCTCAACACTCCTCCAAATGCCATTCCACTCGCATCGCAATTGACCTGGAAAACTTTCTCGAAATATGGGAGCGCTAACACTGGGCTCTCAGTGACCTTTTCCTTCAACTTGTCGAAAGCTCACTTGGCTTCTTCTGTCCACTTGAATTACCCTTTTCTCATGCACTCTGGAAAAGGTGCACAAATATGACTGAATCCTGAAATGATCTTCCTATAGAAACTGGCAAGTCCATGGAAACTCCTAACTCCAGTCATACTTGTCGGTTCTGGCCAATCCAATATTTCTTTCACCTTTTCTGGGTCCATCACTAACCCTTTACCCGATATTAAAAATCCCAAGTACACCAGTTCTTCCTTCATGAAGAAACACTTTAGTAGGTTTTCCATCAGCTTTTCTTCTTGTAACTTTTGCAATACTTGTTGAATATGCCCCAAGTGCTCTGTCTTGGTTCGACTAAATATCAGGATGTAGTCTAGATACACTACGATGAACTTACCCAAGAATGGTTTCAATACTTCATTCATTAATCGCATGAATGTACCTGGTGCATTAGTCAATACGAATAGCATGACTAACCACTCATACAACCCTTCCTTCATCTTGAATGTTGTCTTCCATTCATCTCCTTCTCTAACCCAAATCTAGTGATACCCGCTTTTCAGGTCTATCTTCATGAAGTACTTTGCTCCACTCAAGAAATCCATCAAGTTGTCTATCCTTGGAAATGGAAACTAGTACTTGATCTTGATGTTGTTTATAGTTCCAGAGTTTGTACACATCCTCCATTCTTCACCTTTCTTCGGTGCTAATACTGCTGTCGTTGTGCACAGACTTAGACTTTCTCTGATTAACCCTCTGTCCAACAACTCCTGGACCTATCGATTGAGTTCCTGACCTTCTGTTGAACTCATCCGATGCGGTTCCTTGTTTGGAAGACTCGACCCTGGAATCAAGTCGATCTGATGGGATATGATTCTCGTTGGTGGGAATCCCATCGTTGTCTCATCGACTACTATGCTTCAAAACTTGTCAATCATATTTTCGACTTCGACCAGAATCTTCTCCATTGTCATCCTCTCGACACATGGTCCCTTTGGAATGATGGAAAAACATCCCAACTGCTTTTCCTCTTCTGCGAGGAATTCTTTCGCTGAACACATCAACACTTGCTTTTCATAAAAGTTTCTCTCACCCTGCTTACCATCGGCTTGCTCCTTCGGATTCGGCTTAAGAGTCCTTTGCACGCCATTCTTCCACATTATGAATGTGTTGGCTTGACCATCATAGATCATTTTTCGATCATATTTCCATGGTATCCCTAACAGCAGATGGCACACGTCCATTGGGATTATGTTGCACAGTACATTGTCCTGAAATCCTTCGACTCTAAAGTTAATTAGGCACTGTCTGGTCACCTTCACATGATGTACTTTCTGCAACCATGAGATATTGTATGGGTGTGGATGTTTTCGGAATTTGAACCCAATATTATCGATGACATCTGTCGACACAAGATTCTCAGTGCTTCCACCATCAACTATGGTCTTGCAACGCCATTCATCGATTCGCACCTTGGTTCGAAAGATGGCCTTTCATTGTGTCGGCTCTTGTTCGTTGCGTCAATATTCTTGAACCAATGTTCTCCTAACCGTTAGGTTTCTATTTTTCTTCTTCTCATCCTCATTGCTGTCTGATGTCAATTTTGTCCTCTCATCAACTTGATCATCTCTTCGATGTCTGGGTTTCGAATCCTCTACAGGATGTAGGTTCTATGGGCATTCATATGCCTTGTGTCCCGCTTCACGACACTTTTAATAGATTATGGCTGGTCTATTAGCTCCTTTTTTGTCGAATGGACCACTTCGACCATACGCACCTAGACCATGTGTTTCTCGACCATCGTGTCGACTTTCTTGTGTTTTCTCCCTTGTCGATGTCCCTTTCGCACATCAGTTGTCTTCGACGGTTTCTCTTCTATAACCGCCACTTTGGCCTTTTGCGGAAATAGTTTTTGCACCCGACCAGTCATCCTACCTTTGGTCGCTGCAGATTTTCTCAATAGTTTCTCTTCTTCCTTCAGAGCTAGCTAGTAGGCTTCACTGACCTCTCTGAATCTTGATATGATCAATTCATCCTGAATGACATATTTCAAGCCGTTCACGTACCTAGCGACAACTTCTTCTCCTTCGTCAATTTGGCTTGAAATGATCAACAATCTATAGAACCCTTCCGTGTATTCCTTTACGGTCATATCTTTTTGTCGAAAGTGCTGAAACTTTTGGTACAAGGAAATCAAATAGTCATTTGGAAAGAACTTCCCTTTCATCTTACCGACCATCCTATCCCAAGATTTGATTTTCTCCTTGCCCTTTGTGACTCTGTCAGCCTGCACATTATCCCACCACAATGAGGGATGACCCTTCAACCTCAAACATGCATTCTTAACCCATTTAGGATCCTCAATATGCTCTATGTCGAAGTATTTCTCCATCTCTCTAAACCAGTCTATCAAGTCTTCTGGATCCAGACTTCCTGAGTAGGTACGTACATATATCTTCATCCGACCTCTCATATCTATCAAAATTTTGATCAGTTTTTCTTTTGGTTCTTCTCCTGTTGCCTCTCGTGCTTCCACTTCTTCGACCTCCTCGTCGTTGTGGTCTAATGCATCAGGAATACAACCGCACCTTTTGGATTTCTTTGATCAATGCAACTTCATTTGTCAAAGTTTGCATTGTTTTGACGCACTCGTCGAGCATCTCATGATCAACTGTGACTGCTATGACACAGGCTCTTCATCCAACACCTCGAATGTTAACGCCTTTGTGAGCCATTTTCAACCTCGGCTGAAACTCCCTATTAACACCAAAATTGCCCCCCTAGGTTGTAGAGAGTGTAATTCTGGGTAACCACTAACCAGTCTTTGGTCTGCGTTTCTGACCTAACAAAAATAGAGAGGGCTCCCTCTTTAACTCACAGAAAGCTGAAAATCATCAAGATTGTCAATAATGAAGAAACAGACTAGCATTCAACATTTAAGATATTCAATGAACAATAGGTATAGATGATCAGATTTATGCTGGAACAATTTGTTTAAAACCTTGGTAAGAGAATCAGGAGGAGAACTATTAGGCAATGGAGTCAAAAGATTAATCATAAACACATAACAATGCTGCTACATAAGATATCTAAACAGAGGCAAGGTAGCCACCCATGCACAGTCAAACAGCTTTAAGGGGTGAAACAGAAGAAGAATGAACAGTCCATCATCATAGGACATCTAACAAGGATGAATCCTATTCCAACTTTAGCAGAAACGGGTGGTGAAATGCCTGAAATATAAGGAACAGGGTATTATTTCAATGAATCCCATTCCAATGCTACCCCTATTCAAGCATGAGAGAAATTTAACATAATGAAATACAAAGAAAGATAAACAAATTAACATGGGAAAGGAAAGACAGACTGCAAAAAAGATGACACAGGAAATATCTGCAAAATAACCCAGCCTCAAACACTGCTGATGTATTAACAATAAAATCTCAGAAAACAGAGCTGAGCTCTCCTAGGATTCATCCCAATGATTCACTCATCCTTAGTCCTTCTATTACAAATATTATATAGCTTCCTGGAGCCTCCTATTCGACCTAATTCTTAATAGAAAATGGTTACAATGTTTGGTGATACATCATCAAGTGAAAATTTGCCACCTATCCTTCCAAAACAAAAAAATGAAATAAAACCTAATTGCCCCTTTTTTACATCCGGCAACAATTTTCACTAAATGATAAATTTATTACAAAGCAAAAGACAGAAGATATTATAAATGTCCTCCAGGTGGCTGCTCCTCTAACTCTGAACTCTTCATTTCTGTTTGTCTTTCAAATGTCAGGTGGCTTCCATTCTTCTTTAATGTCACGTTTACCTGCCATTTTTCTTCTCTTTTCTTATGAGGGAAACAAAGGAAAACAATAGGTATTTGAAAATAGCTCTGTTACATTTTCAACTTTTATTTTCTTTGCTTGTAAAGCCAAATTTCTGGGGCTGTACACTTTGCATCAAGTCTCTTTGTTTTGTCATGACACATTCTTACTTGCAGCATGACCAAAAATCACCAGACCTGTACAATCCCAAAATATCATCATTTTCTGAAGTGATCCTGTCTATGGACGATTCCAGGTCTGAATGAATTCCCATGCCCTAGAAAATTTAGTATAACATATTGAGCTATGGACTCCCCGAGCTGCCTATAGTTGGATAATCCATATAAACAAGCCTCCCACCACAAAACACATCCATATAATATTTTGGGGTTAGTCTTCTCAAAAAGGGTTGAAATGAAAATTATAAACCCTAACCCTTGGTGAGATTTCAAATAGAAGCTTTGATTTTGCAATAACCTGCTAGGATCTATTCTTCATTCTCCAATAGCATTTTTTACTGCACATTTACGTGCTTAACACCTGTGCTAGAAACTTCTCTAAGAATCATGAATAACCTTGGAAAACTGCGATGGTTGTAGCAGCTTTCTTCCATGGAATCGACTCTTTTCAAACCCGCACAATATTAGAGACAGGCTCACCCAACGATATCTCATAATTTTCTTATTTTGTGGAATGGAAAGAAATGAGCATGAGGAGAAGCGATAATAAGGCCAACTCTGTGTTAAAAATGAAATCTAAGCTCGTATTGGAGCAATATCGTCTTTTTGGACACTTCCTTCACCACCAGCTGGGTAAAAACACAAGTAAACGGCTGCACCATTTTCCCAAACCACTGGTTTGGTTGGAAATATCTTGGAGACCCCAACATCCATTTTGTCTTTAGCACACATATGAAATACTTGCTCATCCTTCTCCTACACTTTGTCGGTGAGACAATACAAAATAGTGATAGCCCATCTGCTTGTGTCTTGCACATGAGAGGAATGGATAATACATTAGCAGCATCATTTTGGAGAAACCACGCCAATGGGTCATTGATTCTATTAGAGCCATTGCATATCGAACCCATAGCTTCAACTACGGTTGCGTGAAACATTTGCACGTCACGCCCCCAATGAGCTCTGCAAATGCTCTTATCATCGTGGGTTTGGTCGAGACGACCTGGACGCCCCCAACATTTCTCTATTGTCATGGCATTAGTTCCCAACGAGCTTGTCAACCTGATAAAGAACCAGGCTGGAGGGAAAAACAGACTCATCATGGGCTGCATTATTCCTCATCTGCAGAAATATGGTGGCATGGCAGCAATTACTCATCGGGTGTACAAATGCCAAGTCTCAACGAAATTGTGGATACACGCATCTCTGAAAAACTGGGTGATTTCCTTTGCTTGTTGAGACCTCCAAAGATGCAATGAATGTATCTCTTTCTCTTCTATGTCAAATGATGGTAGCACCAAACCCTGTGTGTGGAGCTGCTAAACTTGGACGGAGGGGAGGACAGTCGTGGCTACACGAATCTTGAGAAACCATATTAGAGAAGGAGGGTGATTCATTTTTTCTACCCCAACTCCTCATCGTTGCAGTCGACTCCCCATATTTGGCTAAATGGCACCGTCTCCCCTATCCATTTTGGCATTTTAGGGTTTTGGAATTTTGGCACTACGGCCAAATGGAAAGAAAATGAGCCACCCGTGTAGGTAGGGTTTTCACCCTAGCTTGTGCAAATGAGCACCTACTAAGGAGAAGGGCCTCCTTAGTAACAGTTCAGAAAACAGTAATTAAAAGCAGTAAAACAGTATGAAATTTAACCTAGCATGAGCATTGACATAAATAATAAAACATGAAAGTATGGCAAAAGATTTCTCCTTTTGTATTAAATGTTAACTCAAGTGTAGAGGTTGATAAATCCCTTGTAGTAGTCCAAGAGGGTTGCTT
The DNA here is from genome assembly GCA_027924585.1 of Larix kaempferi. Lineage (NCBI taxonomy): Eukaryota > Viridiplantae > Streptophyta > Pinopsida > Pinales > Pinaceae > Larix > Larix kaempferi. The sequence goes on along the minus strand of BSBM01000047.1, from coordinate 67,988,273 downwards.
CCAAGCTCCAGTGTTGTTCCTTTCTCCTTCTCCAAAGGGTTTTGGAAATGGGCCAAAGGGGCACTCAAATGTGAAAATAACTCAAAAGGGTGAGCTAGGGTTTCAGGAGGGATTTTGGCAAAGTAAGGATATGGATGATTGTGGATATGAAATGGGGAGCCTCCATCACCTATTTATAGGTTTTTAGTGGTGGAGTGTTGACCCATGGTTTTGGGAACTATATGGTTTAGGTAAGTTGTATAGGGTTTTTGCTTCCTTTTTTCCCTCTTTTTCCTCTTTTTTGTATTTTTAATTCCTTTTTTAGAGGGTTTTTTCTATTTTTGGAGGAATTTACTTTATTTTGAGGGAAAAAGGGGGGTTTTGGCCTTTTGGAGGCTTTTTTAATGGTGTTTTGGCCTTTTTGAGGCTTTTTAATGGGTTTTTAAGGTTTTGGAGGCAAATATTGACAAATGAGTCATGTAATGAGAGAGATGAGGTAGTGAGCACTTTTTGGGTGTTAACAGATTGCTCCCTGATGTGTGAGGGCAGGAGCTCATCGAATGGCCGATAGACATCATAAGTCTTTTATGGTTGTGGAGAGGAGAATAAACGAACTAGAGCCTGGAATAATGATCCCAAACAAACTGCAAAAACTGAAAGTACATGACCTCATTAATGAATGAGGAATAATCTGAACATATGGTCGAGGCGAGAATTCCCATGCTCGTATCAAGATATAGAACAATAACAAGGGGGTCCAATAAATGGGGACCTGAAATATACATGGCCTCAAAGGAGGAAGAATCTCAATATATGGACGAGGCAGGCATACCCATGCTCGTATCTAGATATATATAAAAAATAACAATGAGGCCAAAAAATGGGGGCATGAAGGATACATGGAGAACCACTGTGTACATCATAAGGGTCCAGAGGGGACACAAATCTGGGACATACTACTAGGCTAACCATGTCTGAGATGAAGAACTGATACACTAGAATAACAACAGTGCTATTGAGTGTGGTACCAGAGGAACTAATGAGCTGCTGGATCATAGTGACAGGGAGTCATACCCTCAATGGTACACTGAACTGGAACTGAATTGGGTACTCAAGGAAGCATATAACTGGATGGCTTCCGAATACAATCGCCTACGTAACCTGGACATTCACGGGAACATATAACTGAGCGTTCCAAAGTGACTCACCAATGTGCTAGAGTCGGGGGAAATCTGGGGTCTTCGACCAATAATTGAAGGGATATATACCCTGCGCGATTCTCGACAATGTGATCAAGGTGTTGAAGTCGAGCATGTGAGAAACAACCACTCGGAGAGGCACTGAGGACTCCTCTCAAAATGGTCTGTAGGCACTCACCACAGATGGTGATGAGTCCAAGGCGCAAGGACCTCTGGTTCTATCCTCTAGAATAGATGGGATGTCATCGACAGAGGGAGACCTGCAACTAGCAAGGCAATGATGTTTTCTTGATAGGAGCACGAGGTGGAGAACAGAAGTGTGAGAGTACTGATGGTAGGATGGACATATTGTGCGGGTAGGGAATAACTGGGCAAGTAGAGTGGGTGGAATCAAACTTCCTTTGTTCAGAGTATGATTGCGGGGATGATAGGGAAGCATATGAAACTGACTGGTGGGAAAGGGATCATAGCAATAATGGATCAAGGATAGTGACTGGGATGAGTGATACTCAAGTTGGTGTAACATGGCAGAAGACTGCAGAATACTCTGAACAAAGGTGACCTTATTGGGGGTGCTTCCGTGATGATTGATCATAGTGCCAAGAGGCACGGGGGGAACTTCTTCATGGGTTAAGGATTTAGAAGAAGTGTGTGCAAAATGGTACTATCATGTGGATTTATACGATCCTAGGACAGTTCATGCTCATGATTACTTTCAATTTTAAGGAGTCTGAAAGCGATAAGAAGACTTTGCAATAATGGAATGGTACTGTCGTGTGGATTTGTACGAGCCCAGGATAGTTCATGCTCGTGGTTTCTTTCAATTTTAGAGAGTCTGAAAGCGATAAGAAGACTCCAGGGGATTTCTTTTTCGTGTGTTAGTCTCCAAGGCCCAATGAAGCATAAAAGGATGCAATGAAGAACTCTTCTAGCCGGTGTGACTAGAGTATTCCTTTTTCATAATTAGTCTACCAGGTCCGGAAAAGGGTTAAACTTATACCAGATAGACGCCCTTTCAAGTACTTTAACGAGCATGAAAGGAAGCAAGATTGCTCGACGATCATTTAATTGTTTTAGGAGTCAGAAAAGAGCTTAACAGAAACTCCCTAAGTGCCTTTTTCGTAAAGGACTTGTCTGGCCCGAAAAAGGGATAAAATTACACCAAACAAAAGGAATGGTCAGGAAAGGAGGAAGTGCTCAATCAAGGAACATTGTTGATGACCAAGAACGAGGGTAGGGGGAACACTAGTGGGCCTTCTTGCGGGATAATGAATGGTGGAAAAATAACGAAATAATTGTAGTATGAATGGAGTGACTGGCTCATGTAAATATGTGGAACAATCCGATGGCGGCCGATGTGGCGTGCAAACCGAGGCAGCAAGGTGTCGGGACACAATGTTGAAATTATACCTGGTGAGAGTGAGAAATGATCTCAAGCATCATCACGAGTTCGAAAAACTAGATCCGATGATATAAAAAGTGTTAAAAATAGATAACGACCGATGTGGCATGCAAACCGAGGCGACGGGGGGCATTTTGGAAAAAATACACAAAAAAATGGGGGTCAGAGCAAGAAATGATCTCAAGCATCATCACGGGCTCGAAAAAATGAATCCGATGATATAAAGTATATCAAAAAATGGGCTACGGCCGATGTGGCACGTAAGCCGAGGCGACGAGGTGTCCAGACACAATGTTGAAACTATTCCTAGTGAGAGTGAGAAATGATCTCAAGCATCATCAGAAGCACGGAAATATGAATTCGGCAATATAAGGAACGTCAGAACGGACGATGGCCAAGGTGGCATGCGGACCAAGGCAACAAGGGGCGTTTTGGAAAAAATACCCGAAAAAACTGAGGGTGAGAGCGAGAAATGATCTCAAGCATCATCACGGGCACGGAAATATGAATCCGGCAGTGCAAATGGTGCGAAAAACGGAGGTCATAAGGACTCCGGAATGGTCAAAGGAAATAACTAGGTTAAAAAATGGTTGCAAATAAAGGTGAGCCCACCAAGCCAAGGATGCAGTGGTGGGGAGAAATGATGACCCGCAGGGGAAGAATACTAGGTGTATCAAATCAAATCAAATCTACAAGTGATATGCGACCTCAAAAATGGTTGAGATCACAAATGTGAAAAAGTGAGCAGGGTTAATGACCTGCCCCCATGCTATCTGCATGGGGTTTATGATTGTGGATCACATATGTGTTGGTTTGAACAATGGGGTCATTGAAATATTGAGATAGATGTGATGGGGAAGATTCAAAATGATTGATCATGCCCCTTATCCCAGGGTCAAGGTAATCTATTATGCCCCCTAACTCAGAGGTCTCAATGTGGTGCTCGATGATAGCGGGGTCAAGACCAGGAATTTCGGTATAGGACTAGGCAAAGACATCGCGAAACTCTTGGAAAAATTTTTTGTACTCTCCGATCTTGTACTCGGTACAGGCGGGTCCCAAAGTAATGATTTCAGGGGCACTTCTGGGGGAAGAGATATCAATATGGATGACAGGTGATATGTTGGCCATGTTACCTTCCTCGAAGGCGTCGGGGGTAGGAATGGGATCTTTAAACCAGTCGACTTTGGCGGGGAGGAAGTCTTTGGACTCAATCGAGAATTGGGTGGCTATGGTGGAGGAAGACTCTTCTGGGAGGAAATAGGAACAGTGGTGCATGTCTTCCTAGGGGTAATTAGGTGTAGTAAGATCCTGGAGAATCTCCTCATCATTGTGGAAACTCTAAATCGTCAAATCGGTTGACGAGGGAGTGGTAGTAGAAGAGATCATATGAATGGTATTAATCTCGCTGGATGAGGGGGATACTGGGGGGTGGATCTCCTAAATTGTGGGGGGTGCCATCTCAAGGTCCAAATTATTCATCTCGTAGAGAGATACTCTGTAATCTGGGAGATCAAGACAGTGATGTGAGTAATGGCCGTAAATACCGCATATTGCATAAGGGTGGTTGGTACGCAGTGATTTATCACGAGGTTTAGGGGCTGGATCGAGTTGGACAACTGGGATGTTGGGGTCATCGTCAAGCATTTGCATGTGCTCTTGTAATGCAGATAATTATGGACATTGATGGGTAGGATGGCCTAACTCATCACACAACGAGCATTTAGGAGGAGCACGAAACACGGGGGGGTTAACTATTTTGGACGGGGGTACAACAGTGTATGGTTGTGGGCCTCTGCCCCCAGTGTGCTTGAGAAGAGGGGGTGGATTCGTAGATGATGAAGGGGGTATTGACACCGGGAGGTGGTTGACTAGTAGTTGTGGTGGGTTGCACCGGTTGTAGGACGACATTTGGTGTCGATGGGGGAACGGGAGGCGAAATATACCACACAGGTAGTCCTAAGGTTAACCCGGGGAGGCTGAGAGTAGCCATAACCAAGGCACTTACTACTCCCGAGGGAGGGAATAAAAAGAGGATTGTGTGGATGGGTGTAACACCAATATGACTAGGTACCAATGGTGGTTTGGGTAACAAGGGCGGTTGATTGTTGGGTGTTTGTGCATTCTGGGAAAGGGTACATAGGTCAGATATCTTGGTCACTGGTGACGGGGGTAGAATGGATTAGAAGGTTGAGGTCATCGACGTATCTAAGTACATTCCGGGTCCCATGGAGGAAACCAACGAGGTAGTTGCACCACAAATAGGTTGTTCAACCCTGGGGAGAACATTTTCGGGTGTAGCGGGGGCATTGGGATCATAATAGGTGAGTTGATCGACCTTGACCACGCGTCCGTCATGGGGGAACATCATGGTACGAAAAACAAATGAGGCAACCGCCCGCATGACATACATGTAGCTTCATCCAAGTAAGAGGTTATAATCAAGTTTGGCGTTGATGACCTCTATGTCAATGAGCATTGTTTTACCAGCCAACTGGACGGGGACATTAGCTAAGAGACCTTGGGGTTGAGCCGAACGTCCGTTGTAGGCTCGCAACGCAGTGGTGGACTGCTGGAGAGTAGGGGATCCTAGCTTCTACCAAACGGATGTGGACATAACGCATGTAGAGGCACCTTCATCGATAATGCACCGATGGATGACAAGATTCCTAATGGAAACAGAAACTTGGAATGCTAAAGTGGAAGGCAGGTGTGGTTCGGATTGGTCCAAATCGAAGGCCATCAGTCATGAATCATTTGGGTTAATAGCACCAATGGCAGAGAGAAAAGTCTTGCACTGTGAAGGACAATTTTTTAAGACCTCTAATGTAGACATGGCTGCGGGGGGACTGGGCTAAGTCATCTACAATGTTGTAATTAGACGCAGCGCAAGCATTGGGGTTATTGTTGATGCGACAAAGTGGGAAGCGAGGTGCTTTGGATGCGCCATCTAGTGGAGCCGGAGGTATACGTAACGACTGATCAGTGGGATGAGCGTTAATGTTTTTGTTGGAGGGAGGGGCTTCGAGGGGGGAGCCATATTGGTTCCGATGGGTTTGAAGGTTGACATCGGCAGATGACATCATTAACAAGTGATGGGTACCTGAGTCTAACATGGGTTGATTAGGAACGGCATAAGTTATTTGCTGTTGTGGTGGCGCGTTTCCTTGAGGGGGAGCTAACAGTTGAGCATTCACCATGCCTTGTGTGGGAAAAGGGTTTTGTAACACCAAGGGTTGATTCTGAGGTGGTGGGGGGTTGGGTGGCACCTGAGGAGCCGCGTGCCCTTGGAAGTGAGCATCGTCAGTCCAAAGTTTCCGAGCTCACTCCAAATGTGGGAATGCGTGTGTGTAATGGCCATAGACCCCGCAAATAGAACAAGGATGGTTTGTTCTCAAATTAGGATTTTTGGCCTATTTGGGCATCCAATCAGGGTTTTGGTTGGCAGGTGTCGCGTTATTGTTGTTTGGGGGATTGGGAGGTTGACCACCTTCGTCTGGAGGGGGGTTGTTCCCACGGTTACGACCTTTGCCGTGGTTTTGCTGGCTCTATTGGCTGTGGTTATTTTGATTTTGTTGCGGATTTTGTTGGGCATACACTTGCCCTTGGGAAGCAGGTGGTTTTTGGGGTTGTGCAGGTGAGGGAGCAGGCTGCGATGGATAATAAGTAGGTGGAGGCAGCGCAGGTGCTGAACCTTGTGGGGGTTGCTGATATTTCTGTGGAACGGGTTGTGGGTTTGCCGCAGGGGTTTCCTATGGTGGGTAATAAGCAGTTTGGGCTTGAGAGGACACAAGAGCTGGTCTAGCCTGCGGGTGGTAAAATGGCTGAGGTGTGACTGGTGCGGCGTAAGCGGGGACGGCATGGCTGAAGCACTGAGGTGGACACGAGGGTTTGTGGGAATGATGGTGATGTGCCATGGGAGCATATGAATTGGTTGCTCCGGACTGAGATGTAGCCCGTGAAAGGTCGAGGCCATGGCTAGGACGTGCTATGGAAAAGGGCTGGTTATGTGAGGCAATATGGCCAATGATGCCATATGCGGCATGGGATGCCCTTGGCGCATCGTGTCAGGAGGAATCGCAGCGGGGGGCGTCAGGGATGATGGAATATAGGTAACCAGACTGGGCATAAATAAGGTCAAATTGCTGGGCTTTGAGGATGGCATCTTCTTCGGACTGGGGTCGTTTGGATGCCACATCCTTTGCAATGACAGGAAGGAGAGATTTTAGAAACTAATCTAAGAAGATACGGTCATCTAACTTGATTTTGCAGAGGTTGCGGCATCGACGCCAGTCATGAATGTGGTCAGTGATGTGGTTAGCCGTGTTCTATCTGCAAGATAGTAGGATCTCAACTCCCGCATCATAGTGGACAGGTAACTGAAAGAACTGCAGGAAAGTCGAGGCATGGGAAGTAAAGGTGGCATGGGTCCCATGGGGATGCTCGATGTACCACTTATCTGCAGAGCCAGTGAGGGTGCGTTGTAACAGACGGAGGTAGACAGAGTTGTCCACTATGGAGTTGGAGGAACACCATAGATGGAAGGACATAATATGGTTCTGGGGTCTTCACCTGCCTTTCCCTCAAACTTAGGGATGTCAGAGGGGAGCTTGGTGGGCATGTGAGGCCACGCAGGGTCATGTCTAATGGGATCGTTAGTCAGTCTGGCTAGGTCAGGAAGGTTGATATTAGCCATGAATGGAAAACTAGTAGAAGGATGTGACATACTAGTGGTTGTGACCATGTTGGGGCCAATGCCCTCGAGTGGAGGGGCTGGGTTTGGGATGTTTCCCCCAGGTGGAGGAAGAAATGTGGTATGCGACGGTCCTACACCGCCAAGGGTAGTGTGAGTCACTGATGGAGTGGGGATGGGTATGCTAGCTACTGGAATGGGTACAGTGATCGGAATGGTAGATGTGGGCCCCATCAAGGGCATACCCAAAGCAGGTGTGGTAGTTGGTGTAGTGGTGGATGCTCCACCAATGGTCCCTACAAAGAAAGGGTTGGAAGTCATGCCAGCCATGGGGCTGGCTGGTGCAATGTAAGTGGGGGTTCTCGAACTCTACCTCAGAATCAGAGGTGAAATAAGGGGCGTCTAGATCGGGTGATGGAGTTCTATGCCATTGACGAGTGGATTCAAGTGACAAAGCTCGAGATCTATGATGAGTGGTATCAAGTGATGAAGATCTATGTCTATGACGGGTGATGTCAAGTGAATTGTGCTGCGGGGGCTCACCCCAGAGGTGCCGAGAATGTCTCAGGGACTCAATGGTGACAGATGGTGTCAAGTATCTAGGGGTTGTGTTGAGTGAAAAATAGCTCAAAAACCCTAATGCAACCGAGTGTGTAGAAGGAGAGCGCAAAAAATATGGCACTCAGGCCAACAACCAACTCAAAACACTTACTGTAACAGATATGCTACAATAAGTGGAGTATTAATAGAAATGGTCAGAATACCAACAAGCAGCAGGTTTCCTAAAAAATAAAAAATGCTGGACTTGCTAGACCAAAGGGAGGTAATGGAGCATGCAAACACCTATCTAAATAGTATTCTGACTCAACCAGACATATCCTCTATAAGGTGATGAAATCCAAGTTAGACAATATGGATAGTAGAGCCAAGTGGCTAAAGATATCCCCCTACCGAGAGGGACACCGGGTAGTCAATCCTAGAAGAAAGGCAACTAAGATACCTCGTTCATGACACGTCTTGAAAAGGTGAATCTGGAGTTTGGTTCTATCGTCGTTGTATCCCCATACGGGTGATACACCAAGAACTACGAAAGGTATCTTTCAGTTACTGAATGGAATGCGGTATTCCACAAAGGCCTTCAGAACCAGTCTGGCTACTTCAACCCTCCTAAGGGAGAGGCCCTCTGATAAACTGGTTGTGACCGTGCCAAAAAGTAATAGGGGATTTTGGTTCCCTAATGGACAACAACTATGTCTCAAGTGTAAGCAACCGAGGGGTGTTATTTGGATGCCTATCCCCCTCGATCCTACCTAACTACAAGATTCTTATGTGTTCCCCAAGTGGCGTTAGAATGTTGGTTTTGTTAAGTAGTATTTTAGGGTTCACTTGAATTAGGTGACAGAGTGTGTGCGTGTGAGATGATGAACCCAAGTAAAAGTGCCACGGGGTGGGCAACTTTCTAACTAAAAATAATAAAGCAGAAATTAAACTTTGAAATGCAAAATTTTCTCTTTTCAATTAAAATGCTGAAATTTAAAAATAATTCTGTAAATGGAACAGAAATAATACTGTAGAAAAAAGGCTATATGGAAGTATGGCTGCAGATAAGACAGATGGCTGTGCAGGTGCAGAAAATATTGCAGCAAAGTATTGGGTTCAAACAGGTAAAAAATGCAGAAAACAGACCACAGGTCTGTGGCAAATCTGCGCAATCGGACCGCGGGAAACAGGTCAACAGTTGCGGCAGATTGCAAGAATTTGGCTGACAGCCATAGGAAGACCGTGGGAAAAGGGTCAAAAGTCGTAGGCGGATAGCAGAAAAATGGCTGAAAGCCACAGGAGGACCGCGGGAAAAGGGTCGAAAGTCGCAGGTGGATAGAAGAAAAATGGCTAAAAGCTGCAGGCGGACCGCGGGAAAAGGGCCAAAAGTCGAAGGCGGATAGTAGAAAAATGGCTGAGAGCCATAGGTGGACTGTGGTAAGAGGGCCAAAAATCCCAGGCGGATAGCAGGAAAATGGCTGAAAGCCGCAGGTGGCCCGCGGGAAAATGGGTGAACAGCCGTAGTCGAACCCCACGAAACAGGCTAAGAGTCGCGGTCAAATCACGGGTAACAGACTGAAAACCGCTGGTAGATTGCCGGAAATAGTCTGAGAGCCGTGGTCGGATTGCAGGTAACAGTCTGAAAGACACGGTCGGATCGCAATTGCGGGGATGAAAGACGCGATTTACGGCAGCCAAAAGGGACAGCTGAAAGGAAAAAACAGAAAAATATTGCAGAAAATTAAAAACGTTTAGAACTATAACCAGAAATTCAGAGGAACACAAGGGGAGTTGCCAAAACTGTAGCTAGGGTTTTCACCCCAGCTTGTGCAAATGAGCACCTACTAAGGAGAAGGGCCTCCTTAGTAGCAGTTAAGAAAACAGTAAAACAGTATGAAATTTAACCTAGCATGAGCATTGACATAAATAATAAAACATGAAAGTATGGCAAAAGATTTCTCTTTGTGTTTTAAAAGTTACCTCAAGTGTAGAGGTTGATGAATCCCTTGCAGCAGTCCAAGAGGGTTGCTTCCAAGCTCCAGTGTTGTTCCTTTCTCCTTCTCCAAAGGGTTTTGGAAATGGGCCAAAGGGGCACTCAAATGTGAAAATAGCTCAAAAGGGTGAGCTAGGGTTTCAGGAGTGATTTTGGCAGAGTAAGGATATGGATGATTGTGGATATGAAATGGGGAGCCTCTATCACCTATTTATAGGTTTTTAGTGGTGGAGTGTTGACCCATGGTTTTGGGCACCATATGGTTTAGGTCAGCTGTATCATTATAGAAATTTTGAGGTCAAAAAATGGCCTCAAAACAAAGAAAATGTACTATAAAAAACAACCAATCACATTCTAGTAGATGACATCATCCCCCTTGGTTGAGGTGGCATTGCATGAGTTAAGAATGCTTATTTGTCAAATTTTCTATGGTGGATGAAAACACATAGTTAACCAAGGTAGTGTGTAAGTACTTTTAAGTCATAAAGTAAAGTACTCATAATGATAGTCTTTTCATAAAATAATATTATTGTCATTTTCAAGTAAAATACTCATAATGAATGTCTTTTTACACTTTCTCATAAAATAATATTATTGTCATTTTCAAGTGAAGTACTCTTAATTCATAAAGAAAGTCCTTTCTCATTTTTTTATAAAATAATATATTATCATTTTTATGTTTTTAATTTTAAATTATATATTCACTCTATTCTATTTAATAACATAATGTCAAACTAATAAAGAATAATAATAGATTTAATAAATAATAATAATAATAATAATAATGCAATGTGGATTATAATAATATTATTAACATTTTACATGTAAATAAATTTTCAATTAAATTACATTATATTAAATTCATAAGAAAAGTACTAAATATTAAAGCTAAAGAACAACAAATGTTAGAGAGATTTTCACCTTTTGAAGGATGTCCTATTATATTAAATTACATTATATTATTATTTAATTTCATTTGCAAGTTCAAGACAAATAAATGCTAAAGAACAATAAATTTTTGGGAATTTACAATGAATCTTAATCACATCAATGTAGACTTATTTTATTAATTTTATTTCTAGTGAATTTTGAAAAGCAACTCAACCCTGGTTATTTATATTGTGCATAGAAAATAGTGTGGGAGGTGACTTGTCATATATACCTACCCCATAAAACCCCCAATTATTAATAATTTAATATATCTCATATTTTTGTAGTACATCTCTTAGGAGGCCATTTTTTGACCTCAAAATCTCTCTAATGAGAGTTTTTGCTTCATTTTTTCTCTCTTTTTCCTGTTTTTTGTATTTTTAATTCCCTTTTTAGAGGGTTTTTGTTATTTTTGGAGGAATTTACTTTATTTTGGGGGAAAAATGGGGTTTTGGGCCTTTTGGAGGCTTTTTTAATGGTTTTTTTGGCCTTTTGGAGGCTTTTTAATGGGTTTTTTTTGGCCTTTTGGAGGCTTTTTAATGGGTTTTTAAGGTTTTGGAGACAAATATGGTAGGAAATATGGACAAATGAGTCATATAATGAGGGATATGAGGTAGTGAGCACTTTTTGGGTGTTAACAACCAGCAAAAAGATGCCCTCTTATATACTTCCCAAACAACTTCTATCGGCAAAGGTGGTATTGTATGGGTCTAAATGGTTTCGAATACCAGCTCATCTTCATGCGATGGGCCTAGAAAATGACACGTCAGATAGTGGTTCCTTCATCACACCTACTTTTTTCTTTATCTCCCGAGCATTTGGATGGTGCGAGGTGCATCATGAGCCGATGATTTCCTCCCTGCTTTGGCATCAAAATGCTAGCTTGAACATTTATATTCACATTTTAATCTTGGGGACTTTATCCGATATGTGACATGAAGGTAAGACTTCCACACTTTATATATCCTCTTGCATTCAATGTTTACCAACTAACAAATAGAGGAGGACTTTGGCCTTGGGCACTTGGGTGATTGACGATGTGTAGGGCCCTTATCGCTTGACCCTTGGTCCCTTGGTAAGCCCTTGGTGTTGGGCGATATACCTTTTTTGCTCCACCTTTCATCAAAGCTTTTGCCCACATAATTTTTTATATAATAGCCTTCTCCCTAAAGTCTTCACTTTAGTCCATATTGTAAAATTAAAACCCCTTTTATAAACAATCAAGACCTTTTCTTCATAACCTTTAGACTTTGGCCAAAAATTATAAAAATTAAAACCTTTCACAATGCTTTTTTCCATAAAAATCAAAACCTACATTTAGCATAAACCCCTAATTAAAAACCTTTTGTTTTTAATTCTTAAACTTTGGCTTTATTATCATTTAGACTATAGAACTCAAAAGTCCTTCCCTCATAACCTTCTCACTTAGGTTAATTCATGAAAGTAAAACCTTAGTGCCTCTTCTTTTATAAAAGCCTTTCCTTATTTGTCTTAGGTTTAAAGAACTCTCTAGGCCCCCTCAAAAAAGACTTAGGTCACAAACCCTTAGAACCATTTTTCTTTTGTGACCATGGTGTCTGCAACTAAGGAAAAAACTTTTCCTTCTCGACCAAGCTTTGAAACCTCCCGTTATGAGAAGAATGTCCTAATTTTGCACTGTCGACGCTGCCCAAAGAAAATTAATGTCGCTAGAAGACAATTAATCGCAAGATTTTTTGGGGGTGCTAACAACTGGCTCCAGCCAGGGATGCTATCCTCCCTATGAGGTAGTAAAGAACCCATAGACCAGATGCCTGATCCATTGGGCGGCTCCCAACCTTGACAATTGCAACTTGCAACCCGTCTTTCACCTAAAAACTGTAGCTGAAAACTCGTTAACCACCGAAACTGAAAATATATTGAAATTTTCTGAACATGCTGCAAACTGAAAAAGTAACATTGCACATACTGAAAAACTGCTTGCTGAGCAAACTTATTCCTGCTACCTACCCTACTTCATTGAAATGCTACTGCTGAATCAAATGACACAAAAGTGCTAGTGAAGCCAATCTAATAACTGGCCATTTTCCCGAATCTTGCTTACACTCTCTTTGAGCAAGCAAAGAAGACAAAAGACAAACCACTCCAAATATCCACTGATAATGAGCTCAGGTTCCATAAGTGCATGAAAATTCATCTTCCCCTTAGACTGTAGTAATTCAGCATAAGGATCTTCAATAATTTGAAACATTACCATGTCCTGAGATCTAACAAAAATGCAAGTACCTTTTCCAATTTTACCCGCAAGAATATTTGGTTGTCGATCCCTAAGAATGCATAGGGAATTTTGACCTTCTGCTACTTAAGTGCTGACAGTACCTCCCTCAAGCATGAGCAGCTCTAGTTCTTTCTTTGGCACACTATCTGTCTCATATTCATACTCCCTCATATCATAATCTGAAGCATCTTCAAACAACAAACACTCTTCAAGATCATTAGACATGACAATCCTATCTTCTTGATGAAAGAAAATGGTGTTTAATAGCTGATTCTCTTGTGGAGAATCCTCATCATGAATGAGCTTCTTCAAAAGATTATCATAACTATCATCCTTTAAATTCAGATTTACATGCTAAAAAATGGAAGAAGTTTCACTTACATATCTCGGATTGTGTGAACCCTGTAGATCTGATTCAAGTGAGTCTGTAACATGACCTTTCAGGAGCTGATCTATCTCATCTTCAGACAGAGGAGAACTTTTGGCAACACTGTGAAGGATATGCTCATCTTTCTTGTCTAATGAAAAACCAGCAACATCATCTAAGACCTTATCTACTTCTCGTGTTTCAAGACAAACATCAATGTGTTGTCCTTCAAGTGAATCAAACAAGACAAAGTTCTCTAGACCAACAACTTCTGAAATAATATGACATGAAATGGAACTGATCTGATCTTCTTCAGAAACACAAGATGATTGACAAAACTAAAAACATTTCTCATCCGCCTTGGGAGAAAAAATATAAAGATCGTTAACAGGATTACTACTCTCTTTATTTTCAGCTGAGGGTGCTACTTTGTTTTGAGAATTTTCTTGAATATCATGACCATGGATTTGTGAAAAAAAATGATAAACGGCTTCATACAAGTCTTCATCATCCATGCTTTCCAGATCTTCCTTAATACTTTCAAGGTATTGTATGAAATCCTCAAACTGACCACAACAATCTTCTACTAAAGACAGAGACAGAAAATACCCTTTATAATGCTCATAAAATGTTGTGTGAAAATCTTTTAAAGAAAACAAGCTACCATGTTTCAAGCCTTCATACCATGTTAGGAACCTATGTCAACCCTTCTCTTTACTATGTTAGTATATTGTTGTTGGATGCATATGCTTTGTAAGTCGTCCCGTAGTATTTGTTGATCTGTAGTTTATATTAGCCCATAGTATTGACCCATAGTATTGGACGCATATACTTTGTAAGTCGTCCTGTAGTATTATATGTCCCATGGTTTTGACTCATAGTATCGGGCATAGACTTAGTATATAAGTGTGTGTTGAGGTCATTGAAGGCACCGTGAAGTTAATTGTATTGAGCTTTCTCAAAGGAGGTTGCCCCCTCGAAGTGGCCCGTGATCAATATAAAAGCGATTTTGTTCTATTATTTCTGATATCTCGTGTATTTGCATTAATTAATTATTGTAGGTACATCACATACCAATCCCTTGCTTTTCCCTCTAAAGAAGCCATGAACATTTTCATAAGACAGTCCTCATGAAACCTAATATTCAGCTTCTGTACATGTATATGAAATTTGATTAAATGCAAAGCAGCATTGTCCTGATCTTCATCTCTGAATTTAGGTAAGTAGGTTTGTCAATCTACTTTAGGGATCTGATTTGGAAAACCAAGAATATGAGACCTACTTAAAGGAGGATATCTTCTTGACAATGAAGTCATCTTGAAATATTGAAGCTGCAAATTTTGATTTGAAGATTGAGGAGACTAGCCTGTGAAACAATGGGCTACTGGGTTTCTTGAATGTGGAGTCACCATGAGACCTTCAACATCTTAAATTATGATATGGAGTCACTGATCCTCCCAGTGGAGTCACCTTCGCACTGGAAATATTCTCAGTGGAGTCGCTAGGTGAATGATACAACCTTCTTGATTTTTGACTATTGTTCACCATCAGCATTCAGATCTGAACTTTGTCGTTCTCCCAGAGATTGTGAAACAATCTCTTTCCCCGGCAACGGCACCAATTTGTTAACACCAAAGTTGACCCCCTAGGTTGTAGAGAGGGTAATTCTAGGTAACCACTAACCAGTCTTTGGTTTGCATTTCTCACCTAACACAAACAGAGAGGGCTCTCTCTTTAACTCACAGACAGATGGAAATAATCAAGATTGTCAATAATGAAGAAACATACTAGCATTCAACATTTAAGATATTCCATGAACAACAGGTGCAGATGATCAGATTTCTGCTGGAACAAATGGTTTAAAACCTTGGTAAGAGAATCAAGAGGAGAACTATTGGGCAATGGATTCAAAAGATGAATCATAAACACATAACAATGTAGCTACATAAGATATCTAAACAGAGGCAAGGTAGCCACCCACGCACAGTCAAAGAACTTTAAGGGGTGAAACAGAAGAAGAATGAACAGTCCATCAGCATAGGGCATCTAACAAGGATGAATCCTATTCCAACTTTAGCAGAAACTGGTGGTGAAATGCCTAAAATGAAAGGAACAGGGCATTATTTCAATGAATCCCATTCCAATGCTACCCTTATTCAAGCATGAGAGAAATTTAGCATAATGAAATACAAAGAAAGATAAACAAATTAACATGGGAAAGGAAAAACAGACTGCAAGAAAGATAACATAGGAAATCTCTACAAAATAACCCAGCCTCAAACACTGCTGATGTATTAACAATAAAATCTCAGAAAATAGAGTTGGGCTCTCCTAGGCTTCAACCCAATTATTCAATCACCCTTAGTCCTTCTATTACAAAGATTATATAGCCGCCTGGAGCCTCCTATTCGACCTAATTCTTAACAGAAAATGGTTACAATGTTTGGTGATACATCATCAAGTGAAAATCTGCCACCTATCCTTCCAAAACAAAAAAATGAAATAAAACCTAATTGCCCCTTTTTTATATCCGGCAACAATTTTCACTAAATGATAAATTTATTACAAAGCAAAAGACAGAAGATATTATAGATGTCCTCCTGGTGGCTGCTCCTCTAACTCTGAACTCTTCATTTTTGTTTGTCTTTCAAATGTCAGGTCGCTTCCATTCTTCTTTAATGTCACGTTTCCCTGCCATTTTTTTTCTCTTTTCCTATGAGGGAAACAAAGGAAAACACTAGGTATTTGAAAATAGCTCTGTTACATTTTCAACTTTTATTTTCTTTGCTTGTAACGCCAAATTGCTGGGTCTGTACACTTTGCATCAAGTCTCTTTATTTTGTCACGACACCTTCTTACTTGCAGCATGACCAAAAATCGCCAAACCTGTACAATCCCAAAATATCATAATTTTCTGAAGTGATCCTGTCTATGGACGATTCCGGTCTGAATGAATTCCTATGCCCCACTAAATCTGGTATAACATATTGAGCTATGGACTCCCCGAGATTCCTATAGTTGGATAATCCATATCAACAAGCCTCCAACCACAAAATGCATCAATATAATAGTTTGGGGTTAGTCTTCTAAAAAAGGGTTGAAATGAAAATTATAAACCCTAACCGTTGGTGAGCTTTCAAATAGAAGCTTTGATTTTGCAATAACCTGCTAGGAGCTATTCTTCATTCTCCAACAACATTTTTTACTGCACATTTACCTGCTTAACACCTACGCTAGAAACTTCTCTAAGAATCATGAATAACCTTGGAAAAATGTGATGGCTGTAGCAACTTTCTTCCATGGAATTGACTCTTTTCAAACCCGCACAATATTAGAGACAGGCTCACCCAGCAATAGCTCATAATTTTCTTATTTTGTGGAATGGAAAGAAATGAGCATGAGGAGAAGCGATAATAAGGCCAACTCTGTGTTAAAAATGAAATCCAAGCTCATATTGGAGCAATATCATCTTCTTGGACACTTCCTTCACCACCAGCTGGGTAAAAACACAAGTAAACAGCTGCACCGTTTTTTCCCAAACCAATGGTTTGGTTGGAAATATCTCGGAGACTCCAACATCCATTTTGTCTTCAGCCCACATATGAAATACTTGCTCATCCTTATCCTACACTTTGTTGGTGAGACAATACAAAATATTGATAGCCCATCTGCTTGTGTCTTGCACATGAGAGGAATGGATAATACATTAGCAGCATCATTTTAGAGAAACCATGCCAATGGGTCATTGATTCTATTAGAGCCATTACATATCGAACCCATAGCTTCAAATGCGGCTGCGTGAAACATATGCATGTCACGCCCCCCACGAGCTCTGCAAATTCTCTTTCCATCATGGGTTTGGTCGAGACGACCTGGACACCCCCAACATTTCTCTATTTTCATGGCGTTAGATCCCAATGAGCTTGTAAACCGGATAAAGAACCAAGCTAGAGGGAAAAACAGACTCATCATGGGCTACATTATTCCTCATCTGCAGAAATATGGTGGCATGGGAACAATTACTCATTGGGTGTACAAATGCCAGGTCTCGACGAAGTTGTGGATACACGCATCTCTAAAAAATTGGGAGATTTCCTTTGCTTGTTGAGACCTCCAAAGCTGCAACGAATGTATCTCTTTCTCTTCTATGTCAAATGATGGTAGCACCAAACCCTATGTGTGGAGCTGCTAAACTTGGATGGAGGGGAGGACAGTCGTGGCTACACGGATCTTCAGAAACCATATTAGAGAAGGAGGGTGATTCATTTTTTCTATCCTGACTCCTCATCGTTGCATCCGGCTCCCCATATTTGGATAAATGGCACTGTCTCCCCTATCCATTTTGGCATTTTAGGGTTTTGGAATTTTGGCACTTCGGCCAAATGGAAAGAAAATAAGCCACCCAGAAAAAGACGCCCTCTCATATACTTCCCAAATAACTTCTATCGGTGAAGGTGGTATCATATGGGTCTAAATGGTTTCGAATACCAGCTCATCTTCATGCGATGGGCCCAGAAAATGACACGTCAAATAGTGGTTCCTTCATTGCACCTTCTTTTTTCTTTATCTCCCGAGCATTTGGATGGTGCGAGGTGGACTGTGAGCCATTGATTTCCTCCCTGCTTTGGCATCGAAATGCTAGTTTGAACATTTATATTCACATTTTAATCTTGGGGACTTTATCCCATATGCGACATGAAGGTAAGACTTCCACACTTTATATATCCTCTTGCATTCAATGTTTACCAAGTAACAAATAGAGGAGGACTTCGGCCTTGGGCGCTTGGGTGATGGACGATGTGTAGGGCCCTTATGTTTCGACCCTTGGTCCCTTGGTAAGCCCTTGATGTTGGGCGATATACCTTTTTTGCTCCACCTTTCATCAAAGCTTTTGCCCACATCATTTTTTATATAATAGCCTTCTCCCTAAAGTCTTCACTTTAGTCCATATTGTAAAATTAAAACCCCTTTTATAAACAATCAAGACCTTTTCTTCATAACCTTTAGACTTTGGCCAAAAATTATAAAAATTAAAACCTTTCACAATGCTTTTGTCCATAAAAATCAAAACCCCCATTTAGCATAAACCCCTGATTAAAAACCTTTTGTTTTTAATTCTTAAACTTTGGCTTTATTATCATTTAGACTATAGAACTCAAAAGTCCTTCCCTCATAACCTTTTCACTTAGGTTAATTCATGAAAGTAAAACCTTAGTTCCTCCTCTTTTATAAAAAGCCTTTCCTTATTTGTCTTAGGTTTAAAGAACTCTTTAGGCCCCCTCAAATAAGACTTAGGTCACAAACCCTTAGAAGCATTTTTCTTTTGTGACCATGGTGTTTGCAGCTGAGGACAAAATTTTTCCTTCTCGACCAAGCTTTGAAACCTCCCGTTATGAGAAAAATGTCTTAATTTTGCACTGTCGACGCTGTCCGAAGACAATTAATGTCGCTAGAAGACAATTAATTGCAAGATTTTTTGGGGTTCTAACACTTCCACTCCATCCAATCGCAACCAGACTTCAACAAGACACATAACTCTCTACCCAAACACAGCTGGAGCTATAAACACACTTGCTCACTGGATTCACCTCCAATGTTGATACCAACTGACGCTGTCTTGCTCACAGGATTCTTCCGCTCACAGGATTCTCTTCCCGCTTTGAAACCACTTGATGCAAGGCGCCTTAGAACTAAGGTTCTTGCTTAACAATTACACACAACACACATGTTCACATAAACAAGATGTAAACAGGATGACAGAAGTTGCCTTATATTACTTCACTGAAATGGTTACAATGCAAACTACAAGGAATGGAAATAACTAACTATTGTCGGCCTTAGCCAATTACAATACAAAAGTAACTGTGTGCTCTCTCAGTGTGTCAACCGTCACCCTCTCCTGGTTCACTGTGGAACTCTGAGCTATGGCTTTATATCCTCTGCACTCTGTAGATGTGTGACTTTCCTCTCCAATATACAAACTTCTCTCGAGCTCTGCTCTCCGATCCTCTGTTGATCGAACTGAACTCCCTCTGCTTTGCTCTGTTCCTGCACACAAGCCTTCTAATCAGCTCTGTTGTTCCTGAGATCACTCTGACCCCTGAGACACGCTTCCTCTATCTGTCGATCTCCTTAGATCCTGCAGACCTGCAACTGTCAATGCCCCTTCCGTGCTGCAAAATCTCTGCATGTGTTGACATCTATCACAATCCCAACTACCTTCAATAACTGCCATTAACTCCCTTAGCAACCCCGAACTATTGCCAAGTACTCTCCTTGACTTCTACGTGTCCTTCTGACACTGCTATAGTAGTTGGTATTATCACCACCTCGACCATATTGTCTTCCATCGGATTCCTATCGCACCCTCAGGCTTCGCCAGTCAAAACATGTCAGAGTCATGGCTTGACCACATGTTGACCCTCGACATCTCCGCTGCTACCTTGTCGTCTATCGAACTTTGACATGTCGATTCTTGACGTTTACTACTAGTGTTGGTCACATACCGACTGCTCCTGCCCGACTTATTGACTTTGATAGCCAATCTGCTCTTCCTCACCAGTGGTTGTTGGCACTCCCTCTGGTCGGCCTTCCTCATGTCAACTAACTTCGACTGATCTGCCTAGGCCCCGATGCTCCTGCATCAAAATTTATACTTCCATTTTACTCAAAGGGGAGTAAAAGGTGTATAGTGAGCACCTGCTATACAGTAGAATCTCAAGCTCTGTCACATGTGCATAGAGATACGATCATTTAGAAAATGAAAGCATGCTCCCAATCTCATAGCATAATTAAATAACATTGTTTCATTGAATATATATTTCCCTATACTTGAAGGGTCTGCACTAAACACCAAGTAATATTTAATAAATTAAGCAACACACTGCACAACTCAGAATAGGTGGTTCTCCAAGGAAATAAATAAAAGATAATATATTGAACCAAATGTCCATAAGATTATAGAAGACAATCAAAGGGACTAGATGCTACATCATATGAGGTATAGAAAGGGAGTACATTAGGCATGTACCACTAAAACTCTGATCTATAATATGAAACACAAGAGACAAAAGAAAAGAAAATAAAATCAATAATGATGTTTAAAATAGAGCTACGGACCAATGATGAGTCTACTCATCTTTCTAAACTGCTATAAGTATAAAACTTCCCCAAACCTGTAAAAGCATGTCATCTGAAGATTCCAAGGTCATTTAGGTTTCCTACTTAATCCTGGAAAATAACCTGTAAGATCTTGTGATACATTGACAAAGATCAAATACATAGGATTATAAATGAGAAAGACAAAGGATCCCAATGTCGTTCTCCATCAATTTGACCACTATACCAATATATAAAAAACAATAATGAAACAACTAAGAAGGCCTTCTAATGCTTGTTATCCAAAGGGAACTGGACCAGATATCCAATAGACTTGATAGGGATGTGACAAAGTCCAAATATGAATATCATCTAAGAGGATGTTAAAACAACCAACATATAAAAGTATAAATGCTAAAAATTTACATGAGACGCCCCCCAACTTGCTAGTAACCCTATGTTTAATATGCTTTAAAAAATTACTTCTAATGAATATTTGGTCATACTTTAAAAATATTGTTGTGATCACAATGTTTGTAAAAATGTTGACATTAACCTTGTTTTGAAAAAAACATCTTTATTGATTATAGTATTGGAGATATTATATACATTTAATTACAAATATACCTCAGCAAACCAACTGATAATGTTGGCACCCTTGCAAGGTCCATCCCCACTTAAAATAAATTTCCTAACCTTGAGATTTTAGAAGTCTAACCTATCCAAAATAAAAAAATTGTGTCATGAAGGTCAGTCCCTCATTAATATTATACATTATTACTTGCCAACTGCCAGTATAATATTAGTAGCTGTCTTTTTTGATTTTTAAATAGACAAATTCAGTGCCAAATTGAAACAGAACCTAAGCTAATTCAATTACAAATGTTTATGAAAGATGCCTTCCGTTAGTTGTAATATAAAGTTTCTACTTAAGCAGCTATTTTCTTTAATATCATGTTCTTCAGGGCTCTTGGTATAATATTATGGATACTATGGAGGGGGGGAGTATTAATAAGGAAAATAATCTAAACATAGGGATATGCCCCTGTAGTAGTAAAACTTGCTAAGGGATGCTGATAGAACACTTAACTTATCCAAATTGTGCCTCGGCTAATTTCTTTGTTGAGGTTGCAGGTGCAACTCTCTTTTCGCTATTGTCAGAATCAATTTGGTTGTTATTAAAGCAATGGGAAGAGGATATAGTTGCTGAAGACCTAAATTATGCTTTCCCGCATAAACATCTATGTACAGATCTAGCTTCATTCTTTTTGTTTGTATTTATATTTTCCACCACCGGGAAATTTATGTCTATCGGTGATTAGTTCAAGGAAGAAACATGTTCCATATTTCAGGGAAAGAGATGGGCGTTGTTGTGTAACTAGGTTACAATTGGTTAACCTTGCCACTGGGCCTGAGAGATGTGACACCACTAAAACACCAATCTGCAAGAAAAGTGAAGCTCAGTTATACTAGAAACCTTCTTTTGTTATCTCACTTCTTCCCAGCACGGTATTTCTCATCCACTGGTTTAGATCTTTCCCATGGAGGCAAACGATTCCTCCTTTAGAATGCTACCTGGCTTGATGTCATTAGCACGTTGAACTTTACCATATGGTTTGGGGTAAGGAACTTGGTTCTCGAACAAGGAAAGAAGTACGAAATTATCTTCTACCCTAAAAAGGATAGAATTCGAGGTCATTATTCTTTGTCGAAGATGATGAATATTTGCTAATTTTTGGACATTCTAATTGTAACACCCTAACTACATAGAGTTTTATTTTGGAAGCATTGTACCTACTCTATTCTTGACCACTCTACCCTTAGGTTGTCTAACACCTTTAATTTGTAAAATCGTTACAACTAACTAGATCCAACAGAACATAGAGCTATTTCAGTTTCAATATTTTATGTCATCTAAAGAAAGATATTTAATACAACACTATAGCTTTTGTTTTGTACATTTCTCCAGTAAGGATTTATTTTAATTGTTCTAACTTCTTTGCTATGTATACTGTCTAGACTCAGTTTCCCCACATGTATTTGGGATTGTGGTCGGATCTATCGGTTATTTGAATTTCTTGCATATATTTTGAACGTATATGTTGTTATAAGGTGAAGGCTTGGCAGATATATAAGAGTCTGTATGATATATCATACTATTTACAAGGTATTCCACAACCTTATTCCAGCTCGGGGCTAATTGACATATGTGGGTGCACCGCGTGTAAGTCTTTTCAAGTTTGAGCTTTCATACATGTCTTTAGTCACAATAGCTTATTCAATGAATGGAGATATGACATCAACGTTTGTATTGAAACTCGATCTTGATAGTGAACTGCCCATCACGGTACCTTAAGTTTAACCAAAATGGGAAGATGATGAATAACCGCCTCCTCTTGGATATCGAATGTAATAATATGAGATTGATAACTAGACATAACCACTGCCATATGTTTCAAAGTGTTGATGGAGTGTCTCAAAATAATTTTTTTCCTCGAGAGATATAAACAATCCAATTCCCTTAATGGTCAAATCTTTAGTGATATCCGCTGCTATGAGCTTTCATAAATTTGTAATGGAGGAATTAGAGCGATATAAGTTATGTACTGTAATCCTTAGGTATTGCTTTCAATATGTTGGTAAGTGGCTCTAATTTACTTATAAGTATTTAGTTTTTCGTCCAAGGACAAAAACACAAGTTGCATGAGCGTAGATATGTTTTGTATATCCTCTCTTGTTTACCAAGCCAATGGTATACTGACAATGCTTCTCAAGTTTTAAAGTTTGTAAGGCAAATCTGCTACCCTTGTTGGCCTTGGCTATTTTTCTTCCAGTGTGTTTAATTCTTGTCTATCATAAAGACTTAAACAAAGCATAGCTTATTATCTGTTTCTAGTCAAGTACTATAAAATACTATAAAAATAAATATTGGAGTTTGTTTTTACTCTCATTCAACACAAGTTATTATGAATATAATATTAGTTTACAAGTTATTCTAAAGATATATTCCTTCCAGTAACCCTATGTCTGTGTGTGTTGTTTACTCTTTGTGTTTGTGTGTTCTTTACCCTTTTTATGATGGAAATAACAAGTTGGCCCTTAACCTTTTAAGAGTTTCATATCAATATTGAACAAAATTCCAGTTGTAAGGTAGTTTCTCTTGTGTTTGCAGCATTGGGATTCTTTGGTTTAGGTCTTGTGAGGAACCTGCAACAATTAATTGATAAAATGCACGATATATTAGATCACATAATACTTTTATTGATCGCGGGCCACTTCAAGGGGGAAACCTCCTTTGAGCAAGATCAATACAAATAACTTCACCGTGCCTTCATTGGCTTCAACACACACTTATATACTAAGTCTATTCCCAATACTATGGGTCAATACCATTGGACACATAATACTACGGGATGACTTACAAAGCATATGCGTCCAATACTATGGGTGAATACCATGGGATAATACAAACTCTGGATCAACAAATACTATGGGATGAATTACAAAGCATATGCGTCCAACAACAATATACTAAAAATGTAAAGAGAAGGGTTGACATGGGTTCCTAACATCCCCTCTCCCTTAGAAAAAGATTTTTCCTCAAAGCTTTAAATGTGGAAATTGAGTGGAATTTGAAGGAGTGGTTCCCTTGTAGCATCCTCAATTTGCATTCCGTGCCACTGAATTAATACCTCTGTGATAGATTGAAAGAGAAGATGACTCCTTTTGAGTTTCAGGGAGGATTTATTGGAAGGTTGTAGATGAAGAAGAACCATATCAGTTGCTTGAAAAGTGCGCTCAGAATGGTTCTGATCGACTTGATTTTTCATTCGAATTCTTGCCATGTGAAGATTGTCCTACTGAATGAGAAGAATCTGATCGCGGTTTCGAAGAACCGAGTCAATTTCATGAACTGGGGAACTACTGAGGGTGTATGGAAGAATAACTAGAAGTGCTTGGCCATAGACTGCTTCATATGGTGCCATTTTAGATGTGGTATTGTACCATTGGAGTGCTTCAAGAAAATCCATAGAAATAACTGTCCAAATCTGTGTAGGCATGGGAAAGGGTTCGAGCAATCCCGAAAGGAGTGTCATTTCATCCTTGTTGACTTGGAAAGTATCACAGTTAGCCACCATCTATTGAATTGTCATTTTCAGTCCCTGCCAAAAGAAGTTACACTGTTCTCGGTCATATGTTTTGAGGAACCTAGAGTGCCCTTCCGATGGAGAAGCATGGAGTTCATAAAAGAGATATCCTTGTTGAACAAATTGCAACCAATTTGGAACAAGTAGAGAAATAGATGTAAGAGAAATTGGGTCATCAAATGTGCGAGAAGGAGCATCTGCCACTAGATTGTCCTTACCCTTCTTGTAAGTGATCGCATAGGCAGAACCCACAAGTTGGATAATCCATTTCAGGTGTGCTGGGGAGGAGACCCGTTGTTCCAAGAAATTTTTCAGACTCTGGTGATTAGTCTTGATGCAAAAATAATTCCCTAATAGGTATGGCTTCCACTTCTGTACTGCATGCAAAATAGCCATCATTTCCTGCTCAGATGAAGATTCGGCTAAATTCTTACCAGAAAGGTCTCTTGAAGGCGGCAAGCCCACTGGTTCAGCAAAGACACCTACATATCTATCCAAGGAAGTAGTGGAGACCGTTGATGGGTTCATCTAAATGGAATGGAGCTGAGCGATGACACCATGTGAATTCTTCTTAAGGATCTTTTCCAGGCAATGTGAACTGATGATGCGGAGATACCTTGGTTGTAAACCCGTAAATTTGTGTTGTTTCCCAATGACTGAAAATTGCATCCAAAGTTTAGCAAAATCCCATAAGATGGGGCCAAGTGTGCATAACCATTAAACGCCCAAAACCACATCACATCTGCCTAAGGACAAGGCAAACATGTTAGAGCACAGGTTATAATCTTCCAGAGAGATACGCACATTGTGACACTTCCCCTTGCAAGGTAAGGTGGCCCCATTGGCAATCATGACTTCAATGTTGGAGCAAGGATGGACAAAACAATCAGCCTGTTTGGCGATTCGATGGTCAATGAAATTATGAGTGCTACCAGAATCAATGAGTATTGTAAGAGGGATCTTCTTTAAGTAACCCCTAACCCGCATTGTTTGTGGGGTGGTGACTCCAAATAAAGCATGGTGAGATATCTCTGGGTGGTCATCCGAAGACGGAGGGTCAACATGTGGATATTGAATGTAGACCTGATCATCCAGTGTATCTGGAGCTTCAACACCAATTTCAGAGGAAGGCAGAGAATCCACATATAAGAGATAGAGTTGTTGCTCAAGACATCTATGTCCCCGAGTGAATTTCTCATCACAATTATAACAAAGCCCTTTTTCTCTACGTGTCTGCATGTCTGCTTCAAACAAATGCTTGATAGGAGTGGTGCAAGGAGCTGGTGTGGTGGGAGGTCGTTGGGAAACGATATTTCTGAATGGAACAAAAGTGGATTTGGAGCGTTATTGGGTTGTGTAATGTCCCCATTTTGACCCCATGGCATTAACATTATAAATGATGTATTATTGTTATGAAATCATGGTGAGGATCTCAAGGCCAAGGCCCCGCCATCGATTTAGTGATGCATATGATTTGCGTGCAAGCCATACACATTGGAAATTCAAATATCATGTAATATGCATTTTAATAAAAATACCCACAACTAGCTATGCAATGCAACAAAGAGATGGGGGCATGATCTCACAAGGAATTGGGAGGGAAAACATTCAAACCCTTGAGCCAATCAGGTCAAGCCAAGTGTCAATGAGAGAACCCATCAAACCCTCAACTACCCATGTTGACTTTTGTACCCAACCATTGATTTCTCCCAAGAGTTGGTTGAGGTAGTTAATGCCTTGGGAATAGGGGGGTATGGCTGTCCAAATTCGGGTATGGGAAAGCCACCCTACATGGGAAATCGCATTTTGCTTCTTGGGCAAGAAAAGAGCCATGAACTACTCCCCAAGCCATTATCCATCAACTAGTCTTCCTCCCTCACGAGTTTGGAACCACCTGGGTGTTTTCCTCCATGGTTTTTATGTGATTACTTTTTTCTCAGCTGAGAGAAGGGCGTTTTTTTGTTTTATACCAGTTGGGAAGAAAGAGGAAATTGATTTGGGAGTGTATAGAGGCTCTTTGGCCCACTGAATGTTGTTATATCTGTGGGATAAATCCTTTTCTCCCCTATGGTTGAACTCCCTTCTCCCAATCCGTTTTTGGGGTGCCCACGATTTGGATTTGGGGAAAACCCATGGCCATATTATTGTAAATCCCATTGTTTAAAATGTGTATACCTGCCCCATGTCTGTGCTTGTTGTGTGAGAGAAGAGTATGTTGGGTATGGGTTGTGGGTATCCATGGCTTTGGCTTGAGCTTGAGTGTAAGCCTCCAGGGTTCAAGTGTAGCCTGATAAACCCAGTTGGACTGGCTTGGTTGAGAGGAAATGGTTAATGGGCTGTGTGTGAGCTGGAATGTTCCCTTTCCATGTGAGAATCATGCCCAGCTCGGAGGTGGCCTTTGGACGGACTCAGTATAAGCTGTCGAAGAGCCTCTGGCTGGGTGGAACGTTGCAGCGACATAGCTAGTTGCTTGGGACAATTGCACAATGAAGATGAGTGCTTTCTGTCTATGTATTTACTTATGCAATGTATCAATTTGATGACTGTTTTGATATGTTGGATGGGCATGAATTGTGTGTGTGGATTAGTTTTAAATTTCGATGTGCATATTGCCTAATTTGTATCTGCACACTAATGTTTAAATTCTCATGATTCTAATTAGTGGGTTGAGTTTTATGAAATGCCCGGATTTTAGTGCCATGTTCCCTTCCTTGCATTGGGTCAGCAGGTGGGTACATTACAGGTTGTGATCTTGTCCTCTGCCAACTTAGCCAACCCTAGGACTTCCATCATTGTGTTGGGACGGAACATTTTAACCTCTGAGCGGATTTCATCCTTAAGACTACTGATAAAACAACTCTTGTAGAATTCATAAGACAATCCTTCTGTGTGATTGGCAAGTTTTTCAAATTCTGTCTGATACTCTCTCATAGTTCCAAATTGGCGAAGTTTAGTGAGTGCTCCTGTGAAGTCATCAAAAGCACTAGGACCAAATCGTTGCAAAAGGAGTTGGCAAAAATCTGTCCATTTTGGCTCGTCATGAGCCTTGATATACCAACGGTACCATTGAATGGATTCTTGTTCCAAATGAAAGGTTGCAAGTGGAACTTTTTGGACATCAAAAGTATTATGCAGATTGAAATATTGTTCTGCCCAATATATCCATCGAGTCGGATCATTACCATTGAAGCGAGGAAATTCAAGCTTCGGTCCACGAAAAATGCTGGAAGAAGCAAACCCATTGTTCATGGCTGATCCTGAAGATGGAGGATGATAAATTTGTCATCCAAATCTTGGAGTTTGGTTTTGAGGGCTGCAAGTTCTTCCGCCATGATTTGTGCTCCTCTGCGGGTGACAATCATAACCAGTAGTTTTTTTTTTGGGTGAATGGGTAGAAAAACACAAACAAAAGATTATTTAGTAAAGGGAAATTTGGATTTGGGAAAAAATCTGATGGGTAATTGGGGTTTGATTGATTTTTGGAGACTTTCCAATGCACAGGGAAGCAGAAAATGTGGATTTCAGAAGTGGGGTGAACGAATGAGAAAATTTGTCAGAGAGGGACAATGAAGCATAAATAGGGAATGAACATGGTGGCAAACTTTGAAGGCGATTGGGTGAAAATCGAAGAAGTTATGGAAAACCCTAAAAAAGACAAATGTGGGATTTCTGGTTTTGGGAAGTGGAATTTGGAATAGGGTCCTCAAGAATGAAATATGTAGAATGGGATTGCAAGGGTGTCAATGAATTTTCAGGGGAAACAGAGTTAAAACAAAGGAGATATGGTAAAAAAACATAATTTATACTTTTTTTTTTCTAGAATAGATCTGACACAACTTTCAGAATGGATCTAAAACGACGGGATGTAAAATGGCTCAGAATGGAGCAGAAATGGCTAGATCTGAAATGAATTTTAGAATGGATCTGAAATGGCTAGATTTGCAATGGCGCTGAAGTGATTGGAAATAGATAAATCTGCAATGGTGTAGAAGTGATCGACAACAGTTCAGCTGAAAATAGATATGGACCCCAGGTATGCTCGGCTTCCTAACGGTTTAGGGGTTTCACTCGGCCACCAATGATGTTTGACGGTTTGCGTATTGGGGTAGTACCCCTCACTCCACGACTCAGGTAAAACTGATAACCGCTTTGCCACAAATGACAACTCTTGGTTTCCCTCACAGGTGGGAACTAGTCAATCAGGTAGGGGTCGTTTCCCTTTTCGCTGGCACATCTCTCAATGGGCCAGCTACTTCGGGGTTCTTGTGGTACTCCCCACAATGCGTTTTAGGGCTTATGCCCAAGTACTTCGCACATTTAAATGAATAGGGATTATTCCCAGATCCAAACCTGCAATAGATGCAAAAAAAAATTGGCAGAAATTCCACCCAACGAGTCCAAGAAAGTGCTCTGATATCAAATGTGAGGAACCTGCAACAATTAATTGATAAAATGCATGATATATTAGATCATAGAATAATTTTATTGATCGCGGCCCACTTCGAGAGGGAAACCTCCTTTAAGCAAGCTCAATACAAATAACTTCATGGTGCCTTCATTGGCCTCAACACACACTTATATACTAAGTCTATGCCCAATACTATGGGTCAATACCATGGGACATATAATACTACGGGATGACTTACAAAGCATATGCGTCCAATACTATGGATCAACAAATACGACGAGACGACTTACAAAGCATATGCGTCCAACAACAATATGCTAACAAAGTAAAGAGAAGGGTTGACACGGGTTCCTAACAGGTCTATACTTTGGTTAAAGGTCAGTTGTGACCTCTTCCTCTCTTCATGGTATGCACTGAGATATTGCCTAGAAGTGCCAACAGGCCCTAAAGTTGGTCTACAAATAACTTGTGATTACTGCCAAGAGCATGTTGTAGTAGGCAATGCTGGGGTGATGTCAGTAGTATTTGGGGATAGATCTGAATTAATACAACCATCTACACACATTGAAACCAATGCTACCCGTTCAAGTTTTACACTTTAGTCTAGGAGTTTCAAATGAAAAATATAAATATTTAATAGATACTCAAAAAAAATCGAAAAAAATTATTTCCATAGTACTCAATCAACACATGTTGAAGTGCAAAAACAATTTAACTCTTCTAGTTGACCCAATGCCTCTTTCTTCTACAACTTCCAACACTTTCAAGCCTTGTTGAGGTCCAAAATGTTGATATCCGTTCCATATTCTGACAGAGGTGATGATAGAGAATCCACCATTTTTGGATGAAACAATAAAAGATTGTATGTGAAGAGGTAGAATTTATAATGCAGGGATCTCTGAGCCTAAGAGGTAGAATCCTAAAATTGACTTCTCTCCTTCGATTCAATTATTAAGGATTCATCGGAGTCCAATTGCATGGCTCTATTCTATTGGAAGCTGTTACTTGACTTGTAATCCCTCACAACCTATTTCCTTGTTGTTTTATATCATGGTATACACGAATTGATCTAGTTTTCTCGTTGGTAATCTCAGTGTACATGGTAGTCAAGTTTTGATTATTCAATGATGAGGGTTGACCATAATTGTAGTGTCTAGGTTAAGTGGAGAATGGTTTCACACAACCTTACGAGCTATTTTCACCTATGTTTTAACCCCTTTATTGTTGGATGATTAATTCCTTTCACATATAAGAAGAGGTCTCATAGTTTATTGTAGGAATCTCTGAGTCCGCTCTAGTCCCCCTCTCAATAGATCCATTAGTTTTAGATTAGCTTAGCAATAATATTTTAGAAACCTTTTTTTGTGCATTAACTTGATGGATAAATTTCTTATGGCTATAGAACTTCATTACAATGGAGTATAACATTATGGTTGGCTTAAAATCTCAATTCGGATTTGGACTCCATTGTTGATCCAAGTTTTAATAGACTGCTAAGATTAAGATTGAAACTGGAGAGGGATAAATAGAATTTCACAATTTGGAAAAGTCTACTGACATCAAATTTAAATGATAACAAAATGGATTAAAGTAACAATAAATTCATGGAATCTACTGTAACAACTTACCAGGTTTTTAGGTGAATTCTTCCCAAACATTGATTTACTCGAAACCTATTCTCCTTGGATACATTTCAACTCTTGATCTGTTCCACGCATCAATACACGACTTAGGTTCATACCCACAATGGAGAAAGATACCAAAGATAAAATTTTACAAATCATAATAGAAACCCTAGATTAAGAAACTCGATTTCTCATCAAACATCAATGTAACATAAACATTAAATTTGTCCAGAGTAAGACTTGAAAGAATTGAATCCATATGGTTACGCTTTACCAATCCACCATTCGAGAGACATTGTAGAGTCTGAAAATTGTATTGTATATTTGGTCATTCTCTGCATTTAAGAAACATTCGAAAATCGTATTGTATATTTGGTCATTCTCCACATATAAGAAACGTCTGAAAATCCAAAGTTTTCCTGGAATTTTATTTCCCTCCATTGAAATTTGAGTTGAGTTTTTAAATTTTATTAATATTATTACATTATATATTAATATATCATGCTATACTATATTATAGAATGGGTATATAATATAATATAATTATATAATTATAATATGTTATATTATACTTCCCCGCTCTTATGGTCATACAGATGGCTTTAATTATTGAAGAGGGAAAAGACAAGGAAGGAATAAGATGACAATTGGTTATCAAAAGGCCGTGTATAGGCTTATGAAGGGTGGTGACCAGGGATCAAATTTGAAGGGTGGGGTCCCATTTCACTTTGAAGGTTTATTTTCCATTTCATTTGAAAATATACTAATACATCAAAATTTGGAACACCATTACAAGCAGGCTAGCCATGTTTTACTTAAGTAGTAAAGTTGAGAGGCCTTATTTTGCATGGATATGGCTTCACTGAGCGTTATATATGTCATATAACATAACCATACATCACCCTGATCTAGCGGCTTGGTCTCTAGGCCACTATGCCACCGTTGTCGTCTCAACAATTTCCAAAATTGATCTTGCCTCCTACACTTTGAACAAGTATAATAATATTTAATACCTCTTAAAATAGGTTCCTATGATGCTTTGAAAAATACAAGCTTGATGAAGAATTGGGTTCTTCAACTCTTCTAAAAGAAACACGATGCTTATTCTCGGAAAAGTCCAATATTTGTAAATCACTAGCTTTGTTCAAACTAATATAAATTCCAACCTACATAAAATCTATCCTACTTAACAATGGGAAAAATGATCATGTAATCCAAAAAAGGATGAAATTGTTTCAGAAGCCAAAACATTGGGCGTTGAGTCTTTGCTGCTAAATTAGTGAACAATAGACATGTATTTAGAAAGACAGTAAAAAAGGTGAATGGAAAGAATCTAAATGGTAGACTCGTGACTCTTCCATACTCATGTCATTGCAAGGAACATATGTAATAAAAGCTCATTAACTGACATGATATTATTATATAAAAGGCAATGGTGATTCATGAACCTATTAAAACTGTAGATTTCTAATGTCAACAACAACCTAGGATATTTTCCTAAGAGAAGTGTGATTTTGATAAAAACAAAATCAAAATGCATAAAT
This sequence comes from Larix kaempferi, assembly GCA_027924585.1. Lineage (NCBI taxonomy): Eukaryota > Viridiplantae > Streptophyta > Pinopsida > Pinales > Pinaceae > Larix > Larix kaempferi. The sequence continues at coordinate 67,956,090 of BSBM01000047.1, read as the reverse complement.
ATGTGTAAATCTATGATGTTAAGTTAAAAAACGAAAGCAGTAGTCCTTTCAGCACCTTTTTTCAACATGGGGCATGCTTTTCTTAATCCTATAAAATTTAAAACAGGAAAGCAGTAGTCCTTTCAACACTTCTTTTCAACATTGGGCATAATTTTATTAATCCCATTAAGTTAAAACAAGAAAGCATGAACCCTTTGAGCTCTTTTTCTTAAAATGGGACAAGATTTTCATAATACTTGGTTTTTGTTTTTTATTTAGCATATAAGTAGGTCTATGAACTCAAGCTATAACATAAAATTGGCAACGCGAAAGTATAATAATTAAAAATATGCAAACAAAATGATCAAAATCCTTTATAAACCATTGAAATCAGTCGTTTATTCAGGATGTAGAACCAAGAACCAAAGTACATATACTCAACGAGGATGAAAGAAAAAGTTGTCATAAGCTGTCAACTGCAAACATTTTGTCCTCCAACAACCCCCAAAAATTGGAACATCATTCAAATATAGGTCCTTGATTCTACACTTCCCCTTGTTAGGTGTAGTCAACAAAACAAAACGGTCATATTTGATTACGAAGTGGTGTTTAGAACTCCATAGTCAATCGACGATGACTGAGGAATTGGGGAAAATGGATCATGCAATTCAGTTTTAGATACAAAGTCTGGATTCTCAAGCTGACTCATTAACTAGACGCATGGAGGCTGGCAAAGTGGGAACTTCCCCAAATCCCCAGGGTTTTTGGTAAAGCTAAGGGGCGTAGTTCGCACACTTGTTTCCCGCAAGGCTGCAACCGTGGCCAATGGAAGTTGCATGGGGAAGCACTCGGTTTCAGAGTGAAAAAAATGGTCTTCCTTGTGCCCTTCATTTCAAGAAAGTTAAAGGGTGGTTAAATTATCAAGAGATTTGATCGGGAGGCAATGGCAAGAAGGGCAAGGCAAGGAGCACATGGAATCATATGCATGTACACAAAACATATGAAGAAAGAAGCAATTGTTGTTGTGGTTGTGGTTGGGAATCCATAAATGTCGTTCTGAATAGGATCTAACAGAGATTTATGACAAGCATACTTCAAATTTTAAGCCTCCAAGGCCGGTGCCACTCGCTCTGTTTGAATTTACAAAATTTCAATCAAATAATAATGCAAAATTTTAAAATAGTTTATGGGATCATGAATCGATAAAATGATGTACATACCTGTAATTTCATTGAATGTCAACAACCCAGTCAGCCTTGAACTTGAGCTCCTCTAAGTAAATGAATTTATTTATATATATTTATGGCAGGCTGGCATTGGCAGCCTCTCTCTGCAAAATCTCCTGGAGGAGTGGAGGAGATAGGGTAAGTGTAACATGGAAGTAGATCGACCATGGACCACAGTGGAAAAACGGTTATGAGAATAAGAAAAAGCTTGTTTGTATTGCAATTTCCGAGTTGGGAGCTGCAGGATTGACTTCATACAACAAAGAAAACATGGATGTGAGGTTGGATCCTGGAGGCTGGGAGCCGTAGATGATACTAGGTAGTATTAACTTGATAGTAGATACAACAAAGAAAACACAGGGCCGTGGGACGGGGCCATGGGAGGGAGCATAAACCAACAACATTACAAGAAGTTTCTAGATTGTGGAACTGGAAGCGGAGGCTGTTTGATAGAATTTCGAAATGCCAAATTCAAGAATCAGGGCACATTAACATAGTTACATAATACATTCATTATACATTGAATACTCACATGATCCAAGGATTTAGAAATCAAATAATTGAATTGGTAATATCAAATATGTTAATGTCACTAATAATTATGTGATAAGTATAACTGGTAGTGCTAACTTGGTAATCTCACTGCCATCCTACAACATGTATGAGCCACCAACCATGTTAAATGAAGTTATTTCCATTAAATGTGGAAAACATGAGTGAAGAGAAGTGTTCAAGGCTCAAGCCATGGGCCATCTGTTTTCACAGTGTAGGCCCGTGACATGTCCATGTAAGCTACCAACTCCCACTTCCAAGTCACCTAGCTAGTAGCTGCTTCCAATTTCCCACTTAAAACTGCTGACGGCTGAAATTTGGCACTGCCCTTATGTTGCAATTTTAAACAAGAGTGGTTAATTTAATTACTGACTAGCTTACCATGCTTTTTTTTTTTTTGCATGGTAAAATTTTAGGTGGTCTTCTATGACGTGTAGAATGGCCTTTGACGGGCCCTGAAGGCTTCAAATTTGAATCCTGGTGGTGACTCTTCTAGTGTGGTGCGAGACATTGGTCCAATACATAAACATATAATAAACATATCATTGCTTTGTAAAAAATCCCATAATTATAGTTTCAAAATTCTTATAGGAGATAGATCACATGAGATTACTTGAGTATTAAATACTATAGGTGGTTAATTCTAGAAAATGATATTTCATTACGTTAAAAGTAGAAGACCCCACATATTTGTAATATAAAAACAACTTTAAATCAATGGTTTATAAGAGATGATATTGTTAAGGTTTTGCAAATAGGTAGTAAGCTAAGTGGGTTGCACTATGGAGAAAATCCATGGGAAACATATTATAGAAAATTATAAAATCATATATTATAGTTCATGTGAATTGAGTCTATAGTTTTGGGTGCACATATTAACAACAATATTACACTTATAGAAGAGGCTTGAGGCCAACAAACACATCCACCAACAATATTTGAAGTTGTAGGGACCTCAGTACTAGATGTCATGAAAGGAGAAAATGTCGTCAAGTGACTAAGGGGGTCTCTCATGAATCCATCTACAATGTTACAATTTACTAAATTTTAACACTGCAGATGGATTCGAACATCCCTAAGGGGTCTTTGAATCCATCCGGACAAGTGTTAAGTTGTAAATCGTAATAATTCATTGTCAAAATTGCAATTTTCCATTGTAGAGTGATATAATTAACATCACTCGGGTCTCTAAATTCATCTAGAATGTTACAATTTACTAAATTTTAACATTACAAATAGATTCAGAGACCCCTTTAAAGACAATATCTGGATCCATCTACAATGTTCAAATTTAGTAAATTGTACAAATTTATTGTCAAAATTGTAATTTTCCATTTCCGAGGTGACACAACTAAAAATGACTAACATAAACGGCTAATTCATATTCTTAGTCCTTGTTAGATAGTCATATTTGTATTCCTATGACTAAATTATTTGTTTACATTAGTCATTTTCATTTTCGTCACTCATTATCTAGTCGTATATTTTATCTGGTGACTAAATTAGTCATTTCTCTTAGTCGTTTATAGTTGGTTCACTTAAAATTGCTCAATTTTAGTCATTTATCCCTTGAAAAAACTGTAGCGACTAATTTTTTGTCACCTGGTCACTTATCTCTCATTTTGTACTAGTGACAAGAGTCAATATGAAGTAAACCTCATTGATCCATTCCTACTTGGCTATTATACCAAATTGGATAAACTCAGTTACATGGTATTCTTTCACCGTCCGTCGACACATAATCCTGTTTTAGATAGCCTACCCATGGAGGGAACAACTGTAAGAGAGAGCACAAGTAGCTCAACCCTTGTTTGCAATATGGAACTTTTTTTGGCTTGACCCGTGCCCTTGAAAAATAGCAGTACGCCCATGCAACACTCGTTCCCTCCCATGTACTATAACATTATTTATTCTTTTTCAAGCTAATAAATGAAAAGGCATAAAAATTAAAAAACACAAAAATCCGAAAAGGGGGACAATTGAATCATATCATATTTTATTCTGGAAAAAATGTCAACAGTTAGTCCTTGTCTCCCTTGAACACGACACACAATTTGGTATCCACTATCAGTACACCATCTACATTTTCCTTAGGAAACTGTACCAATTTTTTGAATAGATCTCCATCGATGGGTTATCCTTCTCGTCACCAATGGAGATTTCGTTAATGCATCTGGCATTAGGATTTCATTAAAGTCAGTTACTCAAGTCCTATGTTTCCAAGTGTCCATTCTACATTGTGTTATGTGTTCAAGGGAAGTTCAAACTGTGTCGGCCATTCCTCAAATATTCCTGACCAATCATGTCGGCCTTCCTTGTGTCAGTATACAATGTTGGATCTCACAGTTCTACCAAATTATATTAGACTATTGATCTTTGTTTTGTATTGATTGATGTGGGATGCATTAATGCCCTCCTTTCAATGGATCTAATCTTATCGACACCAAATCATCATCTAGGAAATAAATCTAGAAACCTAGGAGTACCTTGGATCTTGCAGTCATTAGTGGCAGGTTTCCTCACAAATGATAGTGGGTATACATCAATGACCCCTAATTATTTGATTTTACAAGTGTTCGACTTCAGAACATCTATTCACACTTGCTACTTTGTACTCAGTAACATAGATTCCATCATCATTATTAGTTTCCATCTCTTCACATATGTTAACGGTATACATCAATGACTGATAATCAGATGGTGTTGTCTTATGCTCGACATCAGTTCATTATTCACATGATATAAAATCGTACTATCATCGGTTTGTATTGAATGCCTTGGGAAAAAGAGTTGTATCATTCATCAATGCACTGCCTGAGTTGCGCAAGATTAAACTACCATGTTTAAGGTCGATGAAGACCTTGTTCTCGCACTCATCAAAGTGCATGTTTACACTTATGAAAAATTTACTTTTGACATGGATCAATTGTGTATTGTTTGTGGCCATGCTTGTTTACTGCTAAGCATGGGTATGCCCACCTCAATAAGATATTGTATATTTGATAAATTGCTATGTTTGACTTGTAGGTGTTCTCCTGAATCTTGCGCCTATGGGCTAATCCTTTTTCATCCTTGCTTTGATTAATAAAGAGTATCGGTATAAAGAGTATCTGTATGAAGAGTATCAATATAAAAAATAATGTATTTTGGCCCTTAGCTCTGCTTCGGGCTCACACATTAGGGGGCATCTGTTAACAATAAAATTAGCACCCTTAACAAGTGAAGACAGAAGCACATTTTAACAATTGTCCGCAACATGAAGACTAGAAATTTGGAACAATTGAGAGCTTCAATATCTCATCTGACCACCACTTCCACAAAGGAAGAATTTTGTGAAGACAAAGGTTTCCCTAAAGGGGCCAAGTCTAGGACCACTCAAAGAGCCAAAACCTATCTTATACAACTCCTGGAGTGGAAATGATACATCAAAGGTGTATTAATTGTCCTAAAAATACTAGAAATTAATGTCAAAAGTCTGAAAAAAAATGGAAAAGTGGGTTTTTGAGTGAAAATATTCAAAATCAAGAAAATGTATTATCCCACATTGAAAGTTGAAACATAAATTCCCATTTCCCAATGCTATAAAAGAAAGGCATTTGGGGCATGGTAAGAGACATAAAGTGAGAGTAAAGGCATGTTGGAAGGATTTCAAGGTTGGAAAGATCATCTTCAACAAAGATCTTGAAGGATCAAAGTCAAGGATGGAGAAGGTTAGCTCAAAGCAAAGGAGGAAGAATTCACCTCAAGCAACAAGGTTGTAAGTATTTCTTTTCCTCAATTCAATATTATGCAATTCATTTTCCCCCAAATTTGTGTTTGAATTTAGGTTTTAGGTCTAGTTTTGAATTCAATTTTAGTAGATAGATTTTAAGTTTTGCAAAGTTTTTCAAGTTCTTAGAGATAGAAGCTAGAGTTAAGAACCTAGCAAGATGCTACAAATGGAGGCCTAAAGGCCATGGATGCTCAAGCAAGGGGATCTTCTTCAAGTGGCTAGCTTCAAGAGGTATTGTACTCTCTTCGTCCCTTCTATTTTTTTTGAAAATTACTTAGAAATCTCAAAGGAATGAATGAGTATTGCATGTATTTCTGTCATTGAATCTCACCCAGTTCATAGTAAGATAGATAACTAGTGTAGACACATCCCTACTACTATTGTTATCAATAGAGCACCATGGATAAAACAAAAGAACCACCATCCACCAAAAATCCATGAACCAAACAGTTGGATCAACCCAAAGTCCGATAAACAAAGGAAAAAAAAATAGATTCGGTAATATAAATCTTACAAAAATATGGGAACCAAAACTAAAGCAAAAAGAAGAAGCTACAGGTGATATATATCCAACGCCCCAGCCTTAATAAAACAACAATCGTCCCATTCTTCGAAGTGGATGCACCCCTCCTCCACGATCAAGTCGCACCTAGATAAACCATCTGGCATGAGGTTGTTCTCCTGAAAAATATGGACAATCTGAACCTGTGGGAGATCTTTTAGGAAACGTGAAACCTGATTCATCCATGGATAAAGGACCATAGAATTTATCGATCCAGTGCCCCTAGCCTAGTTGACAATGGACAGAGAGTCCCCAACAATGATTTGTAGACCAATATTTCGTTGATTGACGAAATAAAGAAGGATCCAAAGAGCCAACAATTCGCCTTTAGTATTTGTACCAAACCCCCCTACATCCATACGTTTATAAATATATGTTGGTTCAATTTCATTAAGACACCAACACCACAAATCCTGGCAGAATCTTGAGAGGTAACATCAAATTTTCCCCAACCACCTGGTATACCCCATATATATATGTGATTGTGTGGCATTAAGTGACTATCATTTAGAGGACATTTCGTGTTAATGTAAGGAAACTCTAGTCACATTTATTTGGACCTCACTATGGCAAAGGTAGTTATTTAATTGTCTTAAACCTGCACCATCAAGGAGGGTGAAATTCACTCTATATAGACTCTTTTAACAATTTTGGGTTCATTTTGATTGCAGTAAGTAGCATGGCTTTAATTGTTTGCTATGAATTTACATTGTGCTAGGTAAATCTTGTATTAACTTTGATTTTTATTTATTTTTAAATTTTTATCTATTTCTTTGGTATTAAAGCACGTTGCTTTAAAGGTTTTAGAGGTTACAATTAAATCATAACAAATTAGAAATATACAAGTAAATGTAGATGTTAAATTGAAATGTGAATATAAAGACAAATATCTTTACATGGTATTATAAAATATGTTAATATAAAAACACAATTCAATAAATGATTAATAATATATTTTTTAATTTTATTTTTAAAATATTAGATTTATATTTTTATCAGGTTATATGATTTTTAATATTGAGAAAAATAAATGAGTTCATTAACACACTTTTCTTTTTCTTTTCATTATATTATAAAACTTAATAACATTCCATCTAAATTGCAACTTAAAATTACATGTATGTTCTAACAAAATCTTGTGAAGATATTAGATTTCATTTTTTAAAATATTTTATATTTGTCAACAAAATACATTGATAAATGAATATACATATATTTTTTCATTCTTGAATATAATTTAATAATCTTTATTTTGTAATTTAAAATGTATAGACAATAATAATAACCTTATAGCTTTAAGAGAACGAATTATACACTATCATTATTAAGGGGTTTTATTTTTTATTTTTGTCACTTAAAATATCCTTGATGACAATGGGGTTAAAGCTATAGTACACTTGACTTGTGTGGGTTAGTAAATTAAACTACCTACTCACTAGCTAGGTTTTAATGATCAGCATGTTGTATTTATTTTACTCATTATTGAAAAAATGTAAGTGACATTTTGTTGAATTCTGGCATAATCTTTGAAGAATGTGACAAAGCTACCTAGCCTTAGTCATTGATTATTTGAAGTTCCCAAAATAAAGATGAACCTTGTATGTTTGAAAAAACTATACATGTTAATAGGTTAGAAAAGAAAAATGACTTGCACCATGATTTAAAAATGAAATTAGGAAAAAAAATGCACCTCAATTGTGAGATATAGCTATCACAAAAATGCCTTTGATTTCCAAATGCAAAACCCATAGTATATTAAAAACCTCCTCTTAGCAACAATAAATTCATCATTTTAACTTTTTACTGTGTAATAAATTATTTTTTGAGTTTGTAGAATGATCTTTTGAGCGTGCACATGGAATCATATTGAGAGGAAGAGGATGTCCGTTCCACTAGCATAGATGCTATGAGGGATAGGTTGTGTCGTGCCAAAAAACAAATTGTAGACAATGACTATACATATGACAAACCCTACAAAGTAATTAATTAAACGCTAAAGGACTAGGGACGGCTATACAGTCCACATGTGAGGTATAGACAAGGCCGGTCAAACATGTGAAAGGGTATGAAGAGGGTCGTACATATGACTTGATTGTATAGCCATGAGGGTGGTATGTGAGAGAGTTCAATATGAGGGTGGTATGTGAGAGAGTTCAATATGACCTCAACCAAACTATAAATTTTTAATTATACAAACAACATGTTTCCTTTCTTATTATTCCTTGTCAAAATAGGGATATACTTTTAATTGGAAAGTTAATTTTTTTTTACTTGCTATTACTTTTTAATTTTTGCTTAATTTTTTATAATGTTTTATTATGTTTTTAGAAAATGGTTTATTAAACTGATTTTTTTTACAATGAAAAACGTATATTTTATTTTCTAAAAAATAAAATATATTTTTTCTATTGGTGAAGGACGTTTGAGATTTGACATAAATCCATGCAAGAGGAATTAAATTTTCAAAAATTAAAATTAATTTAAAAATTGAAATTTGGAAAATTTTACCCCTGTAAAGGACTGGTTGAGTGATGGAATGCATGACATTCATGACGTTGTCTATAAATGAAGCTCAGATATGGATTTCTGCCAAAGATAATTTGCGTTGGCCATTGTGCATAGCACCAACAAAGATAGGCATGCCTGTAAAGAGGTATCTCTTATTTTATTTTTGTTTGTTTCTTTATTTTTGTCTTCTTTTTAGTTTTTTTTGGATTTATATAAACCATGAATAAATAAATAAATTCACCAAAACATTAGCTTATAAACTATAACTATTACCCCAAGTTTATGTAGGCCGATTTTAATTGGACCAAGAGTAAATCAAGGTCAATTTTCATGAAATAATAGTCAATCTTGACTAATTTACATAGTTTGAATACAATGGCAATGTTAGTTTCGGTGAATATAATTTGAAGAAAATAAGCATATGATTCATATCAACTTGTAACTCTATAAAAGTTAGGTCTTAAAAGTTAGATTTAGGATGCTAAAGTGGAAGATCTAAATAATACAGAAGATTTAATTATATTTGACGTCAAATAAAAATACAAACAATTTTATGCAGGGATTTATATGTAGGTAACTCTGACACTAGGAAATACGAGGGAAAATATCTAGAAACATATAACTAGTATCTTTCGTATCGAAACTCCTAAACTCTTGTGTAAAGCATCAAATTAATAAAGTAGATATAAGGAACAAGAGATATGAGACAATAATTTACATGGGTAAAACCCCAAGTTGGGAAACATCCACAAAACTTAAGGTCCTTTTATTTTTCCTATAACTCCCAATTACACCTACGAGAGCACATAATTGTATGGAGTTTAAATGGGATCCATACAAATATCCAACATATGGGTGATATAGCCTAAGGACCCACCAGGTCGAGGCTAATGTTCAATACCATAAGCCAACCTCCACCCTGACTTGATTCAAGGCTAATTGCTTCAATTTATAGTAACAAGAATAAACTTGGACCATTTATCACAACTCACAATCAAGGGCGGAGATACACAAATTCATAAAGGTTTATGATAAGCTCATGAAGAGATAAGGGGGAAAAGGTGGATAGAATATGGCCTAGTAGTGTAGGTCAATGTGTTGAGATATTGTAACTTCTAAGAATATTATATTTGTACATTATTATTTCGGAGATGTTCCAATCCTCCATAGAGACCCTGTTGTATATCCGGAGATGTTTATTCCTCCAAGAGAGTGTGGTAACTAAGGTTATTAGATCTCCCATGTGAGGTCAGCCATGAGTTAGCTTTTTAGGGGTTATTAGACTCTCTTAGGAGAGGTCGGCCCCATTAGGGTGAAAAGTCAGTGGCGCATAGGAGAGAGAGAGGTTTGCATAGGAGGAGAAGGAGCTCTTGTTGAGGATTACATCTTGTATTGGTTGATTATCTATATTGAGGAAAGCTTTGCTTGGTTTTCTACCCCATGAGGGTTTCCCAGGGTAAATCTTTGTCTATCTTGTGATTGTGTTTCTTTTAGTGATCTTGCTTGTGAAATTAGGCTAAACATAACATGTTATCAGAGCTAGCCTGAATAGGACATCTTTCACAAGGTGAAAATACCTCTCTCTCCTCCTGTGAAAATTAGGGTTTCTGCAAAAGTTGGAATTTTTGGATTCTGATTGCATGGCTGGATAGCCCTCCTCAAAATTGAAGTTTTGAGCCCTAGATCAAAATTTTTTGTTAAATTTTGAGCATTAATTCACAATACTCTAGGATCTTTGCTGAGGGAATAACATATACAGTATATCAATGCATGACAATCACAATAAGCATGACAAGCATCACAATAATCAAAAGCATGAGAGACAAGAGACACGGAGTTTTTGTGGGGAAAACCCTAAGGTGAAAAACCCCACAACTTCCTCAGAGATAGAGAGAGCAATGGCTCAACCAAAGTACAACCAAAATACACTGAGATAGTCTCCTAGTAGCAGATGATCCTCCTCCACACTAGTGCGCCACTTTCTGAGTGAGAGTGGGATACTTTTCCGAGTGATCTAAATAGAGATCACCTGATCTCTATTTATACTAATATGTTTTCCCAGTGACCTTATGGGGCCGACTTGTCTAGCTAGGTATATCCACATTATAATATATATAATTCAGGGCCAACCCCACATGGTGGTCTAATAACCCATCGGCAAGTACACACACTTGCGACACTTGTCAATCCACATGACGACACTTCCTTATAGAGGAAAAACACATCTCTAATAAGGGTACAATAAATATATATGAAATACATAGATGAAATACATGCCGAAGTTACATATACATCAACACTCCCTCTTAACTAGGAAGGTATTTCTCGACACAGATCTGCTAGACAAGTCTTCTTCTTGGGATCATCATCATCGATGCATCGTCATCGTCATCGTCACTACTGCTGCTATCTCAACCAATCTCTGACTCTACTCGTCATAGGAAGTTCTACAGAGACAGTCCTTTTTCATTCTGGATGTAGGCCCACTACCTGCAGGTCTTCATCATCACTGGCCATATTGTGGAATCCTCGGGACTTATTACGTGCGTCACAAAACCTCGAAAGAGCATCCCAGGCTGTTACGAGCACACGGCTCTACCTATAAGATCTACGAGGGCCATATTATATGTGACCTCATCACAAAACCTCGCAAGAGCATCCGAGGCTGTTACGAGCATGCAACTCTACCTATAGGATCTCCCAGGGATAGATTATATGTGGCCACCACAAAACCTCGCAAGAGCATCCCAGGCTGTTACAAGCACGTAGCTCTACCTATAGGATCTCCTAGGGACATATCATATGTGGTCATGGAAAAACCTCGCAAGAGCATCCCAGGACTTATTACAGGCACACAGCCCAACCTATCGGATCTCCCAAGAATAGATTATATGCCATAGGACAAAACCTCGAAAGAGCATCTGCCAGATATTCTAGGGCACGAATTACATGCCATAGGCAAAACCTCGAAAGACTATCTGCAGATCTCCCAGGGCCAAATTATATGTCCTCCCAGAGAAAAACCTTGAAAGAGCATTTGCCAGATATCTCAGGGCACGAATTACATGCCATAGGCAAAACCTTGAAAGACTATCTGCAAATCTCCCAGGGCCAAATTATATGCTCATCTGCACAACCTGATCCACAACCATAGAGTATCAACCTGAAACTCACCATACATCATCCTGATGTACACATGATCATTTTGATCATCATCACTGCAACATCTTGTTGCATGTCATCTGGAGCAACATCCTGAAGCTCGTCATCCACGATCATCCTGATCATATAATGCATCTACCTGATGCATACCAAGTATCTACCTGATACATATCATCATACATGATCCACCTGATCATGCAATGTATCCACCTAATACAAATACAAATAAATGATACATATCACCATACATGATCCACCTGATCATACAATGTATCCACCTGATACATATACAGATACATGGTCCAAGCATCCAACATGATGCATACAGAATACATACAAATGATCCTACTAATCATATCCAGCATCCAACATGATGCGTACATACATATACATATAAATGATCCAACTGATCATATCTAGCATCCAACATGATGCGTACATACATATACATATAAATGATCCAACTGATCATATCCAGCATCCAACATGATGCATACATATAAAAATGATCCAACTGATCATACAAAGTAGAAACCAGAACATCATCCTAATGTTCATCATCCAACGCTTACATCCACATCCATGTGAAGGATCCTCCTTCCAACATGCTTGGAATGGATTCAGCAAATGTGTCCATCACTTCTTCCTCGAAGTGTCCTTGATCTGAAGAACACCAAGCCTCTCCCTGAAGTACTCAAACTTCACCCTGGCTAGTGGCTTTGTCAGCACATCTGCAATCTGCTCGTCCGTCGCAACATACAGGAGCTTCACAGCTCCTCTCTACACCATATCCCTGATATAGTGATATTTGATCTCTATGTGTTTCGACCTGTCATGAAACAATGGGTTCTCGGACAACTTCACACAACTCTGGTTATCACAAAAGATACCAGTAGCATCCAACAGGAGATCAAATAACTCAGACAGTAGCTTCCGTAGCCCTCCTGCCTCACAACTAGCTGAACATGCTGCAACATACTCTGCCTCAGCTGTACTCAGTGCTACGCAGGACTGCTTCCTGCTAAACCAAGAGATCACACCTGAACCCATACTGAAGCAACATCCAGATGTGCTCTTCCTATCTGCAGCACTGCCAACCCAATCTGAATCAACATAACCCTGCAGGTTAAACTTTTGATTCGCTTCATACTTGAGCCCATAATCCACTATACCCTTCAGGTACCTCAGAACATGCTTTACAGCAACCAGGTGAACACTCCTTGGATCTGTCAGGAACTGACTCAATGTGTTCACAGCAAAGCAAATGTTTGGTCTCATGTTTGTCAGGTACATCAAGGACCCAATCATCTGACGATACATAGAGACATCAACCGGCTCAGATGAAGCATCACATAGAAGCTTCAGATTCGATGCCATAGGTGTGGTCATGTCCTTGCAATCCATCATCCCAAATCTCTTCAGGATATCTATTGTGTACTTCCCTTGACCAAGGAAGATCCCACCTGCACTCTGCCACACCTCCATACCTGGGAAATAGTGCATCATTCCCAAATATTTCATATCGAATTCAACAGAAAGCTTCCTCTTAGTATATGCAATCAGTCTGTCATCTCCTGTTACAAATAAGTCATCCACATACAGGAGTAGAATCACAGGATTCCCTTCCTCAACCTTGTAATAAAGGTTGAAATCCGCTTTACTCTTGGTAAAGCCCAAACTAGATAGGAAACTGTCCATCCTACCATACCAAGTTCCGGGAGCTTGTTTCAAGCCATACAAGGCTTTCTTCAATCTGCATACATATGACTCCCTGTCATGTATTTCAAAACCAAGTGGCTGCTCCACATATACTTCCTCTTCAACTACACCATTCAAGAAAGTAGCCTTGACATCCATCTGGTGTATTTTCCATTTCATAGCTGCAGCCAGGGCAAGTACTATTCTGATGGAAGTATACCTGGCTATAGGTGCAAAAGTTTCTTCATAATCTATTCCCTCTTTCTGAGAGAAGCCACGAGCTATGAATCTTGCCTTGTATTTCTCTACACTGCCATCTGCAGCATGCTTGATTTTGTAAATCCATTTGGAAGTCACAACAGACTTCTCTTTAGGTCTTGGGACAACATCCCAAACATAATTCTTCATTATTGATTGGTATTCCTCAACCATGGAATCCTTCCATTCTTTCTTTTTCGCTGCTTCTTCATAATTGGAAGGCTCTTTGTTCATAATGTCACAGAGTAAAGAAACATAGCTGGTATGTGATCTGGTTCTCTTCTTTGCTCTATGTTCTTCTTCTGGAATGCCAAATCTTTCTGCATATTGAATGAGCTCTCTAGCCCATGCAGGTTTCCTCTTGTGAGGGTTATCCTCACGGGGTGGATCTATAGGTTCTTGCGGATCTTCAAACTCACAAACAACTTTTGGAACTGCTTCAATCATGGTAGTGTCTTGAAATCTAGTTTCCTTAGGTTCTTCATAAACTTTGATAGGTGCCTTCCTTGATTTGATGAATGCTAAGTTTTCATCAAATGTTACATCTATGCTAACATCAATCTTCATGAACCCTGGAAAGTATATTTTGTAAGCCTTCGAGCTTTCACTGTAACCCACAAAGATACCCTTCTTTCCTGAAGGATCTAGTTTAGTCCTCTTTTCCTTTGGAACATGAGTGTATACTGGACAACCAAATATTCTGAGATGACTGACTTCATGTTTCTTACCATAAAAGACCTCTTCTGGTGTCTTGTTGTCCAATATCTTGTGGGGTGTTCTCTTCTGCACATATACAATTGTTCTAGCTGCTTCTGCCCATAGATGCATAGGTAGATCTTGGTCATGCAGCATTGCCCTTGCTGCTTCCATGATAGTTCTGTTCTTCCTTTCTGCAACTCCATTCTGTTGAGGATTATAAGGAGCAGTCAACTCCCTCTTAATCCCTGAATCACTACAAAGCTTCTTGAAGTCACCTGAGATGAATTCTCCACCATTGTCAGATCTGAATGTTTTGATCTTCTTGTCAGTTTGATTCTCCATCAAGGTTTTGAATTCCTTGAATTTATCAAACACCTCATCTTTGTTCTTCAAGAAGTATACCCAAGTCTTCCTGAAGAATTCATCAATAAATGAGACATAGTAAACATACCCACTCAGAGAACTAGATGACATAGGACCACATACATCTGAGTGAGTGATTTCCAGGATGTCTTTTGCCTTGCTTTCACTGCTTGGGAAAGCCTTCTTAATGTTCTTACCTTTTGCACATCCTTTGCAAACACCTTCATGTTTAGTCTTGATTTCAGGAAGACCCTCTACAGCCTTGCTTGCAATTGGAAGTTCTCTATAGTGCATATGAGCAAGTCTTCTATGCCAAAGTTCACTTGGTTCCATGGATTCATGGATCATGGCATGTTCAGGTTGACCCTTCAATTTATACAAACCTCCCTCTTGCTCTCCAATCACTACTGCATCATTGATTGTTTTACCCTTTGGCCACATTAGGACTTGGACATCCACAAATGCAACCCTCATACCTTTTGCATCCAATGCAGAGATGGACAGTAAGTTCTTCTTGAGCCGAGGTACAAAAAGGACTTCTTTCATCTTCAAAGATTTTTCAGAATCTAGGTTGTAGGAGGCTTCACCACTTCCTTTGATTGGGTATTGATAATAA
Organism: Larix kaempferi; assembly: GCA_027924585.1. NCBI lineage: Eukaryota > Viridiplantae > Streptophyta > Pinopsida > Pinales > Pinaceae > Larix > Larix kaempferi. The sequence goes on along the minus strand of BSBM01000047.1, from coordinate 67,940,695 downwards.
ACCCCAAGTTTCACCTTATGAGGTGATTCATGTTCATAGAGATTCACAAAAGATTCCTTAAACCTATTCATGTGTTTGGAAGCTCCACTATCAATCAACCAATCATTAAAACCATGGGATATGGTACCTGTGAGAGAAGAGATTAGAACATACTCTTCTTCACTTGATGAGTCAACATCACTATCATCACTTTCTGCCCTAGCCTTCTTCTTTGGAGGTTTATCATCCTCGGCAGCATGAGCATGAAACTTTCTTTTGCTGCCCTTCTTCTTCTTGCTGGAGTTGTTGTTATTATCCCTTTTGTTCTTGGGACAATCTGAAGCAAAGTGACCCTTCTCATTGCATGTGAAGCATCTTAGATCCTTCTTATTCTTTTGATAGGATCTCTTGTGGCGAGAGTGCTCCTTCTTGGGATTGCTTCTTTTGGTGTGAGCTGCAAGAGCTTGATCTTCACCTCCCATATTTTTCTCACGAGCTATAAGTCTATCTTCTTCTTGAGAGCATTCTTCCCGCAATCTGTTGAAGGAGATCAACTTCTTCCTTGCACAAATTCCTTGAATAAAGGAATCCCATGACCTGGGTAGGCCATTTAGAGTGGTCATCACCACTTCACCATTTTCCACCATTTCATCCACTGCTTCTAGTTGTTACTTTATCTGGGAGACCCTTGAAAAATAAGATTGAATGGTTTCTCCATTCTAAAAGATTACTCCTTTCAATTGGTTCCGCAGGATCATCTTCAAATTTATGTTCTTCCCTTCAAATAGCTTGGTCAAAGAGTCAAACATCTCCTTGGGTGTCTTAAGAGAAGACACATGGGGTATGAGATGGTCTTTGATAGAATCAGTAACGATTCTCTTTGCCTTGACCAAGTTCTTCTTATGAAATATCTTGGCATCTTCATCCTCTGGGATAGGAATGTCTTCTTTTATATATTAGTCCAACTCATTCTCTTCCAGGATTAACCCAATCCTATACTTCCAGGCTCAGAAGTTATTATCGCCTTCAAGCTTATCCTCAAGCTTGGTGTGGAGAGACATCTTAAAGAGTACTTCAAATGGAAATAGAAAAGATTTAGGTCTTACCACTTGAAATGCTGAAAACTGGATCTCGTCCCAGATTAGGGTTTGTCGGAAAAACCCTAAAAATTCAAAATGTGAATTTCAAATTTCTGAAAGGATAGAAAGATGCGCTTTGATGAGCTGATCAGCCTGGTGCATTCAGAATTTGAGATCCAGCAAAGTTTTACCCTTCAGATTTGACTTTTTGTCCTCTCGGGTTCACTAAGGAGAGCCCTGAATTAGGGTTTGAGTTTCCCGGAGATCTACCTAACCAAAAATATTGATCCAAAGCTCTAAACTTCTATTTTTGCAAGGCGCTTCCAGATGTGTCTTCAGATTCCAGAAATTCCTATTTTTGTGGAAACCCTATTTTTTAGGGCCAAATCTGAAAATGATCGGAATTGAATTCTGATTGGCCAGATAGATGCACCTTGATAAGTATAGTCAATATACTATACTGTTTTTCCAAAATATGTGGATAGAAACCCAATAAACAAGAAACTCAAGTTTTCGTCACTACGAAATGTCTTCTTCTCAGGTTAACTGTGATACCATGTTAAATTTTAAGCATTAATTCACAATACTCTAGGATCTTTGCTGAGAGAATAATATATACAGTATATCAATGCATGACAATCACAATAAGCATGAAAAGCATCACAAGAATCAAAAGCATGAGAGACAAGAGACACAGAGTTTCCATGGGGAAAACCCTAAGGTGAAAAACCCCACAACTTGCTCAGAGATAGAGAGAGCAATGGCTCAACCAAAGTACAACCAAAATACACTGAGATAGTCTCCTAGTAGCAGATGATCCTCCTCCTCACTAGTGCTCCACTTTCTGAGTGAGAGTGAGATACTTTTCCAAGTGATCTAAATAGAGATCACCTGATCTCTATTTATACTATTTATACTAATCTGTTTGCCCAGTGACCTTATGGGGCTAACTTGTCTAGCTAGGTACATCCACATTATAATATATATAATTCAGGGCCGACCCCACATGGTGGTCTAATAACCCATCGAAAAGTACACACACTTGTGACACTTGTCAATCCACATGACGACACTTCTTTATAGAGGAATAACACATCTCTAATAAGGGTACAATAAATAGATATGAAATACATAGATGAAATACATTCTGAAGTTACATATACATCAACATTTTTGAGTGGGTATAACCCTAGGATTTGTCAAACCCTAGTTTGAATTATGGACCAGAAAACCAGTAAACCAGAAAACCAAAAAACCAGTAAACCAGTAAACTAGAAAAGGTGTGAACCAAAAAACCAGAAATTCTGTTGTAGATCCGAAAGTTGCTGATCAAATTTGAAGGGTGAAAAGTTGAAGTTTCTAGAAGAAGAGTTCACCAGTTATCTCAATTCAATCAAGCACATCTCTTGGTAAGGGTTATTCTATCTTTTGAGAAACTTCAATTTCTATGACCTTCTGGATAAGATGGCTCCAAGCACTAAGCTTGAAGACAAGCTAGAGGGTATAGAGAATTTCCAGGCATGGAAATATAGGATTGGTCTCATTCTTGAAGAGAATGATCTTGCCCAATATATCAAGGATGAGGTTGCATAACCTGAGGAAGATGAAGCCAAAGAGAAGTATAAGAAGGACTTGATTAGGGAAAATAAAATCATTGCTGATTCTATCAAAGACCACTTGATTCCCCAAGTGGCATCCAAGAAGACTCCAAAGGAAATGTATGATTCCCTAGGAAGAATGTATGAATGAAGGAACATCAGCATAAAGATGAATTTGAGAACTCAATTGTAGAGTACCAAAATGAGTAAAGGAGAATCTATTCAAGATTACTTCACAAGGGTCTCGCAGTTCAAGGAACAACTAGAAGCCATTGGAGACACTCTTGATGAAGATGAGCTAGTCACGACTGCCCTCAATGGTCTCTATATACCTTGGGATTCATTCATCCAAACCATGTGTGCAAGAAAAGAAAGTATGAAGTTTGATCTGGTATGGGAGAATTGCATTCAAGAAGAAGCTAGGGTTTCCAATAGAGAAGCCTTGCTCAAAGAAGATGACCAAGATTTGGCCACCCACACCAAAAATAGAATGAGTCATTTCAACTCCAAGAAGAATGGCCACAAGGATTCTCATCCTCCTCATAGATTTAAAAGAAGAGGAGGAGTAAGTTCAGAAAGAGACCTCTCCTCAGTTCAATGTTATATTTGTCGAAAACCAAAACACATTGCTAGAACTTGTCCTTCAAAGAAGAAGAAAAAGAATCTTCACAAAATACATCAAGCACATTTGGCAGAAGATGATAGTGAAGAAGAGGAAGAGGAAATGCCTCAAAAGAAAAGAACTAAAATAGAAGAAGAAGATGCAGACGAACATGTTCTATTCTTTCCACTCTTTGGGTCAGTAACACCTGGAGAAGATACATGGCTCATTGATAGTGGTGCTTCAAAGCACATGACATGACAAAAGAAGACTCTCCCAAGTCTAGAAGAAAATACCTCGCCACATAAGGTATCTCTCGGAGATGACTATCAATATCCCATTAAGGGAATTGGTGAAGCAAGCTACAAGCTTGAATCTGGAACTCCATTGAAGATGAAGTAAATCCTATATGTACCGGGTTTGAAGAAGAACTTACTTTCTATCTCAGCTTTAGATAAGAAAGGTTATAGGGTTGCATTCATAGATGGACAAGTACTCATGTGGTCCAAAGGAAAATCAATTGAGGATGCAATTGTTATTGGTGAAGAGGAAGGAGGTCTATACAAACTCAAGGGTCATCCTGAAGATGCTCTTGTTCATGAAGCCACTAGCCCAAGTGAGCTATGGCATATGAGACTTGCTCACATTAACTACAAAGCACTACCTCATGTGAGCAAGGTAGTAATAGGACTACCAGATCTAAAGATTGACCATAATGGCACATGCAAAGGATGTGCAAAAGGGAAGAATATCAAAAATCCATTTCCAAAGAGTGAAACAAAGACTAAGAGTACTTTGAAATTGATTCATTCAGATGTATGTGGACCAATGCCATCCACATCCTTGAGTGGGTATGAATATTACCTTACATTCATTGATGACTACTCAAGAAAGACTTGGATATATTTCTTGAAGGGAAAAGATGAAGTCTTTGGAAAGTTCATGGAATTCAAAGCCTTGATAGAAAATCATTCAGAAAAGAAGATCAAGATACTCAGGATAGACAATGGTGGAGAATATACTTCAAAGGATTTTGAAGTCTTTTGTAAAGAATCTGGAATCAAGAGGGAGCTAACCACTCCCTACAATCCCCAACAAAATGGTGTTGCGGAGAGAAAGAATAGAATCATTATGGAAGCAGTAAAAACAATGACACGTGATCAAGACCTACCTATGTATCTTTGGGTTGAAGCAGCCAGGACAACAATCTATGTGCAGAATAGACTATCTCATAGTGCTCTTGATTTCAAGACCCCAGAAGAAGTGTTCACAGGGAAGAATCCTGAGGTAAGTCACCTCAAGATCTTTGGATGCCCAGTATACATTCACATTCCAAAAGAAAAGAGGACCAAGCTAGATCCTGGGAAGAAATGAATATTTGTTGGATATTGTGAAGCATCCAAATCATTCAGAATATACATCCCAGGATTCCATCATATGAAAATAAGTAGGGATGTGACATTTGATGAAGAGGCAGCTCTCAAGAGATCTAGGAATTTCCAGTATGAAGAAGTATATGAGGAAGATGCACCTTCCAGAATTATATAAGTTGCACCCACCCCTGAAGACCATGACATGATGGAACCACAAGAACCCCCTGCCATGAACATATCAAGGAAGAGAAAGCCAGCATGGGAAAGAGACATTATACTAGGTGCAGAAAAGTATGGATCTCCTGAAGGCTCCACAAGAGTGAGGAAGAAACCAAAGACATTCTCCAGCTATATGGCCTTGATGTGTGATCTTGTAGATCAAGAACCCACTAGTTATGAATAAGCATCTCATAAGAAAGAGTGGGTGGAGGCAATGACGAAGGAGTACCAATCAATAATGAAGAATGATGTTTGCGATATAGTTCCCAAGCCAAAGGACAAGGGTGTAGTATCCTCCAAATGGATATACAAGATAAAACATGCTGCGGATGGAAGCATTGAAAATTATAAGGCAAGGTTTGTGGCCAGAGGATTCTGTCAGAAAGAGGGAATTGACTATGAAGAGACATTTGCACCAGTTGCAAGGTACACTTCCATTAGAACCATCATAGCACTTGCATCCATGATGAAGTGGGAATTACACCAGATGGATGTGAAGACAACCTTCCTAAATGGTGTAATTGAGGAGGAAGTGTACATAGAACAACCACAAGGATTTGAGGTTGATGATAGAAGAACCCACGTATGAAAACTAAAGAAGGCTTTGTATGGGTTGAAACAAGCTCCCAGAGCTTGGTATGGAAGAATTGACAGTTTCTTAACAAGCTTGGGCTTTACCAAAAGTAAAGCTGATCCTAATCTTTATCTCAAGGTTATGGATGATGAACCTGTTATACTCTTGCTATATGTGGATGATCTATATTTGATAGGAAATGAGAAACAGATTATTGATTGCAGGAAGAACCTCTCTTCAGAATTTGAGATGAAAGATATCGGATTGATGCACTACTTCCTAGGTTTGGAAGTATGGCAAGGCCCAAGAGGAATCTTTCTCAACTAGGGAAAGTATGTTGTGGAAATCTTGAAGAGATTTGACATGTTGGAATGCAAAGCCATGGCCACTCCCATGGATTCCAACTTGAAGCTGTTAGCTGATGACTCATCAAAATTAGTGGATGTGACTCTGTACAGACAGATTATTGGGTCACTAATGTATCTGACAAATATCAGGCTAGATATATGTTTTGCTGTGAACAACTTGAGTCAATATCTAGTAGAACCTAGACGTGTTCACCTGATAACTGCAAAACATGTGATGAGGTACCTAAAGGGTACGATAGACTTTGGTCTATGTTAGCTTGGAGATCATGATTTTAGATTGTATGGCTACACATATGTTGATTGGGAAGGAAGTGTATCAAACAGGAAGAGCCACATCGAGAGGATGTTATTGTCTGGGATCTGCCATGATATCGTTGTTTAGCAGGAAGCAGTCTAGTGTGGCTCTCAGCACAGCTGAAGCCGAATATATTGCTGCTTGTACTGCTAATTGTGAAGCAATATGGCTTCGGAAGTTGTTATCGGGATTATTTGACTTAGATATGGACCCCACTGTGATCCTATGTGACAACCAGAGTTGTATCAAGATGACAAAGAGTCCAGTGTTCCATGACAAGTCAAAGCACATAGAGATTTGATATTTTTATACACGATATATGGTGCAAAAAGGAGCTATTAAGTTCGAGTATGTGAGCACTGACGAACAAGTTGTTGATATATTGACCAAACCTCTGTCTCGAGTAAAGTTTGAGTATTTTCGAGACAAGTTTGGTGTAATTCAGAAGGACCCTCCTTGAAAGGGGAGTGATATGGTCATTGCTGATGAGATTTACTGCATTGACAGTAAGGTCGGTGATGTGGATACCTATATTGATGATATTGACGATGAAGTCAATGATATCGACGATGAGGTCGATGAGTGGTCCTTAGATTTTGTCTGAGTTGACGAGTGGATTGTATCATCCCTGCACACATGTCCTAAAATAGATTCATAGACTTTGATCTCCGAGAAAGATGCTGATAAATCCTAGATCTGATCTAGGTCACATCTAGTATGAAAAAGGACTTGCTGTGTGGTGGTAAATCCTAGATCTGATCTAAGTCACATCCAGTATGAAAAAGGACTGGCTCTGTGGTGGTAAATCCTAGATCTGATATAGGTCACATCCAGTATGAAAAAGGACTGGCTCTGTGGTGGTAAATCCTAGATCTGATCTAGGTCACATCTAGTATGAAAAACGACTGGCTCTATAGTGGTAAATCCTAGATCTGATCTAGGTCACATCTAGTATGAAAAAGGACTGGCTCTGTGGTGGTAAATCCTAGATCTCATCTAGGTCACATCCAGTATGAAAAAGGACTGTCTCTGTGGTGGTAAATACTAGATCTGATCTAGGTCACATCCAATATGAAAAAGGACTGGCTCCGTGGTGGTAAATCCTAGATCTGATCTAGGTCACATCCAGTATGAAAAAGGACTGGCTCTATGGAGGTAAATCCTAGATCTGATCTAGGTCACATCTAGTATGAAAAAGGACTGGCAATGTGGTTAGGACTGCATCATCCCTGAACATTTGGTTCAAAATGCACGTGATAGGACTGCATCGTCCCTAAACATTTGGTTCAAAATGTACGTGATAGGACTGCATCGTCCCTGAACATTTGGTTCAAAATGTATGTGATAGGACTGCATCATCCCTGAACATTTGGTTCAAAATGTACGTTATAGGATTGCATCATCCTTGAACATTTGGTTCAAAATGCACGTGATAGGATTGTATCATCCTTGGACTTATGTCCTCAAAGTGAGCAGGATTGATCATCCTGTAATTGGATCGTGTGTATTGCAGAATATGCTGATGCTGTCAATCGAGATGATCCAGATGATGCTGTCGATCAAGATGATCCAGATGTTGCTGTTGATTGAGATGATCCAGATGATGCTTTCGATCGAGACGATCCAGATGATGTTTTTGATCGAGATGATCCAGATGTTGCTGTTGATCGAGATAATCGAGATGATGATGTTGATCAAGATGATCCAGATGTTGCTGTTGATCGAGATAATCGAGATGATGATGTTGATCGAGATGATCCAGATTGTTGTAGCTGTTCGGATGCTGCAAGAGATGAAGACTCAATAATGAAGATGTTCCAATATTGAAGATTTAAAGAAGTTCCAGTAACAGGTTGAGTTACTAATGATGTATGAAGAAAGCTTCCAATGATTTATAGATGTATCATGTATCATGTAGTTGATGACTCCTTGCTCTTGCAGATGTTATAATATCCTTCTCGTTAAGGGGGAGTGTAGAGATATTGTAACTTCTAAGAATATTATATTTGTACTTTATTATTCCAGAGATGTTCCATTCCTCCGTAGAGACCCTGTTGTATATCTGGAGATGTTTATTCCTCCAAGAGTGTGTGGTAACTAGGGTTATTATATCTCCCATGTGAGGTCGGCTTTGAGTTAGCTGTTTAGGGGTTATTAGACTCTCTTAGGAGAGGTCGGCCCCATTAGGGTGAAAATTCAGTTAGAACATGAGTATAAATAGAGGAGGTGTGTTCCTCATTTATCTCTTTCATTCACTCACTTGTGATTGGTGCATAGGAGAGAGAGAGGTCTGCATAAAAGGAGAAGGAGCTCTTGTTGAGGACTACATCTTGTATTGGTTGATTATCTATATTGAGGAAAGCTTTGTTGGGTTTTCTACCCCATGATGGTTTCCCAGGGTAAATCTTTGTTGTAATGCCCCTATTTTGATTAGGCATATTTATCAGTTAGACACACCATACTTTATTTTCTTATACATTCTGTTGAACTCAGCTCGACTAAGTAAACTATATTACGATATGATGGACCTCATTATATGATGTTACTCTGTTTTATGATTTCACCATGATTATGATGTTACTATGTTATGCGGTTATGATGTCATGATTATCATATGATTTCTTTATTTTACGATTACAGTATATGTTTATATGTTTTCATTAATGAAATGTGAAATATATGATTCGGTACGTGGATACCATCTTCTTATATGAATTATTGAAGTGTTATGTGTCATATGCACCTATGATGAGCTAAAAAGGTTACATGAAATAAAATGATTTTTGATAACATGGATCAATTGGCGATCAATGGGAAATGCTTTCTATAAATTTGTATTTTGCAAAATACTAACCTACAGGACACAAGGGCTATGGGATAGCCAGTTACTTGATCTGATATATGCTGGAAATGAAAAACATGTTCATACAGTAAACCTTAGCAGCCAAAATGACGATACGATAACACAAACTGATAATCCCGATAGCAGCAAAGTATGAGTTGATAAGGGTGTAGGCCCAGTATGTTGAGAGGGATGGATGTGTTTCCCACCCTATGTTTCCATGAGACCCGAGGTCGTGGGAGGGCCGTGCTGAGACACGCTCCCCATGTTGTTGTGATGATGATGGTCGGATGCCTTCTAGGGGAGGATAGGTCCGTTGTTCAGCCGACGCTATCGCTCTCAAGTTCTATGTGGTCAGATCGGTGAGTCCGACATCCACTTTTGTACTAGCAGAGGAAGGATAGGGAGGATGCTGGACGTAGGTTATGATGGGAGGATGTGTTAGTTAGTACCGTTGAGGGTTTAGTATTCCTTGATTCCGGGTTAGTGGTAGTAGGTACCCTTCCTTGTACATGATAGATTAAACTAATGTAAAGATAAAGATAATGATGTGAAATCGTAAAGAACTAACTGTTAAATAACTGAGAATGTTGAAGTAATTGTACTATATATATTATGTTTGTTCTTCTACATGGGGGTAAATACTACTATTAGTGAGCAGGTATGCATAGGCGGGATGGGGTTTGTCTATAGTACATTTATGATTTGTGCATACGCTGGCCACGCATGCACACCTTGCACATGTACACTAGTATCGATATACAAACACTTAACATATTGAATAAATGTATAAGTTGTCATAAGTAATTAGGTTAATCATGCATTGACCGAATTCAGATAATGAATATAAAGTTATTTAAGATGTGTAGAACAAGTCAATTAAGCTATGTATTACTCGTTGGTAAACATCGTGATATACAATGGAGACAAGTGTCATCAGTTAAAATTGTCGTCTGAGAATTGTTGTAAATAAGGTAATGGTACTGTCTAATTAATTAGTAAGATTGTTTAAGCACTTAAGGGTGCTTTGTTTAGAAGAACGACGATACTATGTAGATGTTAGGGTACTCATGTGATAAACAAATGATGTAAAATACATCTTTATTAAATTCACCATTATTATTACCTTATGGGGATTTAATTAATATTATTACTGAAAATTTATTTTGATAATATTACTACCCATGTCATAACAATTGCAAAATAGGTAAAATTTAAATATTGACTAATGAATGATTAGAGTGTGATTATTTTACATTTCTAAGTTAGACATAATAGGATAACAATTTTGGAATGAATGTGATGTGATGGAAAATGGTTATTTAATTATTCAATACGAATCTTGGAATTTAAATCTCAAGATAAGTGATCTCGACGGATGAGGTATACCATTAAGACACATCATGTCCAAGCTGAAAAGGGTCAACTATTTATATAATATTTTATTAATTACATTAATAACATTAAATACCAAGGATCGCGAATAGACTTGTAATTAATGAAGCTTGTCCCGAATGGATAACCTTTGGGAATAATTCCCACCGTAATAAATTCTTACGACCATCAATCAAAATCAAATGAATCTACCATGAGAGTAATTAATTATTCGGTACATTGAGTGTGAAAAATATATTTTTATAAAGAAACGTGTATTAATGAACGAGTGGGAGGAGTAAATGGTTGAGGGGCTCGAGAGGGGGAGTTTGGGGCGGTGGAGTAAGACCAAGGTCTTCTCGAGGAAGGAACTGTATATAGAGGGGGAGAGAGTTGAAGGGAAGGGGGATAGCTAGAAGTGGTGAGAAAGGTTTTGGGAACAGAAAGGAGGTTTGAGAACATAAAAGTTTGGAGAACTTAAGTGAACACTGCTCTCGGGATTATCAGATTGTGGGCTCGGGGGCTTGGAAATCCTTTGATTTCCAAGGGCCAGCAAGATAACAGCTGGTCGGTAGGGTGGACACTTCATTTTGGCTGACTAAGAGGATATACAACCTGCTACAACCTACGGTTAGCATTAGCATCAGGTAATTTCCTTGATTATTTATTTTATTTAATTATTATGTGGAAACGTACTTTGAAACCTTCTTACTGATTTTTTTTTTACTGTGAACATATTCTTATGCGGAAACCACAAATTGTTGAAGGGAAATATTGATATGTTAGTTATTCTTTTAAATACGAATGTATGATTATAGGTATGCTAAACATCATTTAAAAACATAGAAATTTAAAAGCATAGAAATATTGATATGTCAGTTACTCACACATACCTGAATGAATTAATACATAGGAAATTAACTTAGAAATTTACTTAGTGCTCTGCTGTAAAAACCAGAGCACTACAGATGGTATCAGAGCTTAAGGCTCAGACACTTTAGACCTTTCGGGCTTGCACACGCCTAAACCACTGTGAAAATTCAAGATGTTAAATCCTACAAGAACTTAGGACATAAACCTGGATAGAATTGAGGTATGAACAACACCAAACTTCAGCCTCTTTTACGTGCACGAACATAAATCAGAACACCATAAAAAAGCCTGGACATGTTAGAAAACTGCATGTTTATACATATGTGTTTGTATTTCAAAAATAGATACATATTTGAAATATATTTATAAATAAAAAAAAATAACACAAGGGAGCAGTATTTCTTTTTATCATAGTACAGCTTGTGTTAAAATTAATAACTAACCGAGCAAATTAGAGGTGAAATTTCTGAAAATTTTGTGCAAATGAAAATCGAGCCTAAATATTTAGGTAGCAAGAAATTTAAGACAGAAAATCTATAATTTAAAAAATATATATATAATAAATAAATAAAAAATATATATGTATAAACAATATATATATATATATATATATATATATATATATAAATAAATAAATAAAATAAAATAAAAATAATAATATAGGTAAGGATCATTTTCTAGCAGCGACAAGTAAAGAGGTGATTTTGTTAGAAGAGTTGCAACGATAAATCATTAGGTTTCCCAAAAAAAAAAAGAGAAGGGAATTACACCTCTATTAAACATAAATGCAGTAAGAGATTATTTGCAGTGATAGAGACAGGCTTAAATGAAATTAATTCTTCCCGGATAAACCGAATAAACATTTATAAATCAAAAAAAGAAATCTAAGGCAGAGATCGCGTCGACTGTATGTATCCAAATATAGCGTAAACCAAATGCTGGCTGTGGGGTTGTGCGCAATGTGTAGAAGATCTCAAGTCTTCCCCCTTAACAACTCGGCAAACCAGCCGTGCAAAGAATAAAAATTAGACAGCTTATATTACTCTTTTAACAAAGGCTTACTAAACTAGTATGATTTTAAAATGCTGGCTGTGGGGTTCGAACCCACGCGCACTTATGTGCAGAAGATAAGTGTATATACCAGTTCGAGCTATCCATAAGACTATACAGAAATCCTAGTGCAAATTTTACCCAGAATGCATCTTACCTGGCAGTCTACGCGACGATCCTTCTTGGTTCACGGAGGTTTTGGTAGATACTGAGAACTCATCGGGCTCCTATTCGAACGACCTTGCAGAGATTCAAATTATGAATATGCTCATAGATTTCTCTTTTTCTGTCATCACTGATTTCGACCTCTGTCAATGGCAGCGCATCCCTTTCTTTTACCCCATTGAAAACTATAAACTTCTTCCCAAAAACTCTCTGTCAAAGGCATAGAACACAAGGTCCAAGGACGGACTCAGTACACCCGTTTTCCTTCCCACTCAATTTCAACAGACTCCGTCTATCTACAGATGGTATCCGCCATTGTCAGAATAAGAAACCGGTGGAACCCTAGCGCAGATCAAAGGGGATATTGGGCTAGTCTATGTGATCAACACAGAGCGTTTCCAGCTAATGGTAGAAGACGATCCCACGACCACAACTGCAGACCAACCTCCAAGCCACGGAGCTTCTTTTCCTCAGCTTCAGAACGAAAATACAAAATCCTTAGCACTGAGAACTTTGAATGTGACCAGGCGCCAAGCCGAATTAGAGCCCACGCACGCCACCATTGTCCAAGCACCAAGCCCAAGCGTTTTCCTTTCCCTTTGTTTCTCATAAAATATTGGCCGGCCAGAAGGCCAAGTTCCACGAATTGCAGCCACGCACTACAGCAAACTCCAAGCGCCAAGTTCACTCAAGAGTATCGCTTCCTTTTGTTCCCTATAAAATTATTGGGGCCGCGACAGCAGCACCTAATCTCCAAATAGTAAGACTTCAGTCCACGAAATCAAGCTATCATATCGCAAGCCAAAGCCTAGCTCTAAAGCTAACAAAAATATATATATCATTCATTTAGCCGAGCTGTGGGCTCATGGAAAGCATAAGAGACTGAAAATCCCCCAATCCACCACCCAGGTTCGATTTCCCTGGACTGCCTGAAATAGAAATAGAATAAGGTACTGAGAATACAAAATACTCCTAGAAAGGAAACATAACAGGAACAGTAATCAGATAACACACTACAATAGCCATAAACACCAGAAATGAAAGGGTAAATCTCGTCCATTCTTTACAATAGTAGGTCTGACAGTAGTGTTTTGCAATAGAAAAATGGAGAGCTCCTTCCTTTCTAAAACCCTAAGCGAGCTTGCATAGAGTTGCATAGCTAAAACTCCAAGAGAGAGGGTGGAAATGGTCGCGCCTTGGAGAGTGACCCTATTTTAGGGTTTTCCCATTCTTGCATGGCGGTGAACTGACACGAGGAGCCGCGTGGCCACACCTTTTTCTTAGCCGAGGGTCGAGTGAAAAGGGCTAAGTGGTCGAGTGAATTTTCCTCATTTATTTTTATTTATTTTATTTAAATTTAGTTTTAGTGTTATAACCTAGGTTTTGGCAAATTTCGTGTATACATTTATATAGTGTTAGTATCATTTTATTTAAATTTAATTAAATTTTTTATACATTTATATAGTGTTAGCGTTGTTTTAGTTAAATTTAATTTCGTATATATATTTATATAGTGTTAGTATCATTTTATTTAAATTAAATTAAATTTTGTATACATTTATATAGTGTTATAACCTAGGTTTTGTTAAGAATTAAAATTTAGTATTAAAAATATAAAGTTACTCATAAAAATTTAATTAAAGAGTTCATCATAGACTTTAAAAATATAAGGTTAATTATAGTGAGATTGATGATTAAACCTATAAAATAAGGTTAATGATTATGAGATTAATAAAGATTAAACCCTAAACGTTTAGAGTTAAATAAATGTCAGGGTTGATGCGGAACAGAATGTTATTCCAAATGTCCATTTGAAATTTGCAAATCGAGGTTGATGTTAAAAATATTTAATTGACCAATATCAATGGTCGTATAGTTTAATTTAAACCCATGGAATTTACGTAGGAATCTTTAGTAGATTTAGTGTCGGATGGCCTCATCAAAATGCAGTGAGCCATAACTTATTTTCTGAAATGCATCTAATTGAAGATCAACTAACACGCTCCTTAGAAACTAAACGATGTGATGTTTTACTCCATGAATCAGGACCAATCATGGTAACAACACGCAGAGGTCGAGGTCAGGGTCAAGGTCGACCACCGTCATCGCCACCTCCGCCACCGTCATCACCGCCAACACCGCCACGATCAACCTCAACGCCTGAAATGCAAATCATAATGAGGTCTTTGGAGGCTATTATGACCACGATGAATAGGCAGTCGGAAAGGGCCGTCGAGGTGGAAACCACTCAAGTGAGTCGAGAGAACTCTGAAAGGGCACATGGCCCAAGACTGGAACCGCTTCAGGACATATCGAGGGAGATGCAAAAGATAAAGGTTCCAGAGTTTTCAGGAGGACGACCCGGTAAGCATGCCGAAGCATGGCTGGAAGGCATGAAGAGATGCTTCACATTGAATGAGTACACATCTAGTTCCAAGGCTAGGATGGCCATCTTTCAGCTTAAAGGTGATGCTTTGAATTGGTGGTCAGATCTCGAGAAGCAGTTGCACCTTACTCCTCTTACAACTTCTTGGGAACTGTTCGAGGAGAGGTTCCACAAGAAGTATTTGTCAAATTATTACAAGGAAGAACAGGAAGGTGCACTCCATGCCTTAGTACAGGGAGACAAGACGGTGGAGGAGTATGAATCTCAGTTTATGGAACTGGTAAAATATGTTCCTTACCTAGATGCAGATGATTGTCAGGTAGAGCGTTTTGTGTATGGACTTAACTACAAGATTAGAGCTGCTGTGCGGATGTGGAAGCCAACTTCAGTTGCCATGGCAGTTGAGTATGCTCGTTATGCAGCCGACATGTCAGATGGAAAAGGGGGTAGTAAGTTGACAGGAACCAATCAGTATGTTTCAGGGAAGGAGTCACGTCCTTACTTCGGGGGAGGACAATCTAGACCTCCTCCTTACGGTAACAGGTTCACATCGAGGGGTAATACTTCAGTTAACTCAATCTCGCAGGCATCGTTCGCAACCCACCAAAGCCAGGGATGTACACACGGAAGTTCCTATAGAGGAGCAAGGGGTTTTAGAGGACCCAGGGGAAGGAACTCATCTCAGAGGATTCCTCCGAGCAACATGCAATCCCCTCCCAATCTCTCTTGTTGGGGATGCGGAGGTCCTCATTTCCAGCGAGACTGTCCCAAGGGTTAGTCGAGCAGCAGGAACAGGGGAGGAAAAACACCCACGGATAGTTCGGGTAACAGTCATCGGATTCATGCAGCGGTGCATAACCACCAGGCAAAACATCAGTCTACCGTAGTAGAATCCACTGGTAATGTAAACAATGTCAAACTTAAAATTTTGTTTGATCCTGGAGCAACTGATAGTTTTATTTCACTATTTGCATTAGATAAATGTGGGTTGGCAGCCTACGAGCACGATGATTTCAAACTGGTTGAAATGGCTTCAGGAGCTAAGCAAATAGTAGGTCTTAAAGTGATAAGTTGTGAGGTTGACTTAGGAGTGTGCACCACTAAGTTGGATGCTTATGTCACCAATTTGGGGACTTATGACCTCATTATTGGCATGGATTGGTTAGAAGGCCATAGAGCTTTCTTAGACTGCTATGTGAAGAAGGTGTTGTGCCTCTATGACGAGGGAAGGACAATTCAAATCCAAGGCCTGAAGAGGAAGGTATCCCTCCGTTTCATCTCTATGGTGAAAGCTAAGCGGTGCCTAAGACAAGGATGCCAGTTGTTCGTAGTGGAGGTCGTGAGCGATAGTAAAGGACCTTCCTTGAATTCCTACCCAGTACTTTCCGAGTTCAAGGATGTCTTTCCGAAGGAATTGCCAGGACTACCTCCAAAAAGAGAGCTCGATTTCACAATCAAACTAAAACCTGGTGCAGAACCTATCTCAAAAACTCCTTATAGAATGACAACTCCAGAGCTCCGTGAGTTACAGATCCAGTTAAAAGAGTTGCTAGATTTGGGACTGATTAGACCTAGCATCTCACCGTGGGGAGCACCTGTGATCTTCGTTAAGAAGAAGGATGGATATATGCGACTGTGCATAGATTATAGAGATTTGAACAAAGCCACAGTGAAGAACAGGTATCCCATACCAAGAATTGATGACCTCTTTGATCAAATGAAAGGTGCGTCAGTCTTCTCAAAGATTGATTTACGATCAGGGTATCACCAGTTGAGGATCAAGGAAGGTGACATTCCTATGACTGCCTTTTGAACTCGATTTGGGCATTACGAGTTTGTAGTGGTACCATTTGGTTTGACGAATGCTCCAGCTGTACTCATGAGCCTCATGAATGGTGTCTTTCGAAAATACTTGGACCGCTTTGTTCAGGTCTTCTTAGATGATATTCTTATCTATTCTAAAAATGAAAAGGAGAATGAGGAACACTTGCGGTTAGTCTTGACATGCTTGAGGGAACATAAAATTTATGGTAAATTATCAAAGTGTTCCTTCTTCCAAAAAGAGATTCACTACTTGGGGCACATCATCTCAGGTGAAGGGATCTCTGTAGACCCAGAAAAGGTAAAGGCCATTGAAGATTGGCCAATTCCAAGGAATGCTCATGAGGTGCGCAGCTTCATGGGGTTAGCAGGCTATTACCGGAGGTTTGTGGAAGGATTTTCTAAAATTGCAAAACCTATTACCACCTTGCAACGCAAGGGAATCCGGTATGAATGGACCGATGAATGCGATGCCGCTTTTACAGAGTTAAAAAGATTGTTGACAAGTGCACCAATCTTGTGAGTACCAGACATGGATAAAGATTTCATGGTATGCACCGATGCCTCGAAGCAAGGATTAGGAGCGGTGTTGATGCAGGAAGGTGGGGTAATAGCTTATGCATCTCGAAAGTTGAAACCTCATGAGGAGCAGTATGCCACGCATGATCTAGAATTGGTAGCAGTAATGTTGGCACTAAAATTATGGAGGCACTACCTAGTTGGTAGAAGCTTCACCCTTAAAACAGAACATCAGAGCTTGCAGTACATCTTTACCCAAAGGGATTTGAATGCTAGGCAAAGGAGATGGAGTGAGTTCATGAGTGAGTATGACTTTGGTATCTCTTACATCAAAGGAAAGGAGAATGTGGTGGAAGACGCTCTAAGTCGAAGGCCGAGACTTTTCTCCTTAATTCCCTTGAAGCTTGACTTGAGGGAAAGGGTACTAGGACAACTATTGGGCGATAGTTGGTATCTAAAAGTAACCTCATCTATTCAGAATGGAAAGAAACAGGAATTGAAGTATTATGGGTACCATATTGAGGAGGATGGATTGTTGCGGTATCAGGGAAGGATGTATGTTCCTAAGGAAGGTGATATCAGGAAAACAATCCTTAGAGAGGCCCATAGATCACATTACTGTGTGCACCCAGGGGTGAAGAAGATGTATACTGACATGAAGCAACTCTTCTTCTGGCCAGTTATGAAGAGGGATGTAGTGGATTTTGTTTCGAAGTGCCTTGAGTGTCAACAAGTTAAGGCAGATCATCATCACCTGGCCGGTCTCCTACAACCACATGATATTCCTATGACTAAATGGGAAGTCATTTCCATGGAATTCGTTGTAGGATTACCACTCACATCTATGAGACATAATGCTATTTTGGTGGTAGTTGACAAACTGACCAAAAGTGCTCACTTCATTCCAGTCAGAGACACCTATGATGTGACAGATGTAGCAAGGGTATTCATAAATGAGATTGTACGTCTTCATGGAGTTCCTAAAAAGATAATCTCTGACAGAGACCCTAAGTTCACCTCCATATTTTGGACAAGCATGTAGTCAGCATTAGGGACATAGTTGAACTTAAGCTCAGCTTATCACCCCGAGACAGATGGACAGACATAGAGGGTGAATCAAGTGATGGAGGACATGCTTAGGATGTATGTTATGGATCAACAGACACAGTGGGAGAAATATCTTCCTTTAGTGGATTTTGCATACAACAATAGTCATCACAGCTCCATTGGTATGCCGCCATATCAGGCATTGTATGGGAGGCCATGCAGGACACCGCTCAGTTGGGACAGGTTAGAGGATCGAGTTTTAATTGGGCCTGAATTGATTAAGGAAATGGAGGAGCAAGTGTTACAGATTAGGCAGTGGCTGAAGGAAGCACAGGATAGGCAAAAGAGTTACGCTGATGCACACAGATCAGATAGAACTTATGAAGTAGGGGATCGTGTATTTATTCGCATCAGACCAAATAAAAGTACCATTCGGTTTGGGAAGGGTACCAAGTTGTCACCTCGCTTTATAGGTCCATTTGAGATTCTTAAGAAAATCGGACCAGTTGCTTATCGTCTTGCGCTGCCACCCCCACTTGCATAAAACTCATAATGTATTTCATGTTTCTGTATTACGACATTACATAGCTGATGAGACTCACAAAATTCATTGGAAGGAATTGCAAGTCTCGGACGAGGGAACCTTCAGGGTCGAACCATTACGTATACTTGATCGTAGGGTTCGACAGCTCCGTAGTCGCCATGTGGACCAAGTTAAGGTCCAATGGGACAAGTATAGCCCAGGGTCTGCTACCTGGGAGGATGCAGAGACCATGCATCGAGATTTTCCCTCACTATTTTGACCATAACTTCGGGACGAAGTTTCCCGAAGGGTGGGTGTATGTAATGCCCATATTTTGATTAGGCATATTTATCAGTTAGACACACCATACTTTATTTTCTTATATATTCTATTGAACTCAGCTTGACTAAGTAAACTATATTACGATATGATGGACCTCATTATATGATGTTACTCTGTTTTATGATTTCACCATGATTATGATGTTACTATGTTATGCGGTTATGATGTCATGATTATCATATGATTTCTTTATTTTATGATTACAGTATATGTTTATATGTTTTCATTAATGAAATGTGAAATATATGATTCGGTATGTGGATACCATCTTCTTATATGAATTATTGAAGTGTTATGTGTCATATGCACCTATGATGAGCTAAAAAGGTTACATGAAATAAAATGATTTTTGATAACATGGATCAATTGGCGATCAATGGGAAATGCTTTCTATAAATTTGTATTTTGCAAAATACTAACCTACAGGACACAAGGGCTATGGGATAGCCAGTTACTTGATCTGATATATGTTGGAAAGGAAAAACATGTTCATACAGTAAACCTTAGCAACCAAAATGACGATACGATAACACAAACTGATAATCCCGATAGCAGCAAAGTATGAGTTGATAAGGGCGTAGGCCCAGTATGTTGAGAGGGATGGATGTGTTTCCCACCCTATGTTTCCATGAGACCCGAGGTCGTGGGAGGGCCGTGCTGAGACACGCTCCCCATGTTGTTGTGATGACGATGGTCGGATACCTGCTAGGGGAGGATAGGTCCGCTGTTCAGCCGACGCTATCGCTCTCAAGTTCTATGTGGTCAGATCGGTGAGTCCGACATCCACTTTTGTACTAGCAGAGGAAGGATAGGGAGGATGCTGGACGTAGGTTATGATGGGAGGATGTGTTAGTTAGTACCGTTGAGGGTTTAGTATTCCTTGATTCCGGGTTAGTGGTAGTAGGTACCCTTCCTTGTACATGATAGATTAAACTAATGTAAAGATAAAGATAATGATGTGAAATCGTAAAGAACTAACTGTTAAATAACTGAGAATGTTGAAGTAATTGTACTATATATATTATGTTTGTTCTTCTACATGGGGGTAAATACTACTATTAGTTAGCATGTATGCATAGGCGGGATGGGGTTTGTCTATAGTACATTTATGATCTGTGCATACGTTGGCCACGCATGCACACCTTGCACATGTACACTAGTATCGATATACAAACACTTAACATATTGAATAAATGTATAAGTTGTCATAAGTAATTAGGTTAATCATGCATTGACCGAATTCAGATAATGAATATAAAGTTATTTAAGATGTGTAAAACAAGTCAATTAAGCTATGTATTACTCGTTGGTAAACATCGTGATAAACAATGGAGACAAGTGTCATCAGTTAAAATTGTCGTCTGAGAATTGTTGTAAATAAGGTAATGGTACTGTCTAATTAATTAGTAAGATTGTTTAAGCACTTAAGGGTGCTTTGTTTAGAAGAACGACGATACTATGTAGATGTTAGGGTACTCATGTGATAAACAAATGATGTAAAATACATCTTTATTAAATTCACCATTATTATTACCTTATGGGGATTTAATTAATATTATTACTTAAAATTTATTTTGATAATATTACTACCCATGTCATAACAATTGCAAAATAGGTAAAATTTAGATATTGACTAATGAATGATTAGAGTGTGATTATTTTACATTTCTAAGTTAGACATAATAGGATAACAATTTTGGAATGAATGTGATGTGATGGAAAATGGTTATTTAATTATTCAATACGAATCTTGGAATTTAAATCTCAAGATAAGTGATCTCGATGGATGAGGTAGACCATTAAGACACATCATGTCCAAGCTGAAAAGGGTCAACTATTTATATAATATTTTATTAATTACATTAATAACATTAAATACCAAGGATCGCGAATAGAATTGTAATTAATGAAGCTTGTCCCGAATGGATAACCTTTGGGAATAATTCCCACCGTAATAAATTCTTACGACCGTCAATCAAAATCAAATGAATCTACCATGAGAGTAATTAATTATTCGGTACATTGAGTGTGAAAAATATATTTTTATAAAGAAACGTGTATTAATGAACGAGAGGGAGGAGTAAATGGTTGAGGGGCTCGAGAGGGGGAGTTTGGGGCGGTGGAGTAAGCCCAAGGTCTTCTCGAGGAAGGAACTGTATATAGAGGGGGAGAGAGTTGAAGGGAAGGGGGATAGCTGGAAGTGGTGAGAAAGGTTTTGGGAACAGAAAGGAAGTTTGAGAACAGAAAAGTTTGGAGAACTTAAGTGAAGACTGCTCTTGGGATTATCAGATTGTGGGCTCGGGGGCTTGGAAATCCTTTGATTTCCAAGGGCCAGAAAGATAACAGCTGGTCGGTAGGGTGGACACTTCATTTTGGCTGACTAAGAGGATATAGAACCTGCTACAACCTACGGTTAGCATTAGCATCAGGTAATTTCCTTGATTATTTATTTTATTTAATTATTATGTGGAAACGTACTTTGAAACCTTCTTACTGATTTTTTTTTTTACTGTGAAGATATTCTTATGCGGAAACCACAAATTGTTGAAGGGAAATATTGATATGTTAGTTATTCTTTTAAATACGAATGTATGATTATAGGTATGCTAAACATCATTTAAAAGCTTAGAAATTTAAAAGCATAGAAATATTGATATGTCAGTTACTCACACATACCTGAATGAATTAATACATAGGAAATTAACTTAGAAATTAACTTAGTGCTCTACTGTAAAAACTAGAGCACTACATTTGTCTATCTTGTGATTGTGTTTCTTTTAGTGATCTTGCTTGTGAAATTAGGCTAAACTTAACACAATTCTACCTGAGAAACATGTCACCACAAAATAACTCCCAAAACTATCTCCATGTACACATGTGCAATATTACAAAATTCTAGTGAGTCTAGGTTATATGTATAAGTGCACCATAAATGATGTTATAATGATCATCATTATGACAGTAAGTACAAGATCATATCAGGCCCTTAGACAACATTAAAATAGATTCTAACATCCCACATGTCGACTAGAGGAGTGCGCACCCAAGTTGAGAAAGGTGTTATGTTAACCTAAGAATAATAGGCCAATAATGTTAAATATTTTACAACTCACAAGTCTAATGATTCCTTATTCTTTATACAAATTCCTGAAAATGATATTGTCATGACCATCATAATGAATTAATGATAGGTTATACAATGGACAATGTGTCCACTAGACAATCATTACATCACCAACTATAAAGAATACATTTGGAAGAAAATGACATTGCATTAAATTTACCATTAATGACAACTTCAAACATCATGGATAAGTGGTGGCGAGAGCTTCAAACTTTATCATTATCAAGGCTATGATGCTAAGTGTAACAATGTAGGAAACCATGAATAAGATGTTGAATGGAATATTGTAGGAAACCACCAATACAATGCAAATAGATTGTCAATAAGGTGTAAGGAGAAGACACTTGTTACCATCAAGAGATTAGTGAAGATTAAGTAGAAATGACAACATCAATATACACATGATGAAATACTAAGAAACTCAAAAGATAATGTAATAATCCATAGAACCAATTTGTATCCAAATGATTCACACACACTAATTAGGAATACGTGAAGCAAACATAGAGTTAAATGCATGAACATCCCCCAAGAGTAAATTCATGAATCATCATTACAAGCTGACAATGTGTGAAAGAAATATCTCTTCAATAAGACATGAAAGATAGTAGAAGATGACATTGAAAGTGATCCACCATAATGAAATTGTTGATGATCAACTAGAGTGCTTCAATCTAGAACTCGGACATGATATCACAATGATCATCAAGTTTAACAGGTGAAAAAATATGTAGCACATGCAATGTAATATGGTCTCTTGATCACAAATACATTGTGCCAATCAAAGCACAAAATTTATACCATTAATAAATTATCTCAA
The DNA here is from genome assembly GCA_027924585.1 of Larix kaempferi. NCBI lineage: Eukaryota > Viridiplantae > Streptophyta > Pinopsida > Pinales > Pinaceae > Larix > Larix kaempferi. The sequence continues at coordinate 67,917,723 of BSBM01000047.1, read as the reverse complement.
ACAAAAAATTATCACAATCAAATAAAGGATAAATAGATCAACTAGAATTCTTAAAAATCATATGATCAAACCACAATATTTTCTCTCAATGACACCTTAAGAGACAATTTTTCCAATATGAACCCTTATTCAAATCTCATATCCCATATAATCAATTTTGTTATCCTTGTTATGTCACCATTAACCAACTTGAAATTTATTTTAACAATGAAAAAGAAAATAGGAGTTAATACTTCAAAATTGCTCTAATATGACTAAGTAAATGGAATTTATGCAAAACATTATACAACTTTGAAAGACATTTCACTTGAAACTAAGTTCATATGGGAAAATTATAAGGTTTTGAACTTCCCAAAGTAAGAATGACCCTTGGATATTTGAAAAAACTATACATTTTGATATAACAAAAGGTAAAATTGTGAAAAATGACATGCATTATTACATATTTGATTTCAAAAAAATCCTAAAAAAACATCCACTACAAATGAGCACCTGCATGTGAGGTCTTGTTGGCACAAAAGAATCTTCCATTTCCCAATGCAAATCCTTGTAGGTTGTATTAGAAAACTTTAGATAGAGATAATGAACTCAATGGCTTGAACTAGATGTGAAATCTTGTTGTCACAAAAAAATCTTCCATTTCCAAATGCAGTAGGTTGTACAAGAAAACTTTAGATAATTACCGCTGAAAGCGTTCTTTAAGGGGATGGTGCCTTTTGAGGCTTCGTCGTTTGTCACGAGCCTTATTTGGTGCCGCCCGTCTTACCATATTTACCGGTAGCGTGACTCATGTTAGAATTAGGAACTTAACATCCCGTAAAAATACCAAAATTTAAAATTTTTTAAAATAGAAATAATTATTGAAGTCATTAATGCAGAACATATAAATTAGTTAGATTTCTTAACAAAGCTAATTAATAACGATGACACATCATAATTCTCAAAATAAAATATGATATAATTGTATTTGCTATTTCAGATTTAAACGGATGCTAATCTCCTTAACGAAAGATTTTTTTATGATTGTGCATAAGAATACAATTTACAGATCTGCTTAAGTTCTAAATATAATTACATGTTGTACATAGTTTGTACTATTATGATGTTCTTGATGATGTGCTGATAGTTTGTTTGTATGATGATGAAGGGGTCCTACGAGGTACCCTGGAGTTTACTTAGCTATGTTTAGCTAAGGCATTTGAATCATGCTTCCATGTGAAGACCACAGGTAAGAATTTCTACGACAACATGTGTTAAGAGTACATGTGTCTTTCAATTCATCGTCAATGTAAAATTAGAATTCCAAGTGCTTCCTTGGGAAACAAGTCACTGCAGGTATCCATACTTTGTTCTAAATCTAGTTTGTGTGCTGACTTACAAAACTCTTCAGTGTTATAATTTCAAGTCGTCCAAGTGTTTTGTTATAATGCTGCAATTATTATCATATGACTATTGTCATTATTATCCAAACAGTGATACGAATACCTATTGATAAAGCTATTAGAAAGCTTGTAGAAATAGTGTTTATACTTTTGAACTATCATTACATTTTGCTTCTACAAAACTTAGATTATTCTAAGTTCTGAATTCATTATTTGATTATCATTACATAGTTAATATATGAATGGTCTAGTGACTAGTGCTTGTGCTATGAACTCAGCATTATAGTGTATAACGCCACCATTTAAACTATACCTTAGTTATTACATCTATCAATTAGACTTTGCAATACATGGCTATCATATTAAAATGTGTATCACTTATCTATAATTATAGGCTCACACTATGATTATGATATGGAAATTCATAACTATTGTGTGAAATATATCATGTACATAGTATCTAATCATACTTTTGCATTGAATTAACCATATATATCTATGGTCTTTATTTATCAAATGATTAACAATATATATAAATGAATAAGCGTTATTCTATATATCTATACACGAGTCTTAGTAATGAAATGTTAACATTATAAAGTGACTATACAATCACACCAAACATTGGCATACAATACAAACGTTACAATGCATAACAATCAACTATAGAGACTAATATGAAATACGATCCACGGGTCTAACAATGCAATTATTGTGATGTTGTCGGGCTATTAAACTTGGCATGATTTCCAAGTTGGTGTTGACAGGCCTAACCTTAACGTCGTTCCATGATTAAGTGAGGTGGAATCCCAGTTGTAAGGTCTTCACATGGTTTGTATTTGTAATGAGCATCATAATAAGCTGAGCTGTGCCATGCACTGGCTCTCGATCTGCTTACTTGGAAATTGGTAGATGAAGTAATCAATGCAATATTGATTGCAATCATGGTTCAAATATGAACGTGCCTTAACTGGAAGATATCTCACCGTTGATCTCTGCAAGATCTAGGGCTATGAAAGAAACCCTACTCACGCGTTGGTAAGTAATGGAAAAATGGTTTTCGGCATTCGTTGTCGCATTTTTGGTGGAAGGTCGTGGAGCCGACCATCTGCTACAATGTAGGGTTTTAGAGTTGGTTGAGAGCAGGACTCCTTCCTCGATTTAGAACCTTGGACCTGTGAGGGATATTTCTTAATAGTTGCAGGTTCAATATCTTGTGCCATAGCACTACGATACAATAATGGAAGTTGTGTATGGTTTTTCTGTTAGTTGTTGAATTCATAGTTGAACTGGGGTTCGCTCCTCCAGTTTGTGAAAATATCTTCTGTGTTTAAATTCGTGGTTGTTGTCAAGTGCCAATAGGCTTCATCGTTTTTACTATGTGGTGTGCCAAAGTTTAGGGCTTCATTTCTAATGGTAAGTGCTGACGATAATGAAACTAATACTTTGTTACTTGCTTTTAAAATAGCATTTTCTTGTTTTGTAACCCTTCGAACTATATTTTGGCAGGTACCCACGTCGTAGGAGCTTTCTTATGCATAAGATTGGAGAATGAGCATGTTGCTACTACTTTCTGGTAAGCTCCGACGGTTCTTGAAACCTCGAACTTCGCACTCATTTTTGTGCTACTAAAAGTCAAGGGTAAAACCCTGTGTCGTTTGTGGATCTGGACCTCATTTTAACGTTTTGGTTGATAAGGGTTAAAATTCTATGTAATGTTGGGAACCTTGACAGGTCCGTAATGTAAACTCTATTATACTTTTGAATGTGAAAACCAAGAACCAAGGGTTCTCTTGCATTTAAAAACAATGGCTCATTTTTGAAATGGAACACCGTGTTTTTAAAGTAATGGTTGATATATTATGTAAATATTTTTTAAGGTGGTGCCGAACAATGAAAATTGTCTATAGATAGTTATTTCCTGTACTTCGTCATCGTTGTTGATAATTACGTTTTTGGAATGGCTATGCCAGAGTGTGCTATTTCGTTTCACAGTGAAACCCTACCTGTAGCTTTCATTTGCTATCTGACTTGTATAGAGCTTTTGTAACTGAGACTTAACTTGTGTATTAAAATAGTTTCGATACAATGTATGTTTTCTTGCTAGGGTTTGAACAATTTATACTTTCGACTAAGTGAATTTATTTGATGTTTAAATATCTTATTTGTATTCTCAGTACGAGAATAAGTAAGTTAAAAATAGAATGATGCTTAGGGTTAGATAATAAGTTTGTTATAAAAATAATTATCTGAAGTTTGCCATGAATGGCTTGATAAGAAATTTATCAACTGAGTACCAAATAAACACTCAGATTCTAGGTTTTGTGATAACTTAGGGTTTTTGATGCTACTGTATAGATATTTATTAAATGAAATCAAAAGTGATAGTTAGTGAAGAAATAATATGTGTATATTTGTAACTAATATGTACAGAGATTAATTCTCGCAGCTGCTATAATTCTTGAAAATATAATTGCCTGAAATACATGAAATGTATAATATTGAAATGCATGTGCTTACTATTTGAACTAGATAGAGTTAAAAAGAAATATATAGAACTGTGCGGAAAAAAAATGTGTTTTTATTTTATCTAAGAATTATATGAATTCTATGCAGCTGTTTATACTATACTGTAATGTTTACTATGTTTTAAATAAATGGCAGAATTTTAACAAGAATACTACTATATTCATCTTTTCAATGAATGGCATTCTGCCTATCACTTATCTTTCTTAATTTACTTCTCTATACTGGAGTATGATGCAGATGACAACATGGGGAAAAATATAGAGATGGTTATCGATTCAATCATTTCATAAAGTTGTTTCATTCAGAATCATACTTAGATTAGAAAATAAAATAGTTTCTTCTATATGACTATAATTAATAATCCTATTATGCAGAAACATTTAACTGTAAACAAAAGTAAGAACAGTAAAACCTGGTTGACTGTAGGAGAAACAAACAACCCAAGGAACCTATTACTCCCAACCTATTCCTGAAGACAGCCAAGTTACTTGCCTTAGGACCCCCGAGCCTATTCACTGAACCACCATGAGGAAGATTCTGTAGAAGCCTTAGTACATCAACTTGCAATAGAATATAGATTGTCCAGTCATCAAGACTCAGCAGTCAAAGAGACCTGCACCAGCACCTATGGTTTTCCTTCTTAGTATAATTAGAAGAATCACAGTTGCACTCTCACATAGCCTCCCTATTCGAATCTCTCAGTGATCATCTGATGCACTTGAGGAATATTTCTGCAGAAAATATTGTAAGAAGGATGATTGCCCAATTCGAATTGCCTTATCTAGGCTGCCTAGGCCTTTTAGTGGTTAACTGGTCATTAATGAGCTTCCTGCTCTCTTCCACTCACCTGGGGGATAATGCCACAAATTTAGGGGTAATTGTCCCATAACCAATAGCTAGTGGTGGAGTGTATATGCTGCCATCTGTCCCATACCTTCTAACAACTTCCATTCCTCCTAGTGGGTCAACGAACACTCATTTAACAGTTCCCTTGGGTGTTTGTCTCCTATTTTAATTTATTAAATAATAATAATCAGTAATTACATTCATCCTTGACCAAACTTGGTCATAATTACAAAACTTTGTAATTAATTTTTTAACATAAAGTATTTTGCAAATAAAGTAATATTCTTAGAATTTGGTTAGGTGACATACAACCCCCCTTAAGTCTCAACGTCGTCCTCGATGTTGCTTAATCACTCACTGAGTGTTCCTGAAACATAGTTGGGTATTCTTCCCGCATACTACTCTCCAACTCCCAAGTTGCCTCTTCTGGTCTAAGGTGCTTCCATTGCACCTTTACCTGCCCAATGGTGTGATTCCGGAGTAGAGTTTCCCTCCTTTCGAGGATACAGTCCGGTTCCACCTGAAAATTGCCGTCTTGTCCCACCTGTACATCATTCCAATTTACAAAATGAGTAGCATCGTGCACATACTTCTTTAAAAATGATATATGAAAAACATTATGTGTTAGGACTCAGAAATGTCGTATTTTCATCCACCTTTCCCTTCACTATTCCTTACATTTCATCGCCCTATTAAACCTTCATCATATCATTTTCATAAATACATTTTGGTTTTACATTTTTATTTTCCACTTTATTCATTTTAGTATTAAAAGTGAATTTATGATTAAATATTATAAAATATACATGTTTTTCATATATATCTCAATTATGTGTGAGCTTTGTAATGTGTAGGAATATGTGAATGATTAATTCAAAGAGACTTCTCACCATTCCAAAGGAGATAGTTATTCAATCCTATTCTCAAGGAGAAGATCATGGAAGATTTGGTTGGCATATCTTATCTAGGATTCATGAGAGACATGTGGAGGATTTGAAGGAACCATATCTTGTAATAATAAGAAAGTGGTTGAGAGTAGTTGAGAGAATAATGGATCTGTAATTAATGCATTCTTATCTTTTTCCTAAGGACTCTGATGTATAAAGGAGAGTGCTCCCTCTCCATTCCATAGGGTGGTAAGTTGGAATTAGGTTAGATTAAGCTTGTAAGAGGGTTGTAATGAAGTTGGGTTGGATTTGATTTTGTACTTGTTAGATTAATCTTTGATTTGAGATTCTTAATGTGATTTAAGCTTCCATTGTTCTGCTTTCATGTTTGCCATTTGATTATGGATTTATAGATGTGAGCTCACTTATGTCATTGTTGTTAACTCTTCACATGTTGTATTTCTCTTACGCAATTTCAATGCTTTCCTAGTTAGTGTTTCCATGCTTTCCTAGATTAATTTGATTTCAGCAAATTAGATTAAGTTAGACTAGATCTACTTCAGTCCTGCACAAATAGTGCACATGCTTCGTCAGTTTACATACCCCGGATTGACAAGTAAATAGTTGGGCAACTGTACTGCAACGTAATTATTACGACATATAACTCACCTAACATTTTGGCGCTGTTGCCGGGGAAGCACAAGGGATTGAGGTATTAATTTATTTTTCATGCAAGTGTGATTATTCGTGCTCCTAACTCTGAGGTGACATATGGGTACGGGCATGAAGAGTAAATTTCAATTTCTGCAATTTAGAGTAAATTTCAATTTCTGCAATTTTGTGTAAATTTCAATTTCTGCAAGCATGTTTTTGGAATTTCAATTTCTGCAACTGTGAAGAGGTTTTCATGTGTTTCAACAAGAGTGTTTTGTTTTCAGCAAGTGTGATTTTCAGTTTTCAGATTTTGATTTGGATTATGTAAAAAAAAACCCTTTTACAATATGATTTAACTATGAGTGTAAGCTTGGAACAACTCGCTCAGATCCTTGCAAAAGTCGGGATCCCCTCTTCTTGGGAAGATGAGATCTTGACAGCAGCCAAGAGCTTAATTACTCCTCCAACAACGAACAAGGAATCAACATTTGAGGAATCCTGCACATTTGATGAAGAACAATTATGCGAGCAGGAGGTCGAGGACAACAAGGAGTTGCAGCATGATCTGAGTGAGAGAAATTGCACCTACGAAAGCCTTATCGAAAAATGGTTTCAAGTAAGTATTAGGTTAGATCAGTCTTTTTGTTTTTATTTTGTTAAATCAGAGTTTCCGCAACTAATTTCACACATTTCTGTTTATCTTCATCTTCCATTTGCAAAATTAACATTGAACATATTTCTATTACTGTTGCGTGAATGGTTAAACTGGAAGTTTGCTTACATGTAATTAATTTTTAAATTCCAATTAGCATAGTGTAGGTAGGGCATTGTTTTCAAGTTTTTTTTTTAGAATAAGTATGCTCTCCTCCGCGTTTTGTGCGATCGTAGGATGACTAAAATTGATTTCAGGAAGAATTTTAATTATGGACGATGATACAAAAACTGCCTAATCTATTTTTCGTCTACAATTTGTTTCCATTCACTCATAAATTTTCAATATGTTTGCGAAATAAATTTTTAAGTTCTTCTATTTTTTTTTATTTTCTGAAAACATAAAAATTAAAAAAAATTAAAAAATTAAAAAAATTTGCGCCTTCATCCTTGGATCTGCAAATAAAATCAATAAAACAACGGCTGCAACTCCGAGCTGAAACAACAGCTGCAATAGTGTCACCCTTGTAAGATTCTAGTTGGCTTGAGTCGCAGCAATGTCATATCTCGCCTTCATCCGAAACCTACACCTGCTCACACCAAATCCACGAATGTAATTGCCGCTACTTCCTTCACTCTCTTGACCTTCAATGAAATCTGAAACATTAATCCTTGCACCTTACACGTCGCAACCTGCAAAACAATAAAATCATTCAGCTCTTGCCTTAGTCCAAACGAATAAAATCAATGCAAACCAATTTTTTTAGTATTACAAATCTGGTTGTTGTGAATCCCTTTCTGGTGGTTTAAACTGCTTGCAATTCTTCACGTATCTGCTAAAATTAGGTTGTGAATCATCCACCTCATTTGACCAAACTCTTTGGGGCTGAATCACAACCAGTTTCCATTATAATCTAGGCGTAATCCTCTCCGGATATGCTCCCGTTCCACTCTTTTGATGATCAATCTCTCCAAGGTTTGGAAAATAGAATCAATTATATTATTCATTCAAAACAAGGAAGGATGCAATTTTCCTGCCGGTAGTTGAAGGCTCCACCGTGACTGCTATCCATTCCCAAAATAAGACTTGAGATTCGACAAAAGGAATGAGATATCTTTCTGCGGGAATGAGAGGAGGCGCTGCTGCCATTAATGTTCAGGCAACATAAGTATAGTTAGCAAGCATCGATGGCGTCTACAGAGGCAAAAGCGATTACCATTCGCACCCGAAAGTTCATAACCAACATGCTTCTCTCCAGAAAGCAATTTGTCATTGATGTTATCCACCCTGGACGGCCAACTGTTTCAAAGGATGAACTGAAGGAGAAGCTGGCAATATTATACGACGTTTGCGATCCTCAAACAGTGGTTGTGTTCGGCTTTTGTGTAAATTTCGGAGGTAGGAAGTCCTTAGGGTTTGGTCTGATCTATGATAACTTGGAAGCTGTAAAGAAATTTGAGCCAAAATATAGGCTTGTCAGGAATGGGCTGGCTACACGGGAGCAAACATTGAGGAAGCAAATGAAAGAAAGGAAGAACAGAGCCAAAAAAAATACGTGGAGTTAAGAAGGTGAAGGCTAGTACAGAAGCACAAAAGAAGAAGAAGTGATGACATTTCAATTTATACAATTTTGGAGAAAGTATTGGCAGGTTTCATCTGTCAAATAAAACAGTTCGTGTTGTGTTCACATTTAGTAGAGACTACTGTAATCATCATTCATAAATTTTCTCAAAGGATCAAGGAGCATAATCTTCTTCTGATGATACGTAGTGTTGAAGACAATTCTGTCAGTGTTGGCAAGGTTGAGGCGTTAGTATCGAATTATTGTCTATTCCCCGAAGGACGTCCATGAAATATCTCTCCATTCGAGACAGGCCCACCACTTTGACATACCAACCAACATAAGTTCGAAGCCATATCCATGTACTGAGCTACCCGCTTTTACTGATTGGGACCAAAGATCTTTGGAATGAAACAAGAAATTGTTCCCCAACGTGTATTTGCTGGTGGATGCTGTAGCAATGAGATCATGCACAGGTATGTCTTGTGCTCAAGAACTTAGACCGGAAGGATACAATGATTCTTACAGGTAAAAGCTTTCCATTGAAAACCTTCAAGCACAGGTTTGATTTTGCTTATCTCTCCTCTTTAAAGTGTCTTTGAATTAACGAAAAACATTGAATGAAGAAGATGAGGATGATTTCATTAAAAGAAAAATAATTGTGTATAAGCCTGCAGTGTTTCGTGCAGAACACTTCTATGAAGCAGTTACTACGGGGGCGTAGTTCCAAGTACAACGGGGAGTCTGAAAGTTGTGGATGAAATCCCAATACCGCCACCGTTCTGGACTAGAAGTAATCACAAGTCCCTTCTACTTAGTTACTCAGGGGAATAATACATGCTGATACACGTCGACCGATACACAGGGAGAATTACACAATGTTTTTTGACACGATGATACAATCACACGATGAACGTTTCAAGGAAGGAGCTCCGAATACTCAACAACCAAAGGAACGCCACGTTGATATATGCATCCATTGGGATAAGAGGTGTACTCTTCCAAGTCTGCATCAACACAAAACACCCATTAAATGAGGGAGACGAGTATTAATGAACTATTTTTATCATTCTGCATTTTTGGTTTTGTGTGTTTTTTTAATGATTGGAAACAGTATTTCGTTTATTGTGTTGTTCTTACAATGGTATGTGGCCACAGGTTGAAAGAAGGAAGCACGCTTGATCTCGAAATATTTGGCGATTACTCACATGCACAAAACTGATAGGCTTAAGGATGAGACAATTGCTAGGAGCACCAACAAACTGTTACTTATGCCCATGGGAAGATTTGATGAAGCTGAGACAAGCGGTGTTGTTGGAAGCTTTAAGGATATGAGGGCATGCAGATCTACAGATCAGTTCTTTGATTTTGAGTATTTTTTTTTTACATCTTGCATCATTTTTAAATTTCTTTTTGTGTGAAGAACAAAAACAATAAAAATCATAAAACTATCAAAGAGGAAAAGAAGAAGAAATGCACGGTTTGCTATGATTTTCATGATTTCGATAGTTATTTTAACTGCTTCACTTTGCATGGTGCAATTTGACAATAACGACCTATCTTTTTCTCTCGGAAATGTTAAAAATTCCCAGGAAAGAAGTCTATCGATAAACACACCTTTTTGCTTGTTTTTATAGGTTTGAAAAATCTAAGATTTACTGCAATTTGGTAATTTTGAGTGTTCTTTTCAGAAGGAATTCAAAAACAACAAAGAATGCAAATTTGTCGATTCTGATTTTGAGTACTTTGTTTGCCATTCTTTTTCCTTTAATATCATTTTTTTAAATTTCTTTATGCGTTTTCCTTTGATGTGTGAAAAATAAAAACAATAAAAATTATAAAAACCATGATCAGAAATACAAAAATAAGAAAATAATTTCAAAAAAAAAAAAAAAACATTGTAAAAATTAGAAAATGCAAATGACATTTCAATAAATTCCTGAAAACAATACAACGCATGTTTTTGTATGCTTCACGCTAATCTATTTTCTTCAAGACACTTTTCAGCGATCGACGATTCCACCTGCGCAACGGCAAAGGTATACATTCGAGTGTAGCTGCGCATTGAACAGTTGCGCGTTGAACAACCATTTGAGTGTAGCTGCGCATTGTATAGATGCGCATTGAACAGCTGCGCGTTGAACAACTACGTATTGTATAGATGCACATTGAACAGCTGCGCGTTGAACAACTGCATATTGTATAGATGCGCATTGAACAGCTGCACATTGTATAGTTGTGCATTGAACAGCTGAGCGTTGAACAGCCATTTGAGTGTAGCTACGTGTTAAACAGCTGTGCAAGCGCAATGGCAATAGGTAACAATGTCTTTTATTTTTAATTTTCCGCATTAATACTTATTTCTGCATGTTATATTTTCAAAACTCTGACATTTTTCATGCAAGATTGGTACTAAGTTTCTTTTCAGATTCACAGACGATCAATTTTAATGCTGCAGTGATTTTAAAAGAAAAAATCAAATCAGAGAAAACATGATTTGTTGATAGCTTGAAGGAGCTGCTTCTCATCGCACATTTCATGACATTTGCAGTTACACAGAAACCAATTGCGTCATGATTTGTTTACCCACATTTCTCCTTCAAAGCACATTAGTCATCCATGCTGGAGTCCAATATTCCATTGCCTTATTTGTCATGACTTCACACATGCCTATTTTTCTGAATTGCATACAGTTTACCCCATTTTTCAGTTCATCTTTTTCCTCGCCAATAAAACCATTTCGCTCCCTCTCCATAATTACATTCCCTTGCCATAAGCATTGTTGCTACTGAGATATTTCCTACAGTCCTACCAATATTTTTGTAAAAACTCGCGTTGACTGATGTGGGATTCCTTAAGGCCCACCTTTCAATAGTCTTGCCCCATCGACTTCAGCACCTTATCTGGGATATAGACTAGAGTCCATTTTGAGTACCTAGAGGCTTGCATGCCTTAATGGCAAGTTCTCTCGCTGACGATCATGGGAATACATCAATGTCCCTTGATCATCAGATCTTGCAAGTGGCTCGACCTCAGCACATCCATTCGCACTTCGCAAGATGTACTCGGGTACCTTGGCACTCATTGAAATCAATGGTGAATTGCCTCGCACTAGTTAACGACATTCATCAATGGTCGATAATCCAGTGATTTCTCTTCATGCTCGACATCGACACATCCATTCGCATGATTAGAATTGTACCATCAGGTTTGTAGTGGATGAATACTATACACTTTTTCCTGATTCCCTTAGCAGTTACAACAGCTTGAATTCATCTATGAGAGTCTGACAGTTCCACAGCACCAGTTCAGATGCCTCCACCTCCCATTCTCTGATTCAACAGTGATAGTCCTTGCAGTTCCCGCAGTTGCTATTACAACCATCATTGTTATAGCAGTTGCTGTTACGACAGTTACATCAGTTCTGACGGTTGTTGTTTTAGCAGGTCCAACACTTGTTGTTACAGTAGTGCTGCTACAGTAGTAGTCACCTTTCACATGTTCCTACAACAGTGTCGTCTTTCACGTTACAGCAACGACGCCATTCACAGCTACATTTTTATGATCCTACAGCAGTGACACCGTCCATCTTCCAGCTGTCGCAGTCCCATATTCTTCCTGCCAGCCGTTACAGTAGTTGCAGCTACAGTACTAGTCACGATTTTTTGCTCTAGCGGCCGCAACAACTACATTCCTATTGCATAGTTCATCTACATTTTGGGTGAGTGGAGATATGTTGTTTTCTAAGCTTTGATCATGAAATTCCTGCTATGCTGACTTGAATAATTTGGAAAATTCCCTCACCACACTTCATTCGTTTTCCCTTCCATGACCTACACTATGTTGCATGAGGGCATGCAACCGATTTAGTTGGGGAGGGGGAACTATTGTCATAATCACCACATTTTTCCTTTATCATCATTCCATTTTCATCCCATTTACCATTCCCAAAAATTTCTTTTCCAACAATCCCCTGATGCACTTTACTTCATGCATTGATATACATTGGCATGATTCATACCAAATTGCGAAATTGCTTTCTTATACTCAGTGATGCTCTCTTGTGCACATTGATAGCTTATGATTTCCAGTGAAGTGTGTGGTTACAATTATTATCATAACAACAAGCGAAAAAAAAATATAAAAAAATATATCTAAAAAAAAATGAATGTTGTTAACACAAGAACCAACATTCTTATATTCATGGTTGTTACACAAGAACCAACCATAGGAAAATGCCAGCTGTTACTCATGTCTCCCACATATCTTGGAAACATTCATCATTAAAAATACATCATCAATCAAAGCCAAAGTTTAGATGCCAAAGGTTCTTCAGAAGATCCATGCATGGTTGCATGAGGACATGCAACACCTTCAGTTGGGGAGGATGTTAGGACTCAAAAATGTTGTATTTTCATCCACCTTTCCCTTTACTATTCCTTACATTTAATCGCCCTATTAACCTTCATCATATCATTTTCATAAATACATTTGGGTTTTACATTATTATTTTCCACTTTATTCATTTTAGTATTAAAAGTGAATTTATGATTAAATATTAGAAAATATACATGTTTTTCATATATATCTCAATTATGTGTGAGCTTTGTAATGTGTAGGAATATGTGAATGATTAATTCAAAGAGACTTCTCACCATTCCAAAGGAGATAGTTATTCAATCCTATTCTCAAGGAGAAGATCATGGAAGATTTGGTTGGCATATCTTATCTAGGATTCATGAGAGACATGTGGAGGATTTGAAGGAACCATATCTTGTAATAATAGGAAAGTGGTTGAGAGTAGTTGAGAGAATAATGGATCTGTAATTAATGCATTCTTATCTTTTTCTTAAGGACTCTCATGTATAAAGGAGAGTGCTCCCTCTCCATTCCATAGGGTGGTAAGTTGGAATTAGGTTAGATTAAGCTTGTAAGAGGGTTGTAATGAAGTTGAGTTGGATTGGATTTTGTACTTGTTAGATTAATCTTTGATTTGAGATTCTTAATGTGATTTAAGCTTCCATTGTTATGCTTTCATGTTTGCCATTTGATTATTGATTTATAGATGTGAGCTCACTTATGTCATTGTTGTTAACTCTTCACATGTTGTATTTCTCTTACGCAATTTCAATGCTTTCCTAGTTAGTGTTTCCATGATTTCCTAGATTAATTTGATTTCAGCAAATTAGATCAAGTTAGATTAGATCTACTTCAGTCCTGCACAAATAGTGCACGTGCTTCGTTAGTTTACGTACCCCGGATTGACAAGTAAATAGTTGGGAAACTGTACTGCAACGTAATTATTATGACATATAACTCACCTAACATTATGTATCTTTAAATTTGGTGGCAAAGCTAGTTGGTATGCCACTGGTCCAACCCTTGACAATATTTCGAAAGGACCACAATACCTAGGTGCCAACTTGGCACAACTTCCCAATTTCAATGAACTCTGTTTCGGTCTTACCTTAAGGAAAACATGTTCACCAACCTGGAACTCTTTATTATTCCTTCTAAGATCTGTTTGACTCTTTTGCCTATCTTGGGTAGCTTTAAGATTTCTTTGTACCTGTTTCACAATTAGTTGTACCTCCTGCAACAATTCAGGTCCTAAAATAACTCTATTTACTCGATCATTGCAAGAAACAGGTGTATCACATTTCCTACAACACATATTTCATTAAATTTGGAATTATGCAAGGGATCTAGAATTTAGAACTTCAACAAGATTGAGTTTTCGAAAAATGAAAAACCAAAAAATTACTTAATTCACTCATTTCAATCTTTATATTCACCATTTTTTTATAATATTATCAATATAAGCTATATAAAATCAAATTTATATAAAGTTGAAGCATATCTTCCGAATATTAATCTTAGATTCCTTACAATATATATAAAATCAATCTACATTATTATTACAATATTATCATTATCATTAATTTACCATTTTCAATCTATATATTCACCATTTTTTTTACAATATTATCATTATAAGCTATATAAAATCAAATTTATATTAATTTGAAGCATATCTTCCTATGCTTAAACTTAGATTCTTTACATTATTTTATTATTATAATTTGTAATTTGTATTAATATTTCTTTCCTATTAATTTATCTAATGGCATTATTTGTATGTTGAAAGTATTAACCATTTTATTTATAATTTGATAAAGCATATATTGTGCATGTGTTGAATTACCATATTAGTAAGAGATTGTCGCCATTTTAAAGTGACCTAGAAAGCTATTTAATGACATAACAGTCAATGTGTTTGTTACTATAACAAATTTATGTATTGGCATAATAACTTAGTAATTCTCAATCTTGATAATGGATGGCTAGAACATGGGGGGTTTTGCTCAACTTCAAGAGACAACGAGAACTGGAAATGTCTAGGAATTAGGTGAAACCTCTAATACCATGAAGATGTATTAGCTCCTGTAGTCATTGTAATATTGTACTTGTGGATGATGACACTACCCCTAATAATCTTTAGAATATTGACTAGAAAAATAATCAATAACATATCTACGAGCAACAACATCGAAAATTAGGTCGTACTCTATTTTATTTTCTTCCCTTTATATGTATTGTCTATTGTATGCCTGAGGACATTTTTGTCAAGTATATAGCACAACAGATACTTAGGCACTTCACTTATTCCCTTCATTTTATGGGATTATTATGAGCCCACAAGTTTCTACATGTTTTGGAAATTGTTAACTATCAATTATTACTTTGGATTATGTTGATTGGTTAAGCCTAGATTCCTTTTTATAATATAAATATAATCATCTAACATTTAAAGAAATATTCATTATTCAATACTACTATATATTATGATATGTGGTTGGCACTATTTTAGAGCCAACAAGAGAAAATATTGTATTGGATAAAGTCTAAGTATACCGATTAAGGTCAAAAAAAATTATTAATTAGAATATAAATTTTATGGTACAATTGGTTTTTTTTCAAATACATGAAGAAAGAGGGAAAACCCATTCTAGTTATTGCAAGTGTCCAGCGTTTATTTTTGAAATGTTTGAACATATTACATTGAAAAAACATTAACTAGCTACTCCCATAGTAAAGTTTTTATAGACAAAGTCTATAATATGTTGTATGTCCAGTATTTATTTTTGAAATGTCTGAACATATTACATTAAAAAACATTAATTAGCTATTCCCATAATAAAGTTTTTATGGACAGTCTATAATATGTTGCTTGTAAGTGCTTTACTGGACTACATTTGAAATCAATGAATTAGAATAGAAACATTGAAGTACATTTTTGTTTCTTACAAATACAAAAGTGAAAACCCACTAAACTTATTAAAAGTGCATTTAACAATCAATTTTTTTTATAAGTATCTGTGTGTCATTTAACAATCAAAATCAAATTATTATGAATTTTTATTATGAATAACACTGCTGAATTCTGCAGTCTTTGGCAAGGATTAAATATTGCGCGTGATCAAGGAATTAGCAATTTAACAGTCTTTGGGGACTCCAGGATTCTGATCAGAGCCCTCATAACCAAGAAGACCCCTCCGAATGTCAAACTGTGCCATATATTTCAAAGAATTCTTCAGGTGAGCAAACATTTCCAAAAAATCAGATTTTACCATGTGCTTCGGGTGCTGAATAAGCAAGCAGATATGGAAGAAAACAAAGGGGTCAAGCTGGCTCAAGGCATATTAAGCATAGATGGCTCGCGTCAGCGAT
The DNA here is from genome assembly GCA_027924585.1 of Larix kaempferi. Classification (NCBI taxonomy): domain Eukaryota; kingdom Viridiplantae; phylum Streptophyta; class Pinopsida; order Pinales; family Pinaceae; genus Larix; species Larix kaempferi. The sequence continues at coordinate 67,901,481 of BSBM01000047.1, read as the reverse complement.
GTGACATCCCATAGCTGCAGGGGATCCTGTATCTTCTCACAGCACGCTCTTTGGCTTCCCAAAACACGTTTTTCATGCGAATGCAGAGATTCCCTGCACCACAGCTCAGAGACAGGTCCTTGCGCCCTCGGCAGTCTCCCTGTATGCTCTTAAAGGAGCTCCTCCCCTGTCTCGAACTCATTCCTCTCTATCAGCGAGCTCTGCTAATAGGCTTAAGGTATCAAGCATTTCGAGTTCCCTCTGTCAAGTCCGAGCTCAGATCAAGGTTCGCGGTGTGCTCCTGAACTAGATGGCGTCGAACAGCTCTTCGAGCTCCGGATTCACAGCGGAAGAACGGATTGGAGCCCTGGAAACTGCCCTGGGGCGTCTGAGGCCAAAGCACGATGACCAGAAAGCAAAGTTAGAGGCGCTCTCCAAGGCAGGAGAGCAAACCTGGGACCTGTTGAACAAAGAACTCATGCAACTCCGGGCAGACTTCTCCGAACAAATGGATGATATGAAAGATGAGACGCGAACTGGTTTCAAGGATGCTGCGAACACTCATGGAAACTTCGGCCATAGGATCGCAGCACTTGAAGCTGAAGTCACCACTCTGAAAGCTAAGCTGGAAAAATGAATATCGCTCCAGCAGTATAATACGCCTTTCTCCTCTGTTATAGCTAAATAAAATCTGGCATTTGGGAGTACTGGAGCCCTGCCAAGTTTTGGGCGATCTCTGTAAGCTCGTTGTACTTCTATGGAGGTGTATTGTATCTGGGAACTCTATGTAATTAGCATTCGGTTGCTCAATACCGGCACTAATACAATCTACCCCTATGTTACTGTCAAAAGAAAAAACAATCAAAATCAAATTATTATGAACTTTTATTGGTAATTTTTATTGGAAACATTTTACAGATGTCAAAAGAAAATATTTAATAAGTCAAGGCGTGTTTTTTAATGATCAAAATAAATAATTTTGTTATGAATTGGAATAGAAACAAACTAGTACAGTTTAATTTATTTTATTATAATATACATTCATGAAGTGTTTGAATGTATTATATTGAAAAGAATACGAATTAGCTAGCCCAACATTATCGTTTTAATAGATCGTATCTAGAAGATGATGCTTTTAAATGTATTATTGAACTTGATTATCCAAGTTTGGTGGAGTGAGAAGTTATGTCGATCTAGACAAAGCATTGGAATTTGTAATTTCCATGTTAGATATTGTTTGGTGTTTGAACGTATTACATTGAAAACAATGCTAATTAACTCCAATATAGTTTTAATATGCCAAATTGACTCCAGTATAGTTTTAATAGGCCAAAACTAGAAGATATTGATTGTAAGTGCATTATTGGACTTGATTATCCAAGTTATGGGAGAAGTTATGTTAATATAAACAAATCATTGAAAGTTTAATATTTCATGGTGTCATGTAATTTGCATGATGTATCGTCACATGAATACATTGCAATTTAAACAAAATTTTCATATTTGTACCAAATAATATAAAACTCCCCAAATAAATTTGAAGAAAATATTCAATATACAAGAAAAATTGAAAAATGTTTCTTCATGTATTAATTGGTCCTCCAAAGAACATAATTACATCCATGAATCATCTCCACCTAATCTCATGTTATTCGTTCAAGTAGGTCAAGGACAGCATGTACACCATGTTTATTTATCTTGGCCTTCTTGCAATGTTCTTTCTTAGCCATCCATGCCCAAACTATGGTATCAATTGGAATAGATCCAAGCTCTATGTCATCAGGATTTGGTACCCAATATTCCTCTAATACTTTTCCATTGTATTTCCCTGAACCGGGCTTCCACCAATCAACTTTAACATGAAGAGTATCACTTTCATCATCTTGAAATATATTTGAGGTGGCTTTTGCCATCCAAATCATCTCCCCTTCTTCCTCGTTTCCTGATCTAACTAGCAACATCTTTCCTTTCTCAACATCATTAATAGGGTTGAATGTTGTCTTTGGCTTATTGCACTTGGGTCCAACATACACGGGTTCACCTGTCATAGTATCAAAATCCCCATCCATAATATTTGAGATTGCATGAAGCGCATTACGACCAACATCTGGAGTTTGCCTTGTCTTGGGCCAGAAATCCTCAGAAGATGAATCATGATCATTGTAATCTTCATATAAAGTATCAAGAACTCTTTCCCAATACTCTACCTTATTTTTCCATTCTGGTGTAACAATTGGCAATTCCTCACCACCCATTGTGTCTTTCCACATTTTTATGTATGATGTTATTCCTTCTTTTAGTTCTTTTAAATAGATTTCATTCTCTTTGGGATGTAAGAAAGATGGCTTCCCTATGGGCAGTTTAGATCGACCTTCATCGTCTGTATTCCATAACTCAACTGGTTCTGACCACTCAACATCTCTTATGGATTCTTTATATCTTAATACCGGAACATCATTGAGTACAAGAAATTGGAAGTACTGAACATTAAGATGTCCAACTAGTGCATTTTTTCCTTCCTTGATGTATCCATTAAGGAAGCTTTTGAAGTCATACACCTTATCAATCAGTTTAGGTGGAAACACTCTTTTTTCTTCAATTTTGCGATATGTATCCATCATCTCAGGTAGAGAATATATATCTTTACTTTTCAAGCTGGAAGACATTCTCCCATAGGTCCCGTCTATGTCTTCATGGGTGTGTCCAACGAGCAAGAACCCAACCTCAATAGTGATGAAGACACCAAGTGCAGTGAGAAGTGATAGAAACATGAAAAGATAACGGTTTTTATTATCACTTGCTGCATTATCCAATTGTAACAATAAATGTGGAGGAAGAGGTTTAAAATCGATATCTTGATTTTCTAATCTTCCATGAGATAAAAATTCATCCTTGTACACTCTACATTTTGAGTAAATAGAGGTGTCAAGTAATGCATTTGAAAGTGGGCTTCTTGAACTTCCACTCTCATAAAGAAGATCACCATACATATCAAGATGTGGGTCTTCAAGGTCCCTAAAGCACTTAGCAAGTGATGTAATGGTAAATTGTGATCCCATATGTACAAATGGTAGGGAGAAATGACCAAAACCTCCTGTCTTATGCCCATGTGTTAGCATACCTGTCAATGACAAACCCAAGTTTATTCCTACAATAGATTTTGATTTGACGCGTAGACTTGGAATTGAAGTCTTTGTTTTATCCATTTTATCATGGATAATACTCAAATACTCCTTTGGAAACCTCTCTGACATGATTCTGTGGGCATAGTAGCAATGTCTTCCGCACATAACGATCTTGTTATGTTTGTTCAATCTAGCGTGTGCCGTTTCTTCCAACTCTTTTGTAGTTGCTGACTTCATTTGTGCTTTCAACACAATACATTCACCACATTTACTGAAGTTGGTGTTCTTTGAGAATTCCACGTCTCGAAAATGAGTGTTCCAAATCTTGCTCATTGTTGGTTGTGATATTAATGGACAATTGAGCTTTTCCAAACCCACATTGATCTCTTTTAACAAAGAGCTTTGTGTGTAAGTCGAAGGCAACAATCTTAGAGGAGAAGAAGTTCCATCTGCTTCGACTTGACGTGTTTGGTTTGGCGAAAAATCTGAATTGTCCATTACAATTTTATGCAGTATTTCTATGGCCGCCACAGTTTGTGCACGTGCTTTACATCTATTGGTGTTACCATGAATGGATTCCATATGTCCTTGTTCAAAATTATGTTGGTAGCTATAGAAGGTGCTTTGAGGAATCTTATGTATCTTGTACCATGCTTTCTTACAAATAACATTACCATCAAATCTCATGTCCTTTACTTTTCTAGTAATAGGAGGTAGGCCATGGCCATGGCTCATTGACATGATAGTGTTTGAAACAAGTGAATTCAATACAAATTCCCTGATACCATTTTTCTCTTTGCATTCCATATCCCTTCTAGCATTTGCAATGGCATTCCTATCCACATGTTGAAGACAATCTTGTTTACAACATTCATCTGCAGCCAAAAGTCGGACTTCTTTCTCTTTATCTATCTTGGTTTGACGTTTTGCAACTTTTTCTCTTGTCATAGCTCGTTTAATCTTTTTATATGGCCTCGATGCATTAAGAACATTGACATCTTGATCTTTTTGATTATAAAGATCCCCATCCCATTGGTATAAAGGACTTGTATCCTCTATAACATCCCATATCAGCATTTCCATGGGTGGCTCTTTGTACTTTGTCTTGACCCTTAACATCTCACCTATGTTGTCCACCAATTTATGTATTGGCCATCTAACCAATCCATGTATAGACTTATCCCCAATCTTGCATCTTTCACAATACCCATGTATCTCTTCCACAAAAACACCAAAGTTATCTTCACCTAGTGTTTCACCCACAACCATGTCATCCTCATGGACATTAACTATCATTCCTTTGGCAATGCACATAATTGTTCCTATGCATCCATGTGTAAGAGAAACCCTTGTACATGTGAATGCAGCCCTATCTTGTGGAATATTTATGGGTTGATCTTCACAATGAGGTTTCAAATCTATTTCTGGCCAAATCTCATAAGATTCTATTGCACCCCCTAGTGTTTCCTCAAATCCAGTTGGATGTGGTAAAGGAGCATCATTTTTTAACACCTTCTCAATTCTAACCACTATGCATCCTTTCTTTACAATCTTTCCATGAACCTTATTCCCAAGCTCTGTATTGAATATGGAGCCCTCACCCACCTTCACTCCATGTTGTAAAAGATCTACTTTGTCTCCAATAGAAAATGTTGAACAAACATTTGCACCTGTACACCAAACATAACAAACTGAGTATTTTCTCAAAAAAACATTCAATAAACTATGAATAATTCTTAACACATGCTTTGGTGTTTGATTTACCTATGGTGTGCCTCAAATCTGTAGTTCTCCATGGATGTGTGTCCCCTTCATCAACATATTCCACAATCAAATGTGGTTGAGTGACATCAATTATCAAAACCATAACATAACCTGCAACAACCCTTCCTCCACGATAATAAGTTCCAACTTCTGTAGATTCAACCTTTCCTAGCCCAATAACTTGACCATTAACCAGGAGGTCAACATAGTCCCCTTTTGTGAAAATTATACTTGCATCCCTATCTTGTGGAATATTTATGGGTTGATCTTCACAATGAGGTTTCAAATCTATTTCTGGCCAAATCTCATAAGATTCTATTGCACCCCCTAGTGTTTCCTCAAATCCAGTTGGATGTGGTAAAGGAGCATCATTTTTTAACACCACCTCAATTCTAACCACTATGCATCCTTTCTTTACAATCTTTCCATGAACCTTATTCCCAAGCTCTGTATTGAATATGGAGCCCTCACCCACCTTCACTCCATGTTGTAAAAGATCTACTTTGTCTCCAATAGAAAATGTTGAACAAACATTTGCACCTGTACACCAAACATAACAAACTTAGTATTTTCTCAAAAAAACATTCAATAAAGTATGAATAATTCTTAACACATGCTTTGGTATTTGATTTACCTATGGTGTGCCTCAAATCTGTAGTTCTCCATGGATGTGTGTCCCCTTCATCAACATATTCCACAATCAAATGTGGTTGAGTGACATCAATTATCAAAACCATAACATAACCTGCAACAACCCTTCCTCCACCATAATAAGTTCCAACTTCTGTAGATTCAACCTTTCCTAGCCCAATAACTTGACCATTAACCAGGAGGTCAACATAGTCCCCTTTTGTGAAAATTATACTTGCAGCCCTATCTTGTGGAATATTTATGGGTTGATCTTCACAATGAGGTTTCAAATCTATTTCTGGCCAAATCTCATAAGATTCTGTTGCACCCCCTAGTGTTTCCTCAAATCCAGTTGGATGTGGTAAAGGAGCATCATTTTTTAACACCTTCTCAATTCTAACCACTATGCATCCTTTCTTTACAATATTTCCATGAACCTTATTCCCAAGCTCTGTATTGAATATGGAGCCCTCACCCACCTTCACTCCATGTTGTAAAAGATCTACTTTGTCTCCAATAGAAAATGTTGAACAAACATTTGCACCTATACACCAAACATAACAAACTTAGTATTTTCTCAAAAAAACATTCAATAAAGTATGAATAATTCTTAACACATGCTTTGGTATTTGATTTACCTATGGTGTGACTCAAATCTGTAGTCCTCCATGGATGTGTGTCCCCTTCAACATATTCCACAATCAAATGTGGTTGAGTGACATCAATTATCAAAACCATAACATAACCTGCAACAACCCTTCCTCCACCATAATAAGTTCCAACTTCTGTAGATTCAACCTTTCCTAGCCCAATAACTTGACCATTAACCAGGAGGTCAACATAGTCCCCTTTTGTGAAAATTATACTTGCAGCCCTATCTTGTGGAATATTTATGGGTTGATCTTCACAATGAGGTTTCAAATCTATTTCTGGCCAAATCTCATAAGATTCTATTGCACCCCCTAGTGTTTCCTCAAATCCAGTTGGATGTGGTAAAGGAGCATCATTTTCTAACACCTTCTCAATTCTAACCACTATGCATCCTTTCTTTACAATCTTTCCATGAACCTTATTCCCAAGCTCTGTATTGAATATGGAGCCCTCACCCACCTTCACTCCATGTTGTAAAAGATCTACTTTGTCTCCAATAGAAAATGTTGAACAAACATTTGCACCTGTACACCAAACATAACAAACTTAGTATTTTCTCAAAAAAACATTCAATAAACTATGAATAATTCTTAACACATGCTTTGGTGTTTGATTTACCTATGGTGTGCCTCAAATCTGTAGTCCTCCATGGATGTGTCTCCCCTTCATCAACATATTCCACAATCAAATGTGGTTGAGTGACATCAATTATCAAAACCATAACATAACCTGCAACAACCCTTCCTCCACCATAATAAGTTCCAACTTCTGTAGATTCAACCTTTCCTAGCCCAATAACTTGACCATTAACCAGGACGTCAACATAGTCCCCTTTTGTGAAAATTATACTTTCCATTGTCGCTCCTACAAATTCTGTAACACACAATTGAATTATAATTTGTAGTTAAGGTTAAATCATGTAAAGTGTGCTCTTATATTTTAGGCAAAACACAATCTACAAAAAAATAATGTACTTGTAATAGCTAAAAAGGGTATGGCATCATTTTGTTGTGCAAATTAAACCTTGTTCCCCACCATTTAGTCCCCACCGCCAAAAGGGACTTTACATATAAATTATGATGGAGCTACAAAGCGTAATCAAAACAAGATTGGTTATCAATGTATATAATCTTAATACAAACACAAAACTATTCTTAGAAAAACTTGTAAAAATGTCTAAAAATTTTCCATACTTAAGAACTTGTAATAGTATTGAAGGTAGTTATTAAGTAGGTTGGAATCCAGCCATGATCGATCATGCAAGTTTGTATAATCATGGAACTTGTTAATAGTATTGAAGGTAGTTATTAAGTAGGTTGGAATCCAACCATGATTGATCATGCAAGTTTGTATAATCATGTCTCACTGAGATTTATTTTTTGTATCAATTGTTCAAAGTAAATTCAAATATCCTTGATTGGAGTCATCCCTATTTTAAGTAGTCCCGAAAATAGTTATTTGGTGTCTTCTAAACCTATATTGTAGATTAGTGAAGAATAACATCTATATGGAACTAGAGTCCTACAAAATCCCAAGCCACTATTAGTATACTAATACATAATAGAAGTTTTTTGAATTATAAGCGACTCCTAGCTTAGCGACTACTAGCTTTCCTTCTAGCATAAGCATTTCCTTCTAGCATAAGCACACATGCTTCTGCTAGAAGAAAATCTAGCACTCATTAGCTTTCCAGAAGAAAAACCCTAGGCATGATGATTGGTGGTTGCTAAGTTATACCTTGGTCTTCTGCCATGTACTCTATTTTGAAATAAGCACATGGCACAAAATCAAGAAATGCTAGAGACTACTAGCGTTCGTTCTAGCCTAAGCATTTCCTTATAGCATAAGCACACACATTTATGCTAAAATGAAAGCTAGTAGTCGCTAGCTTTCTAATAGATAAACCCTGGGCATGGTGATTGGTGGTTGCTAGCTTATACCTTGAGCTTTTCTTCTTGCATAAGCATGTGTTTATGATAGAAGGAAATTCTTATGCTACAAGGAAAGCTAGCAGTCGCCAGCTTTCTTTGATCTGTTGCCATGTTCTTATTTCAAAATAGAGCACATGACATGTGTGGTTATGCCAGAAGGAAATGCTTATGCTAGCTTTCCTTGATCTTGTTCCGTGTTCTTCTTTCAAAATAGAGCACATGGCACAAGATAAAGGAAAGCTAGCGACTGCTAGCTTTCTTTCTAGCATAAGCATTTCCTTCTAGCATAAGCACACATGCTTAGAAGGAAAGATAACAATTGCTAGCTTTCTAATATAAAAACTCTAGCCATGAAGGACAGCTAGCAGTCGTTATCTTTCCAATTGATAACATTGTCCGTGGTGATTGGTGGTTGCTAGCTTATACCTTCAGCTTGCGCCATCTGCTCTATTTTGAAATAAACACATGGCACAAGATCAAGGAAAGCTAGCGACTGCTAGCTTTCCTCCTAGCATAAGCATTTCCTTCTAGGATAATAACACATACTTATGCTAGAAGGAAAGCTAGCAGTCGCTAGCTTTCCAATACAAAAATCCTGTCCATGGTGATTGGTGGTTGCTAGATTATACTTTGAGCTTGTGTCATGTGCTCTATTTTGAAATAAGAACATGGCAACAGATCAAAGAAAGCTGGCGACTGCTAGCTTTCCTTGTAGCATAAGAATTTCCTTCTATCATAAACACACATGCTTATGCAGGAAGGAAAGCTAACAGTCGCTATCTTTCCAATACAAAAACCCTGTCCATGGTGATTGGTGGTTGTTAGCTTATACCTTGATCTTGTGCCATGTACTCTATTTTTAACGAATGCTACCTTTCCTTCTAGCAAATGCATTTCCTTTTAGCATGACACACATGCTTATGTTAGAAGGAAAGCTAGCAGTCGCTAGCTTTCCAATAGAAAAACCCTGGGCTTGGTGATTGGTGGTTGCTAGCTTATACTTTGAACTTGTATCATGTACTCTATTTTCAAATAAGCACATGGCACAAGATCAAGGAAAGCTAGCGACTGCTAGCTTTCCTTCTAGCATAAGCATTTCCTTCTAGGATAATAACACATACTTATGCTAGAAAGAAAGCAAGCAGTCACTAGCTTTCCAATAGAAAAATCTTGTCCATGGCGATTGGTGGTTGCTAGCTTATACCTTGAGCTTGTGCCATGCACTCTATTTTCAAATAAGCACATGGCACAAGATCAAGGAAAGCTAGCGACTGCTAGCTCTCCTTCTAGCATAAGCATTTTCTTCTAGGATAAGAACACATATTTACGCTAGAAGGAAAGCTAACAGTCCAATAGAAAAATAATAAGAATCTCTTTAAGTTCACATTTCCTAAAGATTCATAATAGCCTATCCCATAGAGACCATCATTTAACTCGTTAGATGAATAACTTTTGGACATGTCAACATGAGAATAAGGTTCATGGAAAGATTGTAAAGAAAGGCTGACGCTGAGGCAAACAGGGCCGTGCTCCTGGGCAGGAGTATTTTATCTATTAATGAGAGAGAATCAATATGCAATCTCCCTTAAGACAAAAAAGACCCTGACAAGGAATATCTGCTGGACTTCCGTGTTATTCGCTTATCTGTTAAGCTCTACGGTCAAGATCGCAATCGAGCCGGATCTCCACAACAGTCTGTTTCAGTCTAAAAAAAAGAAAGGATGCATAGTGGTTAGAATTTAAAGCTTGTCATTTATAAACATTTATAAACACTATGCTCTGTATTGAATATGGAGCCCTCACCCACCTTCACTCCATGTTGTAAAAGATCTACTTTGTCTCCAATAGAAAATGTTGAACAAACATTTGCACCTGTACAAACATAACAAACTTAGTATTTTCTCAAAAAAACATTCAATAAACTATGAATAATTCTTAACACATGCTTTGGTGTTTGATTTACCTATGGTGTGCCTCAAATCTGTAGTCCTCCATGGATGTGTGTCCCCTTCATCAACATATTCCACAATCAAATGTGGTTGAGTGACATCAATTATCAAAACCATAACATAACCTGCAACAACCCTTCCTCCACCATAATAAGTTCCAACTTTTCTCCATTGTCAACTTTGGAGAAAATAGTGAATATTTAAATGATATAAAACGAGGCATAACCAGTATGAATCTCGAATTATTTCAGACATTCATTTAAATATAGAAGAAAAACATAATGGAAGATATAACAAAGGAAGTGAACATGCACATATAAAGATAAAGAAAAAACAGACTGTAAAGCTGATCAACACATGAATCTCTGGTCTCAAAAGATGGGTATTTTCACTGTACTGCTTTTATTTATCAAAAAATAGATCTCCAAACATACACTGTCTCTCAAAAAATTTCCAACCCCCTCAACAATGACTCTCATTGTTCTTATACAAAATTTGGAAGAAGCTTGACATTACTGCTTCTTTTAACTAATAACTGAAAATATTTTAACTTAAAAGATGACTGTCTTTGAGCAATAGATAACTGTCTCCAAATAATATTACAAATTTAAAATAAAAGTATCTTTTTGCCACTTGGCAAAAATTTTGAATATCATCTTTTCGCCACTTGGCGAGAGTTTTGAAAGCCTCTATGAATGGACAGAATATCTTGTCCTTCCATATTTTTCCACATAAGTCCACTGGTCGGCCGCGGATAAGTCATAGTTGGTCATTTCCTTCACCAAGACTCGCATTTCAACATGACCTGCATAAGAAACAGGAAGAAGGTTTCCACAGGTTGAGATTACCATATTTAAAATTTCAAAATCCTCTGATATTTTCTCCATTAAAATTTTCCCTGTAAGCATATGATCAAGCTGGTGGAACTTTCTGTGATCCATCCTTATATCAAACAGCAATCTCTTATAATCATTCGGAGGAATTAATTCATTGTTTTCATTCCAAAAAGTAGGGAACCCTTTGTTTACTAATTTTTCAAATTGCTTTTTGAACTTTACTACTTCTTCCCGTATTGCTCCAGCTTTAGATTCAACATTCTCAACATGCGAGTATTTACCCAAGATCCTTCTGGCCCATGTGATGACTGAAATTCTGTTCGTTATATTCATGGCTGTCAGGTCTGCTTCAGTTAGACTGTTTAAAAATGTTATTGCTTTCTGGGCTACGTCTTTTGGCTTTTTATTTAAGCTTTCCCTGACGGCTCTGCAACTTTCGAAGGCATCTTTGACCACCTTTTCTTTGACTCTTATGTAATCCAGATATGGTCTTAGTTTCTCAACTTCTTTTATAATTTGGTCCCACACCAGGTGTTTACAACCTTGCATAGCAGCTTGCCCTGTCACATGAGCTGCTAATCCTTTATTATTATTACTTAATTCCTGATTCTTTGTTTGCAAGGTTTTTATTTCTTTATTTTTTATTTCATTCTCTTCTGTCAGCTTCTGTATTTCAACCTTCAATTCTTTGATTTCATTTTCCCTTAAGCTTACCTGGGACATAGCCTGTAAAATATCATCTACTCCCGTTTTATCTTCCTGTGTGTCTGTTTGTACTTGTTGCTGACCACTTCCTGCTAATCTTTTCCTCGCTTCTGCCAACTGTTCTTCTAAAATGATTTTCTCTTTTTCCCACCGATCTTTTTCATCAGAAAGCTTTAACATTTTAGCAGTAACATCATTGACTTCATTAGATAATTCTTCTTTTTCTTTTTCCAATATTGTCAATTCTGCTCCTTGGATGAGTACAGTGTCTGGAATTTTTAATTTTTTTCTCAACATTTGGATCGTATCGTCTTTCTCTTTGAGCAGTTTGGTTGCTGCATCTCCTTCTTTATTTATCAAATCTGCTTGCAATTTTTTAATCTGTTGCTGTCGAGACTTATTCTCTGCCTTCTCTTGTCTCAATTGATTGTTCAATTTATCCACTGAACTTTTCAACTTGTCTGCTCTTAATATGGCTCCCAAATAGTCTGAATATATGACTTCTCCAGTTTGTCTATGCAATAAAATTTTATCCGGGGCATTTATTTTAGACAAATCTAAATTCATTTCTGAAATCTTATTTTTTGTGACAACTGAAAATTTCAAGGTATTTTCCCTGATATTTCTGCTAGTAAATAAGCTTACATCAGTCTCAGATATACTTCTAACCTTCGGAAACAATTGACTGGTTTGTTTCGCGGACTCCTGTTTATTTCGACTATGCTCATCAAACACATCCATGATACTCTAGGGTCTATTTACATCACCCTCTACAGGGGTTTCTTCAATGTTGTACTCTTTAACTGTAACCTCTGGTATTTCTTTTTCAGCTGTTTTAGCCTCTTCTGAAATTGTTGTTAACTCTTATGGTTCATTCATTTTCAATCTTTTACCTCTTTCTGTTTCTTCATCTTCAATGATCATTATGTCCTGTATGGGTCTTTTAGATCCAACCAATGCACTATCTATTTCGCTTTATGTCCCTGTTGTTGTGTCAATCAATGCCATTTCTTTGTCGGATGCATCCGGAATGATTTCTTCATTATATTCTAGCCAATTGGCTCTGTCCGACATTCCTTCGACAATCTGATGGTTCAGGGCCTTGATACAATGCTCCGTTCTTCGTTTTGATATGATGTTTAACGGGTCATACTCCATAGCCGTATCTGACTCAAAATTCATATCCGTCAACAACTTCTCTATATACACTACAGCATTCTTATTCTTTACTGTGAACGGACCAAATGTGAATGGGTATTTAATGTCTGTAGCTTGTCTGTGAACCAAAAAATTGTTATCTTCCACAATCAACTTTTGTCTTAAGAATTCCAAGGCAAAAACCCTTAAAGTAAGAAAAGCTGGTAACACATAGGGTTTATGTCTGAACCCATATAATCTGATTACTGTACTGTCTTTCGACAAAAACCAGTCTCCTGTTGCGTATTCTGTACTCAATTGCATGGATGCCTGCATTTCCGGTAGTACTCTAGGCAGATTTTTTCCAAAAATCATTCTATAAATCTCTGAAAGCATGTAATTGGTGTAATTGAACATGTTATTTTCTAGTAAAGTCGTGAAAATGATTTCTGGGAACTGCAACTCATCTTGACTGGCTGTCATAATCATTTTCATCAAAAAGGCCTGAAACCTGAAATGTCTGAGAGTAGGAAAATTGACCATCTGGTCGTGAATCTTTTCTGTTAAAAATGCTTCAAAATTAAGTCGAGGGATTTGATTTTCACCAATCCCTGACTGGACTGTACTCATTTTGTACAATAAACTCAATTGAAACTCGGTTACATACAAATCCGTATCCAAACCTAGAACTACGGCCAATAATGTCAAAACTAACTGGGTATTTTCATTAAAAAGCTTGATATCTATAGGGTATGGGACCTCCGAAATGCTGGTCTCTGGCTTGAGACACGATGACAAAAACATTTCCCTATCATTTTGAGAAACATGATGATAATTTTCAATAACGGAGACTTCAGAGAAAACCTCAGGGTCAAGGGTTTGGGAACAATCTACTTCTAGGGCTTTAATTAACTCTGCTGGCTTTAATTCGCAAATGACTTGGGTCTTTTGGATGTTTAGAACGACTTTCTCTTCCCGGGAGTAATTTTCGACACACCATGATACGAATTCTGGGAAAGAAGGGATTTGGTCGGGGCAAAAGGCTATCAAAGACGACTGGTGAACTCTGTGGGGGTCTGTCCCTTCCTTTAACAATTCACACAACCTAATTTTTATATCAGATATTGGAAACCTAATTAGGGTATCGTAGACGTCTTCGTCTCTATCCTCTAGGGCTTCTTTTGATTTAAAAACGTCTATATCGTGCACAGTCTCCATTTAAACGTTTCTTTAAACAAAATTCTGTTTAAAAAAGTAAGACAGGTAACCCGACCCTACCTGTATGTACCCGCCTTTCGCCTTCTGTCGCAATCGCAGATCTCCACCAGTCTTCAGAGCTCTTCTGGATAGTGACACATGCATAATGCCATTATGTGGAGCCTATTTTGTTTTATATGACTTTTGAATTAACTTCCCTTCACCTTTATGAATGCGGTTCATATCTGACCATTGATCTCGAGACTTTGTTTTGGACCGTCAGATCTTGCCTCCCTTTATTCCATCTGGTGGTATCCGCGATCAAAACGCTGTTTTCTTTTCGGGTTTATTTTCTGCGCGGATCAGCCACCTGCTGACACCTGTTCGAGTGGTTTATTCTCCGCGACCGCTCTTCCTCATATCCAGTGTGCACCTTCCTAGATGCGGATGAAACAATGGCCGTTGATTTGACTAAGGTTTATATCGGCCCTCTGATTGCTACAAAGTATACGCCATGTGATATGACCCCGCCACGCTTGCTCTATCTGCCACGTATCAGGTCCCACCCTGCCACGTGTACTGACCCCACCGTGCTTCCATATTTGGTGGTTCCGCCCGGCGCTATGGTGGTTTCCTTTACCGCTATATTACATATGCGGAAGGATGAGGTTTGGACACGTGTCCCGGCGGTATTGAGTCCGCTACCGCCCACATCTATTTGCCGCCGATCACTTTGGCGATGCGGGAAGCAATATCGGCCGTTGATCGGGATTGTTGACATCTCCGCCACCGAAACTTGATCGGGGTTTAATCTTTTCACAAATTTGCTTTCGGACTTTGCATAAGTGGGTTTTTTCCTCTTGTTTTTGAATTGTCAACCTTTTCTTCAACCTCCTTTGTGATAATTTCTTCCTTTTTTGGACATTTTAGCAAACTTTTTGGATTTAGTCATTCTCAAACCTTAGTTCAACACATAGAATGCCAATCTTTTCTCTTTACATGAGAATTAGCACCCATCTGCATTTCATAGTTCAATACATCTTCCATCCTCTCAAATTCCTGGTGTATTTTCTCTATATCTAAAAAAATTGGATTTCTCTTTTATGATGGTCTACCTCTATACCAAGCCGGTAGATGTTGCAAGTTTGTTGAATTGTAGCAACAAGGGAATGCAAATTGTAATTAATCTATACCTTAGTCTAATTAATTTTTGTCCAATAATTATGCTTTGATCATTACACCACTCTCAACTTTTGTACCTATTTTTGGCATTTCAAACTCCAAGCATTCCAATCTCCAACTAAGTATGACATGTCAGTTTCCTCGGTATGCACTTGTCACTTTGTCGTAAATGTTGGTGAATTAAAATTGGCATCTTGCCTCTCCCTGTTCATTCTTCCGTTGTGGAAGCCCATCCCCTGCATTTGCTTCTCAACCAAACATCTCACCCTTCTGCAGTGAGACCCCTGCATCTGCTGCTCGAGCAGGTTCTATTCTACTCCATGTTCTGTTCTACTTTTGTTTTATAGTTGCATAGCATTTCCAATGCAAGGCAAACAACTACAATTTACACACCAAATTGGCGATCAATCCTAAATCTCTCTATAAACTTAATAGGTAGGACTAAACTATTATGACCCGACACTAAACTTTTCCATCTAGTTCGATTGATCCATAATGTAACGTCTGGAGGGATCTCATGGTCAGTGAACCATAGATTTTAAATGGCTAATGTCCCATATATTTTAAACGGTTAATGCCGCATAGGTTTTATATGGGATTTCCATGAGAGGAAATAAAAATATTCTACTCTAAATGCCATCTTTTTGCAACTTATAATGTGTTAAACCATATCTTTATGGTTAATGCCTCATAGATTTAAAATCATATCTCAATAGATATCAGTGATTTAGCTAATTTGGTGCACATGGATCCTTTCACTCATGATTCATACAAAGAGGAAAGAACATAAGATTACAATTTCATGAAGATATTTCATGGATACAAGGCCAAAGTCATGAAGAATCAATTAAAGTGACAGCAAGATTTAGTATCATCTCCAAGATGCATTTCTCAACAAGATATATAAGTGTTATACACCTATATAGGTGAGAGGAAAAAACTAATAACAGAGGCCCATAACTCTGATGTTGGAGGCCATTTTGGTTTTGAGAAAACAAATAATAACTTGTAGATATGTGTCTTGTGCCAAATTCAGGAAGATGTAGATTGGTTCATTGGAGGATGCATACGCCATTGCTCTAGTAAGACCAACAATGGGAAGGAAGGTTTATATCAACATATACATATAAGTACTAGACCATGGGAGAACAATGCATTTTGTGGGAGGTTTTTCAAGAAGCATGTTACGGATTTTGTAAATAAAATAGCTTAATAAAATAGAGTATAAACCAATGTACACCAAATATGAGAGTGAAACATAAATCCTAAAGTTATAATAGAGATGAATTAAATAATAAATCCTTATATTTATTCTCCATTATTTCTGGATTCATTGTGTTAAGGAGGGGTTTATCGATGTTTCATACCTACGATACGCAATCCATATTCTTACCTATCATGAAGATGGACTACATATCATAGGTCCGAAACATCAATAAACCCCTCCTTAACACAATGAATCCAAAAATCATGGAGAATAAACAAGCACACTGTGAAATCCTGAGAGAGAAAAATCATTATATTCATTAAGAGAATCCTTAATTATAATGATTGTAACTACATTCTCTATATAATATTCCCTATCTCTCCATATCCCCAATTGTACTTGTGGGTCCCCTATTAGGGTTATCCCTATTAAATATTCATGTAACCACATTACCTATATATTCAACCCCATATATACATCCCATGGAGTTATAACATATCACCCCATAAAAAGGATTTGTCATCAAATGTTTGTAGCTAAGGCTTTTATATGTGATGAAACCTAATAATAATAATGGTTATTTATATCTGTTCTCTCTTGCTACTACTATTGATTATCCATCCATCTATATTTTAATTTTTTTTGTCAATTCTTCATGGCTTCCTTTCCTTTGATTGCATGTGCATTATTATAGCTTCTCCAATTTGTTATAGTTTTTGTTCTTTGATAACATCACATTAAATAATGGTCCCTTTTTGCCTCATTATATGAACCATTGATTATTTCATTTTCATCCTTTGTAATGTTGACACTTATTGTATTTTTTCCGATATTTCATTGTAAAGAGGTATCAATATGGTTCCACCATTAATGGTGCTTCGTAAATTTTGATGCCCTTATCACCCCCTCTCCTTTTTGGTACAATGACATGCTCCAACTATTATAATTATTGACCTTCAATTGCTTCTACTTTTGAGATAATAAGATCATATTTTTCCTTCATATTCTGAAGATGATGTTCAAATTCAACAAATAAGATCATATTTTTCCTTCATATTCTGAAGATGATGTTCAAATTCAACAATTATTTTATGGTGACCTTCTTATACCTTCTCATCCTTCTCCTTTTGTACTAAAATTATGGTTGATGTTATCCATCATTCTATCCTTCTTCGATTATAAATTGAACTTTTAATTTGACATATATTCAAAATTTAGGGTTTCTTCAACGTTCTTGCCAACATAATATTCAAGTGTTTAGGTAGTTTATTCATCTATAATCTTTCAAAATACTAACTAATGACATAGACCATATCCTTAGTCATATTATATGATTCCTAAGAGTGATCTCCCCGCAAAGTGATATTCTTAGCACGTACTATAGCAATGTAAGATAATCGAAGAGTTTATGGAAGCATGGGTATAGGCGAAAATAAGGGACTTCCTATATACTCAAAGGCACATGGAAGATTAAATCTCTAAGCATATTTTATGTAATGTGGTACTAATTGCTAGATACCAACATAGGTTCACTAGGGAGCCCAACCAAGTGACTCAAATTTCCTACATGTATGTTTCCTAGTACAGTTTTTTTCCTAGTAAATATCATATATTTGTGTTTAAAGATGCTTGAACATGTTTCTAGCTTTAAAAAAATATGTAAAAATTGGACATGTGCTAGCATTGGAAATGTAACAACCCAAACAAAAGGAATGCAGAAATTTTAAAACTTTTATTTCCTTTTCTTCAACATGAGTTTGGCATAGGAGACAAGGGTGACAACTAAACCCTTAAAGTACATATGGACTCTAAGATTCAACAAGAAAATGTGAGAGGCAGGCGTCGAGCAGAAAAGAGTTGTCACATAAATGAGCGATCGCTCAAGGGAGTTAACCAAACTGTTTTTCTCCGCTAGGGTCAACCTTCAAATATTATGAAAATTATTATGAAGATTCTACCACAAGATCTACGATCGAGAACCGAGGGGGTATTAATTCCCAACTATATCGCACCATCACCATAATAGACTGATTGTTTTCTGCCCAAAACACATCACTCAACTGCTGCATCACAACCCAAAAATAATGGGCGGATCTCACAAGGAAGAACATGGAAACGCCGAGTTGACAAGTAGGGAAACATTCCAAAAAGTTATTGAGGGTTCTTGTCTTTCACTTAACAGTAAGTTCACGAAATTTAACAGTTATTTGCAGACCATGACCATCTGCACATCGCATGCACTCCACAAACGTATTACACAGGCCTTAATACCACAATTCACTTGGTACTTAACACACAATCACTTCAAATATATAAAATAATCGACTTAACCCTCCAACCTTTAAATCGAGGTCCCTGACACATTTCACAATCTTTTGATAGATCGGTCTAGGGCTCGCTTCCTGCATTTCACATACTTACTTAGGCGAACGAAAGGATTGAACACATATAACAATTCTTGATTGTAACCATATCCGAGAGCATTAACATGATCATACACAAAGAATTACACTGAATAATAAAATTTGAATGAATTCATGTGCTAGCTAGAGTTAATATATAAGGGAAAGCAGGATGGCAAAGTGCGCAGGTATTTCCCATGAGATGTTGCAGTTGTTTCTATGAACATTCCACGCACTAAACCCGACTAGACCAGAAATTGGATAGTATTTGGTTTAGGGAATGAAATTTTGTTAAGAAAATGCCAGAGAATTTGATGAGACAAGAATGCCTTGTAGCACTAGGAGATAGGATGACATGGCAGAGAGATGTACCTGGAACTAATGTGGTGCTGTCAGGATGATTCATGGAGATGGATGAAACACCGAATGAAATGCTGCTGGCCACCCACGCTCGTGAAGGTTAGTTATTTCGGCCTGCCAACTCCTGTAAAAAATTCATTACACATATCTTGAGAGCTGGAGATACCAAGAGAAGCAATTTATGGAAATAACAACAAATAATGCATACGCTGAGGCTATTTAGTTTATATACCAGTTGGTGCAAGGAGGAAATGTGCCCTAAGCAGGCATAGACTGGATCTCGTAGTTGAGCATGTGCCTTGTAGGATGTGTGACAACTATTTGGCAGCGCTAGATTATGAGAATATATAGCAAATATTTCTAGACAATGCTCGCCCCAAAAATCTTATGAACTGTTGCAAAATGCTCACCGCCTTCATCATAGCCTTAGTATGGAGAGAACAGCATCCTTTCACCCATTTCCTTCTAGGAAACTTGCAAGCCCTGAAGGCGCTCCTCCAATGCACAAGATTTGAACTACCGAGTCCCGACGGTGAGTTTTGCTGAGGTATCCTTGATGGATCTTCTGCCATGGCGAATAATGGAGGAAATTGGTGAGGAACCGTCCTTTGGTAACTTTCGTGGAGCGCGGGCATTTGAGTTTTGAAATTCAAATTCGCTTTTTTGAACACCGTGTCTGAACATTGAAGGGACAGGATATATATATATTATGCATTATATGCATGGACTTGGTATATGACATACATTAGATTCTTAATAAATTTGTGGTCAAAATAGGTTATTTTGATATAAGATTATTTTATTTTTTATATATTTATTTCTTCTTCGAATATAGGATCAAAATAAGATTGAGTTACAAATTTTTTAATTGAACTAGCTCAGACTTTAGAGTGCTAACAATATATTAAATGAACTAAATCTGTGAAGTTGGTTATTATTACAGCAAACTAAAGAGTTTATGGGCATAATTCTATGAAATCATATTTATGCAGACTAAGTACAATGCTTCGAAAGATATAAGTTGAAAATAGAAAAGCACTACAAACATAAAAGTTGAAACAATTTTAGAGGGCATACAAAACCAAATTATAATAAGGGAATTTCTCTACTCATTTTCATTACTCAAACATAAAAATATATATACACATTTACAACATTTGCCTTACCACTATGTTTGAGGTCCATGGTAGACTCTCTCAATTGCCATGTCTCAAGACCATCTAGCTAACCCCTCTCAAATGACTACTCGTGGTGCATCTTCCCCTACGCTTCATCCATCTTCAACTACTCTTTAACTTCCATATGACTACTTCAGCACATATTTGTCGCTTCAACTTCCACATTGATATTTCATCTTCCCTTAGTGCACTTCATATGTCATGCACAGTTACCCCATGCTCATCATGTGCACTCATTGTCATGCACATATTTTCTCACATGCACTTGACTCATAGTTGGAATAACTAACTTGCATCCTCCTTGGATGCACATTCCACTTGAGCACACCCCTCAAAGTATCGCATGTTTTTTTTTGTTAATCCATGATCGACATTATGTTATTTTCTCTTGCCGTACCACATTATATCTTCTATGTTTTCTTTTGTATCAAACTTGCTTGTGTAACACTAGCATGTACCAAGTACTGGTACATGCTAAGTACTGTACTTCCTTGAAGCCTGTACCAAGTCGCTTAAGTAGTCCTAGTCCCCTTGTTGTTACAACTATGTTTGAAATTCATGCAGGCAAGCATTCTTTGACATTGGTGTTCGTGGAAACAAAAAAGGGATCTGATTCATTGGAATACTGGTTGTGTTCCAATAGGTTTCCACTGTTCCAGCAACCAGTATTCATGGAGACAGAAGCCAAAGGAGCGTGAGAAAACGACTTCAAGCATACAGCTATTGACTCATCAACCGTGCGAGCTCCATCGACCATTCAACCAATGTTACATAATGATGTGCGGGCTCCATCGACCATTCAACCAATGTTACATAACAATGTGCGGGCTCCATCGACCATAACAATGTGCAAGCTCGACTCTTTGGATGGTTTAGGGGTGAAACAAACTGAGGGTTTTCATCAAGTGGAATTTAAGCTTATGGAATCAGGGATAGTTTTCTCACTCATATTTTGTCAAACTTTTCAAGGATGAATTGCTTGTACAGAAAGAATAAGCAGTAAGGGTGGGGGGGTTTACTATATCCAAGTGTATGGCATGATAATAAAAAAACCTGTAAAGGAGAAATATTAGACATGGTATGATAAAACATACCTTATAAGGACTCCGTCCAAATTGTAGTTGTATAGACATCATTAAAGAGTAACAACACTTGGATCAGTGGCCTTTAGCTCAAAATTTCAGGTGGGGCCCCACATCACATAACTTGGGGAGTTGTTGAGGGATCAATAGATTATTACATACACCAAAGGAGAAGCTCGAACTAGGCATAAAATTACTTGTGGAAGGTATTCCAAGACTAGGAAAACGTAGGGTTGGAATGTGTTTGCTAATAGATGGCATTAAGAATGAAGAGACATTGGAAACATGTGGCATATGGGTAGAAGAAATGATTTTGATAACTAAATATACATAAGAAGCATTCATGTTTCCTCAAAAGACACTAGGTGTAGTGGAAGTACATCCCATGCTTGTTAGATTAACCATAATTTGGTTCTAGACATATTATGTTGTACATTTTGAACAAATTTAAAGGGATCTATGGGAAAAGGTACATCTAGTTGTATCAAGACATGATCGTCAGGTTGGGTCAAGGGAGGATTATAATGGGTCAGTGTCTAAATGTCAATAACTTCAATTTTAGGTGTCCCTAAATATTCGGTTAAGTTTGTATTAATTTTGTATCAGGTGGATACACAGTATGATCAGGTGGATCATGTATGATGATATGTATCAGGTAGATACTTGGTATGCATCAGGTAGATGCATTGTATGAATTGTGAAGTATGTTGAACTTGTGATATTCATTGACATTGATTGGTATATTGAATTACGCCTTTTATATTACTTATTTGTCTTTATTATCCATTGTTGACTCCATGCAAGGCACTAATATTATCCATAATGATTGTAGAATGGTATTTCCAGGTGTGTTGGTGCTTACAGGTGTTATTCCTCCATTAGGGACTCTCCCATGGGTTTAGGACTTAACCAAAGAAGATGAGGAGTTAGGTTATGGTGACATTGGACCTATGTCCTCCCCACTTACTGTAACTAGCCCCTTGGTCCACACAGCCTAGGTGTTCTAGGGATGATAGTTTGTATAATAACAGGGAGGAGGAGAGGGGTTAAAGAGAGAGAGGGAGAGAGTGTGGGAGTTATAAAGGAGGGGGGTTAAAGATAATCGGAGAGAGAGATGGGGTTAGAGAGAGAGTGGGGGGGGTGGGGTAGAGAGGTGGTTTGTTATGGAAAAGGGGATAGAAAGGGGGATGAGAGGGAGGGAGGTAGCATGGGAGGCATAGATTAGCAAAGGGATAGATCTAATGAGTATGGTGGGAAGTATGGAGGAGGGGATTTTTGGAGGGATCGTGAGGTTAAACCGGGCATCTAGCCCCCATATCCATTCATTAAACAAGCATTCAAATGAAAATGAAAATATATATATACAAGTATATGTTTATACAATGGAAACACAACGGAAGTTAACTAAATGCTGTTGATATCTATCATACATTCAAGACTCTATAACAGCCAATTAAAGACCTTTGTAGATTTATAAAAGATCATATGGAATTGCATAAACTCGTAAAAACACAGCGGAAGTAAAATTATTCATTTACACCATCACCCTACATTCAGATATCCATCAATTAAATCTTTGCAAGAATATACAGGAGAATACTTATCTCAATAAGGCAGTCCCAAGCAACTGGCTATGCAACTGCAACGTTCCACCCAACCATAGGCCAGTGTTCTCCTCAATCTCTCAGCACGACTGCCACCCATGAGCTGGGCATGATCTCTACAAGGAACCAAGGAACAGCAGACTCACACATAGCCAAGCATACACCAAGATGAGCCAAGCCAATCTGCAATTGGGTTTATCAGGCTGCTAGGACATGGGAGGGAAGATTTGCTAAGCTAGTGAGCTCCAGCACAGAGCCAGGGATAACCTTGCAAGATCTATCTAGCTTGGCACCCACAATACCTACACACCCAGCACAAGGAAGTATTCTCTTCACTGTTGTACAGTCCCTCAAGCCATACGCAGTAGATCGACGATGTGATAATTTGCCATAACATTCTCCAATGATTGTTTATGTTTAGATATATGCAAATGCCTAAAGTACTCAAATGCATTTCTAAGTAATGCTCTAGGTGCAAACTTATATGTTTTTATGCAGTTAAGTTTAATAAGCATTTTCACTAGGAGCAAGCGGATCAGTGCTTATCTGCTCAAGCGTGGTATTCCGTCAGAAGTCGACATCGTCGTCGCTCTCCCTGTGTGTGATTTACCCGTACTCTACGACCCTTCATATTCCTTTGTGTGACCGTCGGTGAACCGTTTCACCTGTCGCTACACACATTTCTCACAAACGTAAATCATAGGGTTATTTTATTAACGTTTCAAACAGTGAGGTCACTCAGCAGGTGCCCTCAATGTCTACAGTAGTCTAGGGGCACTACATACACCCCCTCTTAAATAGAACTTCATCCTGAAGTTAATTTTTGTTCTTGTACTTTCGACACTAAACTTTATCTTAATTTCCTATTATCATGTTCTTTCCATTCCCTTCTATTTTTCTCCAACAATCATGGCCATATTAAGCACAAGTGGTTCTAATCATTATTATTATTATTTTTTTTTTCCAACATGGTTCCAATACATTCTCAGGAACTCAATCATAATTGTGTATAATATCAATTCGATAGTACATTCAATAACTGTCGGTCCCAACTAGATTTTCGATAACACTTATTCTTGTCATTAGTATCATCATGTTCAGCTCCATGAGCTTATAATGTATTTCCCTTATCTCTTCGTTTATGTTATCATAAGACCACTTCGACAGATTCATCAAGTCGCACAAAGTGTCTTCTTAACCCCATCAAGTTCCATCTCGAGGGCTAGTTGTCATTTTATCATGTTTGATTATGACCTAA
This sequence comes from Larix kaempferi, assembly GCA_027924585.1. NCBI lineage: Eukaryota > Viridiplantae > Streptophyta > Pinopsida > Pinales > Pinaceae > Larix > Larix kaempferi. The sequence continues at coordinate 67,877,304 of BSBM01000047.1, read as the reverse complement.
GGTTAGCTTCATTGCGTTCTATTTATTATGCTAATCGTCTCCATACTTCGTTTTACGAAACATTGCCTTCATTTGACCATTTCGATACCATGGTTAAATTTCATGTTCGTAGTCATGAGTTTTCATAAATGGTTTTGTCGTAATGCAAAATGCATGTCGTTGAGTTCAGCTCATCATACCAATCACATTGATATCTCGTTTTCAAATTTTAAGTTGGTTTCTCTTCCTCGACAATCCGTCAAAGTCTCGTCAATCTGAGCATCTTGGTGTCTTATCATTTAAAATTGATCAATTTTTCGTCATTCAGCAAATCCACCGATTATATCCGTCCACTTGTTTTCTCATCATGGCTATGTAGAAAAAGGTTTAAAATATCGTTGGTCTTTGTTCCAATGCAATACCCCAATTTTGACCCTTAGGAAATATTGGCTTTCATGTAAATATTGTATACATGTAATGTATGTTTTCCTAGCGTGGAGCTCAAGGCCAAGGCCCCGCTAGTATATGTTCGGATTTTATTTAAAATGGGCAAGTATTTGATATGTTATTACCCATGTGCTATTAAGCCATGGGATATTGTGAATTGATGTAAATACTTGATATTGCAATAAAATACCAAAACTGGCTATGGGAGCAACGAATGAGAAGGGGCCATGTGTATCCACTAGGGAGTGGTGAGGGGGTTGTGGGGATGAATCATATGCTGCCAAATGTCATTGTGAGAACCCATTTGACTTTCCTTGCTGACATTTAATTTTGCTGTAAGGCAGGTATGGGCTCTATTTTTCTTGTACCACAAGTCACTCTACCTCATGGGAGTTGCTTCTTCCTCATCCCCATTCCATTGTGAAAGTTACCAGCACCATTTTCCATCCAAAAACAAATGCCCAGCAGTGAGAAAAACCAGAAATCGTGACTTTGCAGGAACCCACGTTTTGAAGAGCCATCAACACCCAAAATTGGTATTTGACAGTGAAATCCGATGGGGGATCCATAGATACGAACCTTGGGGCGAAATTGAGAGCATTAGCTACCCCGACATCCATTGGAAAACCCAGTTTTTTACAGCCTGGAAATGAAGTGACAGGAATTGAGTTATTGAATAACAGAACTGTGAGAAATCCAAGTGTGAATGACTGAGCAGAGGTTGGGTTTTCTTGATAAACGCAGTGAAGGCTAGGATCTCAAGGATTAGCAGCTGGACCTTTCTATGCCCATCCTGAAGAGCACTAGAGGGAAGAGTTGCCTAAGGGACTGTGTAGCAGAGAAGGGGATCTTCCTTGTGTTGGATGTGGTAGGTAATGTGGGTGCCTGACTGTTGAGTTCACTTGAGATGCCTGTAGCTCTGTGGTTGAGCTCACTGGCTTAGCGTTACCCTCCTCTATCTTCTTGAATGCTTGATAAACCCAACGGTGTGTTGGCTTAGCATAGATGATGACCGAAACCATGGCTGTGAGTGAGCCCAAATAGTTACTCCTTAGTGGATACATAACCCAGCTCGGGGGTGATCTCTCAGCTAAAAGAATACAAGCTGGACAGTGATCTATGGTTGGGTGGAACGTTGCTCTCACATAGCTAGTTGTTTGGACAGCTTCATCTTCAAGATAAGTGTTCTATGTATTATAAATTATTTGCATTTTGTGTTCTGCAATATGTTAAATTGTCCATGTTTAAGGAAATGAATTGATTATCCTAATTTGGAATCTATGCATGGCATTGGAACGAGATTGAGTCTCTATATGCTGAATCATCCTCTGCTATGATATATATATATGTTAGGCATTACTGTTTGTGTGCTTGCTAGTATGTTATTCCACTGTGTTTATTTGAAGTATGAATCTGCACACAAGAAGTTTTAATAATCCATGTTTTTCTTAGCAATAAATGAGGCTAAGTTTGTCAATACGCCCGGTATTTCGTTAACGTTTCCTTCCTGGCACGAAATTGATGGAAGGGGACATTACATCCAAGTTTCTCCGAGTAGATTTTTCTTAAAATACAATTTTACGTTATTGATACCATCTCTATTCGACAATTTAATGCTCGTAGTTAGTGAATGATTTTTTTCTTCTTCTTCTTCTTCTTTTTGTTTTTTTTATACTATAAGTGTCTACTCCTAAGTTATAGTTCTTTGGCTTTCCAAAGCATTTGTTCTGGAACAATTATTCCATATGTGAATTGGCAAGGATCTCTATCATAGTTGAAATATATCTTAAATAAGTAACACTTGCAAACGGAAACCCTAAGGGTACAATTTGACAAAAAGGAAGGCTATGTCTTTAATCTTACAACCTACAATCCCCTAAGTGAACTGTGAAATATAGGCATGTGTTAACTTTTCATCTAGTTCGTTTTATAACATAAAGAAAAATATCATACCAGTATCTTATCTTTCAACCAGTTCATATTATCATATAAACGTAGTATAAATATAATAATACATTAGCCTTTCATAGTATCCCATAAAATAATTATGAACTATAAACAAGGCATTAACCTTTCCTTTACATCTTGCTATCCCATTAACGAAATATGAAATATGGTGATGCATTATCCTAAATTTACCTAATTCATTTCATCACATAAACGTAATATAAAATATAGTATAATAATACATTTAACTTTTCAAATTACATAAGAAAGTACAAAATATAGACAAAATATTAATCTTTCTTCTACTTCCAGTTATCCCCCAAAAAAAATGTAATATCACACTACTTTATACTATCATGCATAAATAAAAAATATTACAATATCTTTCAACTAAATCTTATAATTATAATAAGGTATTATAAAATATAATAATACATTAACTTTTCATCCATGCCATAAAGAAATATGAAATAAGAACATGCCATAAAGGAATATGAAATAAGAACATACCATACATTATCATCCATTTCATGTCATTGCATAAATGAGAAATATTGCAATATCATTCAACTAGTTTTTATAATTATAATAATGTATTATAATTATTGACGTAGTACCACACGAAGCGCCATACAGTCCCATCGAAAACGTGCAGCTTGATCATGAGCCAGCTGCAGCCATATCCTGGAGATCTCATCGTACACAGTCTCGCTCCCGCCATATTCTCAAGGTTCAACGCCCACCTACCTGCATTCAACGCCCATCTACCTGCATTCAAGGCAGTGCAGTCCATTGCAAAATGCCAAGAGACCTGGTCCTCATTCTCGTCCTGCAAATTCCTATAGATGGAGCTGCTGAAACATTGTTCTTGTCCTCTGCAAATTAGAACCTGAATCCTATTGCGAGCAGCTGGAGCGGCTGAGTCGTCCTCCTGTAAATTAGAACTTCAGGTACTCCTCGTCCTACAAGTTCCTATCATTCTCGTCCATTTAGTTTAGTATCTGGATTTTGTACAAGGCCCATGGGGTATGGGTATTTTTGTGCCTTCTTCAAGTTATAAGAGGTTGCATATTTCAGTTACTGGAGATATCTGCGAGTCTGTTGTATGCTTGAAAATCTTGATCTGAACATTCCCATATAAATTTCGTAGCAACGTTTAAATTTGTAGTTTGTATGTTCTTATTTCAAACTTTATCAGTTTTTAGAGGTTTGTACTGGACCGTTCTTATACTTTGTAGTGCAACTTATAACGTAGCATGGATTTATATTTAGTGTACCTGACTATTGCTCAAGGGACGCTCCCTCCAGTCACTCATCCTAGTACTTTTGTTTAAAGCACTTCCCAGCACAGTCTTTGCAAGGTCGGAAAGCCCCCCTGGAACAGATGGAAAAACCTTTTGAAGGTCTAATTTAGGCGCTTCACAGTAGCGAAAACACTCCAGCTCTCCATAGGAATCAGAAAGACGCTTCAGGTCAGAGTGCAAAGCATACCCTAACTTCAAAATGCTAGTTGAATGATATTTAAGGCACAAGTCCAGTGCACCATCTCAAATATAAAAACCTTTTTTGCAGTAGCAATCTCTGATATTGAAACCTACAGAATTGAAGGTAATTCAAGGTTCCAAAAAAATAAAAGACAAATCATCCTTGGTTAATCGAGACGATGGAAGGGATGATTTTCCATAACTTGATTGCAATTATCTTTTTGAGGATCTTGTATTAAACGTTGTAGAGGGAGATGGGCCTAAATCTATCTACAGATGTCTATATTAACGTCGTTTTCCATGAAACCGTTTTCCTGTATCGCCCATTAATTTTGAATTTTGAATTTTGAAATTTTTTGTTCCGCCTTACTACCAGATACAAGTGACATTGCCGCTTCCCGCCCTCGTTTGAGTTCGAACATATTCATAGATAGGAGCACACGATATTTTTTTGTCACTGGCCTGGTGAATCTTTACCGCCAACCTTTACAGGTTTTGTAAATGGGAGTAAAATGGTACTAGTGTAGTGTTCTTCCGTAAAAATATATTAAGAAAGGGTTCACTCAGGTGTAGAACTATAGACTTTTGATTATTCTGCCAACTCAATGCAAGTTTTGGTTACAACTCTTTTGACATTAACATGGTTGGAAACTTTTAATGTCAAAAATAAAAATGTCTTTTATTTTTAGATAATTTATTTTTTATTTATCAAATTTAAAAAATGTAGATGTTATAAATAATTGTGAAAACTTCAATTTTATAATACCATGAATCTGGGTTTTTGACAAATGGTACTGACATGATAACCTGATAGTAATTTCACAATTGCATTTAATATAGGCCGTTATTAGGTTTTCTTAATATAGGCCGTTATATATGATAACCTCTTCTCAATTGAAATATATACTTATTGTTGTGCTCCAAACTAACTTTATATGAGTCGATTGAATTGTAAAAGTTTGTAACTTCATATGAGTAGGCTGATTTGTAAAAGAAATATATACTCATTCTTGTGTTCCAAACTAACGGCATATGACTGGGTTTAATTGTAAAAGTTTGTAACTCCATATGAGTAGGCTGAATTGTAAAATGAAAATGCAATTTCAACGATCATGAAATGCAATGAACCAAGAATTGAAAAATTAAAGATATTGTAATTTTTTTTATGAGAAATTGTAATTTGACCATCCAAAAATTATTATATAATTACACCTACATATTTTTTGAATTTTTTGAATTTAATTTTATGTAGGATGTTAAATATAATAAATACTAAGACAATTTGATTAAATACATAGATTTATAAAACCCTAGATCTTCACCAAACCACTTAAACCACTCTTTATTATTTATTTATTTATTTCTTTTCCAAAATTTTAAATATTTATATATATTAAATTTAAATATTTTAAATTTCTCCCTTAAATATAAATTATAATTTAAATTTTATCTATGCTAATTTAAATATAACTTCACCAACCACTTCAACCTTACTATAATTGACCTTAAAACTTTAAATCTATGAAGAACTTTTAAATTGAAAGTTCGTGAGTAGCTTTATATTTTTAAATATTAACTTTTAATTTTTTAAGAAATCTAGGTTATAACATTATATGGAATCTAATTAAATTTAAATAAAATAATACTAGCGCTATATAATTATACACGAAATTTAAATAAAAATATATACGAAATTTAATTAAATATAAATAAAATAACACTAGCATTATATAATTATATAAGAAATTTTGCCGAAACCCCTTTTATTTTGACATGGTATTTTTTTTTTTTTTTAATTCTTATTAAAAACTAAATTAAATTAAATTAAATAGTAATTAATAAAAATAAAAAAAATTAAATTAAATTGAATTAATTAAAAAAAATTAAATTGAATTAATTAAATGACATTAAATTAAATTAATTAATTAAATAACATTAAATTAAATTAATTAATTAAATGACATTAAATTAAATTAATTAAATCAAATTAAATTAAAAGTCATTAAATTAAATTAATTAAATTAAATTAAACGAATTAAATGAAATTTTGCCGAAACCCCTTTTATTTTGACATGGTATTTTTTTTTTATTTTAAAATTCTTATCAACAACTAAATTAAATTAAATTAAATAGTAATTAATAAAATAAAATAAAATAAATAAATTAAATTGACTTAATTAAAAAAATTAAATTGAATTAATTAAATTAAATTAATTAATTAAATGACATTAAATTAAATTAATTAATTAAATGACATTAAATTAAATTAATTAAATCAAATTAAATTAAAAGTCATTAAATTAAATTAATTAAATTAAATTAAATGAATTAAATGAAATAAATGTTAAGAGACACTACATTAAATTAATAAAATAAAATTAATATTTAAAAAACATTAATTTAAAATAATAATAAAAAAAATTAAAACAATATAAAACGCAAAAAAAACCCTTTTCTTTTACATGGTATTTTTTTTTTTTTTAATTCTTATCAACAACTAAATTAAATTAAATTAAATAATAATTAATAAAACAAAATAAAAAAAATTAAATTAAATTGAATTAATTAAAAAAATTTAAATTGAATTAATTATATTAAATTAATTAATTAAATGACATTAAGTTAAATTAATTAAATCAAATTAAATTAAAAGTCATTAAATTAATTAAATTAAATTAAATTAAACGAATTAAATTAAATGAATGTTTTTTAAATATTAAATTAATAAAATTAAATTAATATTTAAAAAACATAAAAAACATTCATTTAAAATACTAATAAAAAAAATTAAATAAAAAAAAAAATTAAAACAATATAAAACGCAAAAAAAAACCTTTTCTTTTTCGCATGGGGATTGACGCCAAGGCAGGATCGACGGCTCTCCTTATTCCGCGTCAACAACATGCACGCATGGTAAGGGTGGTTGGTGGTCGCGGAAAGGAAACCACCATCCCACGTGTTCATTCCTTACTCGTCCGCATTCCAATAAAGCGGTATAGTAAACCGCTCATGGGCAACGCGGAAACCGTCTCACGTGCTGTCAAAAGTATGCCTATTTAAGGAGGAAATAAGGTTTTCTTTGGCATTGTAGGGTGGCAGATTCAAGACCCGAGGGCTGATTAATTAAATCAAATTAAATTAAAAGTCATTAAATTAATTTAATTAAATTAAATTAAACGAATTAAATTAAATGAATGTTTTTTAAATATTAAATTAATAAAATTAAATTAATATTTAAAAAACATAAAAAACATTCATTTAAAATACTAATAAAAAAAATTAAATAAAAAAAAAATTAAAACAATATAAAACGCAAAAACAAACCTTTTCTTTTTCGCATGGGGATTGACGCCAAGGCAGGATCGACGGCTCTCCTTATTCCGCGTCAGCAACATGCACGCATGGTAAGGGTGGTTGGTGGTCGCGGAAAGGAAACCACCATCCCACGTGTTCATTCCTTACTCGTCCGCATTCCAATAAAGCGGTATAGTAAACCGCTCATGGGCAACGCGGAAACCGTCTCACGTGCTGTCAAAAGTATGCCTATTTAAGGAGGAAATAAGGTTTTATTTGGCATTGTAGGGTGGCAGATTCAAGACCCGAGGGCTGGGGCTTGTAATTTCACTGCAATTTTCAACTTTGGACACTCGAATTATGACATAGGCGGCCTTGTGGCAGGAGTGAGGCTGCATTCTCTCCTTCCCAGCCAGGAAAAACACACTTGGAGATACTACGAATCTGGGGAGAGCTTGGTTATCGATTATTTTTTTATGTACCTTGACGTTTTATATCTTGTTGGGTAATTTCTTGATGTAAAGATTTGAAAGTCTAGACTGACTGTTTGTTAATGAATGAATTACAGACGAGGCAATGAATCCAACATTACTGAGCTAGTATTTGAAATTGGTGGGATCTAACGCGGAAACCGTCTCACGTGCTGTCAAAAGTATGCCTATTTAAGGAGGAAATAAGGTTTTATTTGGCATTGTAGGGTGGCAGATTCAAGACCCGAGGGCTGGGGCTTGTAATTTCACTGCGATTTTCAACTTTGGACACTCGAATTATGACATAGGCGGCCTTGTGGCAGGAGTGAGGCTGCATTCTCTCCTTCCCAGCCAGGAAAAACACACTTGGAGATACTACGAATCTGGGGAGAGCTTGGTTATCGATTATTTTTTTATGTACCTGGACGTTTTATATCTTGTTGGGTAATTTCTTGATGTAAAGATTTGAAAGTCTAGATTGACTGTTTGTTAATGAATGAATTACAGACGAGGCAATGAATCCAACATTACTGAGCTAGTATTTGAAATTGGTGGGATCTAACTTTAAACATGGATCAAACTTTGCATGCGTTGCTTCTACCATTAATCCAACCGCCACCACTTTCCCTTTGTTTGTTGAAGTAAATCATTTTAATAGATTCAGAGCTGAGGCTATGGATATATTTTCCCAAGGTAAATTTTTCATTTCTATTGTCATTTTTCATCAGCATAGGTTTATCTATTTGACTGGTTTTTTAGTCTCTCATTTAACACAGTTAGTGTAGTTAGTATGGGGAATTAATCAAGCCCTCAAATTAAACTAATTTTTTGGAAATCTATATCTAAAAAATGGATAAGTTTTGTAAAAAAAAAATTGCATCTAAACTGCAAAATTGTCTTAATTGAGCATAAATATATTTCTATTTCCTTTAAATTATTAAATTCGGAATCTTACTTTCAATATATTTTAATTTTTTATGAAAATTACAATTTTATTTAGAGTCTAAACTGTAAATGTTGGTTAAGAGGTTACATTATTTTTGATAGGCCCAGCCGTCGGCTATTGTCAACCTCCCACAGCCGAATGTATTTGACAAGGACCTTTACTCCATGGACATGAGCTAGAACGATATCTCACACTCATTCAGTTCCAATATCAGAGAGAACCAAATAAATACCCTGGCCATTCCCCATATTATTAACAAATTAACATCTTAACTTAAGGTTACTACGGTTTTCTTCGCCAATGGAATCTTATTTTCTTCGCCAATGGAATCTTATAATTATAGCTTTAGCTAATGGACATTTGTAATGTTACTATTTTGCAAAATTGGTACCAGCAAGGGGGTTGAAGTTTCATGGTTCACAATACGGTACCTACCTCTGAGAAGGATGTTTGCCCCAAGAGCCCGAACCCTTGCATTCGCAGCAATTTATTGGAACTTGATGCGGATGCCTATGGGCTGTAGCGAGAGTCTCCCTTAAGCATAAAGTGCAATCAGCCGGAGTACCTGATCCGAAATCCTTGATGGTCCAATTTGGTTCCAGAAGCTCTGGTCCCCCGGGGCATGGTTGTTTCAGTGCAAATGATGTTTGACTGCCATAGCTTATTGGATAGCTCAATACCCTGGAGATAAAGTCTGCCAAAATTTTAATCTGCAACTGGAAAATGTGTGCCCAATGCCATGAATCACGATGGAAGAAGCCGGGAAATGGCATTGGCAACACATTAATTATGGTGTTCATTCAAAATTTATTATCTGTACGATGGAAAGATGTGATGTGAGAACCAAAGATTGCACAATAGTGTATTAGGTGAAATTAATTAATGGCATTGGCAATTACACATTAATTATGGTGTTCATTCAAAATTTATTATCTGTACGATGGACAGATATGATGTGAGAACCAAAGATTGCACAGCAGTGTATTAGGTGAAATTAATTAATTATAGCTTTAAAAAGGGGCATGCTTGAGAGACACTACATTAAATTAATAAAATAAAATTAATATTTAAAAAACATTAATTTAAAATAATAATAATAAAAAATTAAAACAATATAAAACGCAAAAAAAAAACCTTTTCTTTTTCGCATGGGGATTGACGCCAACGCAGGATCGACGGCTCTCATTATTCCGCGTCGGCAACATGTACGCATGGTAAGGGTGGTTGGTGGTCGCGGAAAGGAAACCACCATCCCACGTGTTCATTCCTTACTCGTCCGCATTCCAATAAAGCGGTATAGTAAACCGCTCATGGGCAACGCGGAAACCGTCTCACGTGCCGTCAAAAGTATGCCTATTTAAGGAGGAAATAAGGTTTTATTTGGCATTGTAGGGCTGCTTCGACGATGGGAGATATGAAATCCATGGGACCCCGCCTGGCTTGGCATTCGGTTCCCTGATGAGTCCTTGGCGTTGAGCACAATGCATCTTTTATATATTCCCGTCCTCTTATGTGAACTCAGTGCATGGGATTCGATGGTGGGCATTGATGTGTTAAGTGCGTGGGCCAATTGGCTCTAGTTTTTGAGTTCGGGCTGGGCACAAAGGAAAGAAGAAAAACGCTTGGAGGACAATTGATGTGGCGTTGGGCTCCGGGCGCTTGGTACACCTGGCTTGAGCGCTAGGGTTTCAAAGGAAGCAACATTTTGTATGAAATTCGTTTCGGACAAAACAAGCAGCAACAATGGAGAGCAGTATGGAAATCGTTTCATGCATTTGCCATGCTTGTAAATCTTCTTAGTTATTGGTCAAAATGGATCATATCGAGCTCAAATGAAACGATTTCTGCGTCGAAATTGCTGCGATGCTTGTATTATAAACAATATTGCAGGCAACAATATTATTTGAATATTTGTTTTATGCCACATTTATTGAAATGAATGTTTAAAGCAAAATGTTACAGGCAAGAAGGCAGATCTGCATTAAAATAATAGGAAATGAAAACTAATCACTTTGGCTGCAGGTCTGAAATGTGGAGAACCCTCTGTAAATCCTGTGCGAGACTCATTGTTTCGTATTTATTATGAATACAATTTCTTTCTATAAATGCAATGAAGTGTTTTTTTTTATCCCAAATGCTTTAGCATTGGATTAATATTAGGGTTTGAATATTAAAAGAGTGTATATAGAAATGTTGTTGTTTTTCTGGAAAGGTTTGTTTAATGGGGTCTAGACTGAGCCCTAAATAAGCAGTTATATATATATATATATATATATATATATATATATATATATATCATTCAAATTCTGTTTCTGTTACGCCTTACGAATAAATGGGAAAAGGCTCTTCAAATTATCTTTTTGCAGCCATCATACTGGTTTGTTATTTTCTAGTAAATTTCACTAAAGTTCCAGGTGTAGTTAGGCCCTAAGGTCTCAGTGTCTGAGCCTTGCGCTCTGATACCAACTGTAGTGCCCTATCTAGGCACTGGGTCTATTCCGGGTTATCAGGTTATACCTAGTTTTTCCCTTAATTATTGTTAGAAGAAAACAAGAGATTCAACCATCTATATTTCTGTTTCTGTAAATGTTTAACTGTCTATTTTCTATATGTTTACATGTCTCTGCAGTTAAATAAACATAATCCTAAAACTTTCCATTTAATTCTGTTCGTTTGACATGCATAGCTTGGAAATAAAAGAAAATACATTCTAATTAAGCTGGTTCAGAAAAATACCTGAAACCGTCGATTGCAGTAAGATAAGAAGATTTCTGGAATGGATTCTGTAAGTTACCTTAAAAACCCCAAACATATCCTACATATTCAAACATATCCTTTTAATTTACTTGGGATGATTCCGTCCGTTAATTAAATTAATAATTTATTTAATAAATTCATTATTATTCAACCCACTATACTTTATAAAAGGGATTATTATCATTATTATTATTAATTAAATAATATTAATAATATAATAATAATAACAATAACAATTAATAATAATAGTAATTAATTTAAATTGTGAATAGTAATTTAAAATATTTATTTGGTTAATGGATAAGTGTCAACATAGTACCTCTGTGTATAAACAATGAAATATAATAAATGATTTAATTAATCATGATCAACAATTATATAGCACACTCCTCTATTATTAATGTTTAACTTTTATACTTCACCTTGAAGACACCTTTACTTGAGGATACTTACAATTAATGACATTTATTTTACACATGAGAACTTGATAATCTTTTACTAATTAAGTCATCCACTAAACACTTAATTGACTTATCCATGATAACTTATATCATTGTTAAATCTTGATAAGTAGGAAGAAGTTCAACGTGTCTCAACGTGTTTGAAACCAATAAATTTAAACAGTATTTATAGATAATCTGCTGGGGTTAATTTTTTTTAAAGACGTTACATCTCAGGTCATATATCAGATCCTTTTTTAATCCAAAGAATTGGGTGGGTTTAATTTTGGTTTAATTTAGTTACCTCATATATGTCGGTTAGCTATCTTGTTGGTGTATGAGACTCCCTTGTTTACCCTTAAATACGATAGCTACTATCATTTAATATTCATCTTTAATAGGACTAATAAGAAGAAATCCTCAACTCAAAGATGTAGTTCTTGAGCGTATGAAAATGAGAATCTAGAGTATGATTGATTCCTTTGAATTCTTCCAATTGTTTCATACTTGATGGAGAAACAATAGTTGAGAAAACATGGTTGCAAATAAGGTTGCATGTTTACCAAAGGGGAAACTAGTGGAAAATGGGGACACCCCCAAAGTGGTTTTGTTACCATAGATATCATGAATTGAGTTGTATGCCAAGGAAAGAATCCAACACTGTCAATGCATGTTAATCGTTCCTATGAATGTATATAAGTATATGGCATTACTTGTACATAAAAATAGTTATCAATTCTATGAATGTATATAAGATGTAAAATAGCTAAATAGCTAGTGTTTTTTATATTTAATTATTTGATATAAGTTTGTAACTTACAGATAGTTTCAATATATTGTACAGTTTCCATTCAAGTATTCTTGGCTTCATAGCTTCTAGATTATTGTCTATCAAAGAAGCAAGACCAACTAAGATGAAGATGAAGTTATGGGAAAAAATGGCATTGGCATTGGCATTAGCTTTAGTCTTAGCCAAACAAAAATTAAAGAAGAAGACTCGATTAAAAAGAGGTTGAAAATCTTGGTAAGTCTATAGATTTTTTTTTACTTTTACAATTTTATTTATAGATTTTTTTTTTTATTTTTACAATTTATTTTATTTAGTTTTTTTTACATGGTTTACATGGTTTATTTAGCTGTTTTTCTATTAGGTTGAGTTGCATTATTTTCATTTTAAAAGAAAAGCCTTTTCATTTATATGCAATATCTCATGTGCGCTCAAAACCGTCACTTTCTTTGATGCACACACACACACACAAGAAACTCTCTCGTCACTCACTAAGTTCAAAAATAGCTTAAATCTACTCACTTAATACTTCCATAGGAGGGCACAAAAGAATATTGTAGTTTAGGTACGATTTTGGGGCTAGGCATCCAAAAACATAGTTGTTGTCCTTAGGGTGCTTTATAAATCCTTCTAAATCAAGTGGTCGTGTATAGCCACATGGGGCAAGTGAAAGAGCGGCGCCGCGCCATAGGAGGTCAAACCCAAGGTTGCGGGTGTATGTTCTCTCAAGTGGACTCACCACCACTTGTTGAAAAGGAGACGACCCAATACCGTTCGAGGGATAACTGCTCTTTATCCACTTGACGAAGGTACTTAGTGACCAACTTAGGATGTCATTCCTTATAGGTGACTGTCGTGTATATAAGATGTAATATATAGCATTACTTGTATATAAAAATAGCTAAATAGCTAGTGTTTTTTATATTTAATTATTTGATATAAGTTTGTAACTTACAGATAGTTTCAATATATTGTACAGTTTCCATTCAAGTATTCTTGGCTTCATAGCTTCTAGATTATTGTCTATCAAAGAAGCAAGACCAACTAAGATGAAGATGAAGTTATGGGAAAAAATGGCATTGGCATTGGCATTAGCTTTAGTCTTAGCCAAACAAAAAGTAAAGAAGAAGACCTGATTAAAAAGAGGTTGAAAATCTTGGTAAGTCTATAGATTTTTTTTTACTTTTACAATTTTGTTTATAGATTTTTTTATTTTTATTTTTACAATTTATTTTATTTAGTTTTTTTTACATGGTTTATTTAGTTGTTTTTCTATTAGGTTGAGTTGCATTATTTTCATTTTAAAAGAAAAGCCTTTTCATTTATATGCAATATCTCATGTGCGCTCAAAACCGTCACTTTCTTTGATGCACACACACACACACAAGAAACTCTCTCGTCACTCACTAAATTCAAAAATAGCTTAAATCTACTCACTTAATACTTCCATAGGAGGGCACAAAAGAATCTTGTAGTTTAGGTACGATTTTGGGGCTAGGAATCCAAAAACATAGTTGTTGTCCTTAGGGTGCTTTATAAATCCTTCTAAATCAAGTGGTCGTGTATAGCCACATGGGGCAAGTGAAAGAGCGGCGCCGCGCCATAGGAGGTCAAACCCAAGGTTGCGGGTGTATGTTCTCTCAAGTGGGCTCACCACCACTTGTTGAAAAGGAGACGACCCAATACCGTTCGAGGGATAACTGCTCTTTCTCCACTTGACGAAGGTACTTAGTGACCAACTTAGGATGTCATTCCTTATAGGTGACTGTCGTGGAAGCCGACAGTACCTGAGACAGATTTTGTCACAAGATCAAGGAAAGCACACGTCACAAGATCACATACTTATGATAAGAAGAAAAGCTAATAGTCAGTAGCTTTCCAATAGAAAAATCATGTACATGGTGATTGGTGGTTGCTAGCTTATACCTTGAGCTTGTTCCATGTGATGTATTTTGAAATAAGCACATGTCAAAAGATCAAGGAAAGCTAGCAGTTCCATGTGATGTATTTTGAAATAAGCACATGTCAAAAGATCAAGGAAAGCTAGCGACTGCTAGCTTTCCTTCTAGCATAAGCATTTTCTTCTAGTATAAACACACATGCTTATGCTAGAAGGAAAGCTAACAGTTGCTAGCTTTCCAATAAAAAACCATGTCCATGGTGATTGGTGGTTGCTAGCTTATACCTTGAGCTTGTGCCATGTGCTCTATTTTGAACGAATGCTAGCTTTCCTTCTAGCATAACACACATGCTTATGTTAGAAGGAAAGCTAGCAGTCGCTAGCTTTCCAATAGAAAAACCTTGGGCATGGTGATTGGTGGTTGCTAGCTTATACCTCGAGCTTGTGCCATGCACTCTATTTTCAAATAAGCACATGGCACAAGATCAAGGAAAGCTAGCGACTGCTAGTTTTCCTTCTAGCATAAGCATTTTCTTTTAGGATAAGAACACATATTTATGCTAGAAGGAAAGCTAACACTCGCTAGCTTTCCAATAGAAAAATCATGTCCATAGTGATTGGTGGTTGCTAGCTTATACCTTGAGCTTGTGCCATTTGCTCTATTTTGAAATAAGCACATGGCAAAAGATCAAGGAAAGCTAGCGACTGCTAGCTTTCCTTCTAGCATAAGCATTTCCTTTTAAAATAAACACACATGCTTATACTAGAAGGAAAGCTAACAGTCGCTAGCTTTCAATTAGAAAAACCCTGTCCATGGTGATTGATGGTTGCTATCTTATACCTTCAGCTTGTGCCATGTGCTCTATTTTAAACGAATGCTAGCTCTCCTTCTAGCATAAGCATTTCCTTCTAGCATAACACACATTCTTATGCTAGAAGAAAAGCTAGCAGTTGCTAGCTTTCCAATAGGAAAATCATGTCCATGGTGATTGGTGGTTGCTAGCTTATACCTTGAGCTTGTTCCATGTGATGTATTTTGAAATAAACACATGGCAAAAGATAAAGGAAAGCTAGCGACTGCTAGCTTTCCTTCTAGCATAAGCATTTCCTTCTAGTATAAACACACATGCTTATGCTAGAAGGAAAGCTAACATTCGCTAGCTTTCCAATAAAACACCCTTTCCATGGTGATTAGTGGTTTCCAGCTTATACCTTCAGCTTGTGCCATGTGCTCTATTTTAAACGAATAGCTCTCCTTCTAGCATAAGCATTTCCTTCTAGCATAACACACATGTTTATCCTAGAAGAAAAGCTTGCAGTCGCTAGCTTTCTAATAGAAAAATCATGTCCATGGTGATTGGTGGTTGCTAGCTTATACCTTGAGCTTGTGCCATGCACTCTATTTTCAAATAAGCACATGGCACAAGATCAAGGAAAGCTAGCGACTGCTAGCTTTCCTTCTAGCATAAGCATTTCCTTCTAGTATAAACACACATGCTTATGCTAGAAGGAAAGCTAACATTTGCTAGCTTTCCAATAAAAAACCCTGTCCATGGTGATTGGTGGTTGCCAGCTTATACCTTGAGCTTGTGCCATGTGCTCTATTTTGAACGAATGCTAGCTTTCCTTCTAGCATAACGCACATGCTTATGTTATAAGGAAAGCTAGCAGTCGCTAGCTTTCCAATAGAAAAACCTTGGGCATGGTGATTGGTGGTTGCTAGCTTATACCTTGAGCTTGTGCCATGCACTCTATTTTCAAATAAGCACATGGCACAAGATCAAGGAAAGCTAGCGACTGCTAGCTTTCTTTCTAGCATAAGCATTTCCTTCTAGGATAAGAACACATACTTATGCTAGAAGGAAAGCTAGCAGTCGCTTGCTTTCCAATAGAAAAATCATTTCCATAGTGATTGGTGGTTGCTAGCTTATACTTTGAGCTTGTGCCATTTACTCTATTTTGAAATAAGCACATGGCAAAATATCAATGAAAGCTAGCGACTGCTAGCTTTCCTTCTAGCATAAGCATTTCTTTCTAAAATAAACACACATGCTTATACTAGAAAGAAAGCTAACAGTCGCTAGCTTTCAATTAGAAAAACCCTGTCCATGGTGATTGATGGTTTCTAGCTTATACCTTCAGCTTGTGCCATGTGCTCTATTTTGAACGAATGTTAGCTCTCCTTCTAGCATAAGCATTTCCTTCTAGCATAACACATGACCCTTATTATACATCATTTGTGCAGATCATGGTCTGGATGGATAGATGTCTTCTTGGATACCTTCTGTCCAAGAACAGATCACATGGCAAAAGATCAAGAAAAGCTAGCGACTGCTAGCTTTCTTTCTAGCATAAGCATTTCCTTCTAGCATTTTTGAGAAGGAAAACTTTTCTTTTTAATGAGTCTCTACTTGTGCTAGATGCAATGGATTTTTATTTATCTTTAAGTATTTAATATGTTTCCAGGACACATGACCCTTATGTTGTTTAATGAGTTAACAAAATGTAATGATAAAAGAACTACTTGGTTAATGACATAAAAATATGATGATTTAAAGGTCTTCTCTGACGGACAAGGGGGTTCGGTGCTCCATTAGGAACTGTTAGTGCTCAGTTGCATCCTTAATTGCTCAGCGCGTGAGGGTTCGTGTAGTAATTTAACTGCTGATTCTTTGCTCAGGCAGTTTGACTGTCTTCTTATTTCCTCTGATTTTGGCAGAATGCCTCAGCCAGGGGACAATACCGGCATCCAGGACATCAAGAAATGTTTGGGGCGGCTGTATGAGATAGTCTCCATAGGAATTATGGATAACAAGGAGATAGCCTGCGTTATAAAAAAGATGGAGGACACTGTGAGCTACACTTCCCTTCAAATCAGCAACCATGACTCTAAGATCGATGATAATGAAAGCTCCTTGCGCGAGATGATGGGGAAGTTTGATATGATCCAGGAGGACCTTGCACGACTCATTTCCATGAACCAGGGAAGCAGGAACAATGCAGTAACTATTGAAGGGGAGCGTCAGATGGAGGAAGAATCAGTGGTGCAGCCAGTCCACTTCAGGGGCCATCTGTAATCTGGTTTTTATGGATATATGTTTTTTTGTCTTTTATTATGTAAGCAATATGTTTCCAGGACACATGACCCTTATGTTGTTTAATGAGTTAACAAAATGTAATGATAAAAGAACTACTTGGTTAATGACATAAAAATATGATGATTTAAAGGTCTTCTCTGACGGACAAGGGGGTTCGGTGCTCCATTAGGAACTGTTAGTGCTCAGTTGCATCCTTAATTTCTCAGCGCGTGAGGGTTCGTGTAGTAATTTAACTGCTGATTCTTTGCTCAGGTAGTTTGACTGTCTTCTTATTTCCTCTGATTTTGGCAGAATGCCTCAGCCAGGGGACAATACCGGCATCCAGGACATCAAGAAATGTTTGGGGCGGCTGTATGAGATAGTCTCCATAGGAATTATGGATAACAAGGAGATAGCCTGTGTTATAAAAAAGATGGAGGACACTGTGAGCTACACTTCCCTTCAAATCAGCAACCATGACTCTAAGATCGATGATAATGAAAGCTCCTTGCGCGAGATGATGGGGAAGTTTGATATGATCCAGGAGGACCTTGCACGACTCATTTCCATGAACCAGGGAAGCAGGAACAATGCAGTAACTGTTGAAGGGGAGCGTCAGATGGAGGAAGAATCAGTGGTGCAGCCAGTCCACTTCAGGGGCCATCTGTAATCTGGTTTTTATGGATATATGTTTTTTTGTCTTTTATTATGTAAGCAATATGTTTCCAGGACACATGACCCTTATGTTGTTTAATGAGTTAACAAAATGTAATGATAAAAGAACTACTTGGTTAATGACATAAAAATATGATGATTTAAAGGTCTTCTCTTCTGACGGACAAGGGGGTTCGGTGCTCCATTAGGAACTGTTAGTGCTCAGTTGCATCCTTAATTGCTCAGCGCGTGAGGGTTCGTGTAGTAATTTAACTGCTGATTCTTTGCTCAGGCAGTTTGACTGTCTTCTTATTTCCTCTGATTTTGGCAGAATGCCTCAGCCAGGGGACAATACCGGCATCCAGGACATCAAGAAATGTTTGGGGCGGCTGTATGAGATAGTCTCCATAAGATTTATGGATAACAGGGAGATAGCCTACGCTATAAAAAAGATGGAGGACACTGTGAGCTACACTTCCCTTCAAATCAGCAACCATGACTCCAGGATCGATGATAATGAAAGATCCTTGCGCGAGATGATGGGGAAGGTGGATATGATCCAGGAGGACCTTGCGCGACTCATTTCCATGAACCAGGGCAGCAGGAACAATGCAGTAACTGTTGAAGGGGAGCGTCAGATGGAGGAAGAATCAGTGGTGCAGCCAGTCCACTTCAGGGGCCACCTGTAATCTGGTTTTTAAGGATATATGTTTTTTTGTCTTTTATTATGTAAGATATATAAGGGTATATATTGCCCGTTCTATTAGTCATCATGGAAGAACTCTGTATATAGTTTTTTGGACCCTTTGTAGGCTTAGTCTACAATGCTCTATCTCTGCTCTGAAGGACTATTCTTCCTCTCTTTTTGCTATGTACTGAATGGCTGTGCACAGCCCCTTTATAATATACTCCTTTTTAGTTTCTGTTCAAAAAAAATATATGATGATTTATAGTCTATCATTTATATGGGTTCAATTTATTTATTTTTTTGTTCACAGGTCTTTAAGTAAACCAATAAACTTAATTTGGTATAAAAGCTATAACGAAGGAGGTTTTCTTTATGTATATTTTACTATGTTTATGTCTATTTTTGCACTAGAGGTAATCTATGTGTAACATTTAATTGTTATTAGCAATAGAAAACTAGAGGTAGTGTCTCTGTATAATTTACTTGTTATTAGCAATAGAAATTATCTCAAAAATTATATTCTTGGTGTAGCCTCCAAGCTTCACATGAGGTCACAAAACATAAATTAGTTAGGTAAGGAAAGCCTTGAACTTCTGCCATGTACTCTATTTTCAAATAAGCACATGGCATAAGATCAAGGAAAGCTAGCGACTGCTAGCTTTCCTTTTAGCATAAGCAAAATACTTATAGGATAATAACATATACATATGCTAGAAAGAAAGCTAGCAATCGCTAGCTTTCCAATAGAAAAATCCTGTCCATGGTGATTGGTGGTTGCTAGCTTATACCTTGAGCTTGTGCCATGTGCTCTATTTTGAAATAAGCACATGGGTAAAGATCAATGAAAACTAGCGACTGCTAGCTTTCTTTCTAGCATAAGCATTTCCTTCTAGCATTTTTGAGAAGGAAAACTTTTCTTTTTAATGAGTCCCTACTTGTGCTAGATGCAATGGATTGTTATTTATCTCTAAGTATTTAATATGTTTCCATAACACATGACCCTTATTATTCTTGTGCATGTGAATAAAAGACATGTAATAGAATATTCTTTGATAATGCTCATTATTTCATGTATTTTTAAAACAATTTAAACTTATAGTCGACTATTTATTATTGTTTTTAGAAGCTATGGACTCTGGTGCAATGACAATTCCAAGGAATAATTTGAAGAAAAAACGAATTGCAAGTGACACACAAACAAAGTCTCCCCCATGTGGTATGGTGGTTTTAAATATTATTCTCTCATTTCTAAATGGTTAGACTAGAAGACTATATGGTAATATTTGTGATTTTGATTTCATTTTATTTATAGTAATAATTGCTTATTATTGTTTTTTTGAAGCTGTCGTCTCCAAAGCAAGTAAAATGCCACAATCAGCATTCAAAAAACAAAAGCTTCATTCAACTCAGATTATAAATTCAACAATGGGTTCTAATTTTGAAATGATTAAAAAATTCAAAACATCTGCTGCATCTGAGTATGTCGAAGATTGGTATGTTGAGATTGAAAGTCCCATGAATATGTTTCCAGATATGTATCTATTTGGATCCATGGATGGAAATGATATACAAAGGCTAGGGATAATTGTTAATTGCTATGCTCTCAATCATAGTCAGATCGATTTTCAAATGGAGGTAATTGAAGAAAATGAAGTGAAATTATTTTCCTGCCAAATTGATTACACAAAATTTAGACCAGATTTGATTGATACTAATACAGAATTTCTAGAGTCAATAAAAAAGTCACAGTTTAAGTTGGACAGTTTTGAGAGCTTCAATGAATCTGGTCTAAAGAGTTGTGATGATCTTGTACAACGTATTACCAACGTTATGAAATATCGCTTTGTGAGATGTAAGAAAACATCATCCGTGTTTCTTTATTTGCAACAAAGAGGTAAACTACTTGATAAAATACCAGATGATAAACTCGAGGCTCAAATGCTTGCTTTGAGAAGGGTATATTTAGTTGAGCTAGAACAGAGCATTAAAGAAAGTGAGTTCATGCCTACTACAGAGTTTGTAAAATCCCAAAAAGAAGACTCTCAGATAGAGAAGCTTGCCGACCAATGCGATGAAATCCATGAAAATTTCAAGGACAGTTATTTATTTTCAAGCTCTTTTACCATGAAGGTGGATGTTCGAAGATGTGTAGAAGCACCCAAGTTATATAAATTGAGATCACGGGATGATTTAAATGTTCGAGTATTATTAAAATCGTTCCTACAGAAATTTCAAGCATCATTGCCTGATGCTCTTCTGATTCCATTTGACAAAAAAGAGTCTGATCCGATTGGAAACCCTGTGAAAATCATGAATGAAATGGATATAAATGCCAAGAGCATCAATTTTTGGATAGTTGATGGGAAACACACCATTCAAGCAGCAAAAGAAATATTATCAAATCCTAAATTCAGTCTATCTGGGGAGGCAAAACAGAAGTACAAAGAACGTAATGCTCGATTCTTAGATCCATTAGTTGCTCCCAGTGTGGTGATTCGTATTTGCTGCCAGTTAAATTCTGCAAACACAATGTTCTTCAAAACTCCATTCATTGATTCTGTGCGATCTGCAAGACAATTCCTAATTGCCACAAATAAATTAAAGAAACAAAAATGTGGGAATGCTAAGTCGGCTGAAGACAAGGTGTGCAATTTTTTTTTTTTTGCACTTAGTTTATATTGTTATAACTAAATTCATGGCTATTTTATTTTTGATATCACATTCTTACTAATTTATATTTGTTATTTTTTAACAGGTTGATGATGAAATGTTGTGCTCTTTCTTCGATTGTCCACTAACAAACTTTTCTGAAAAAAAAGTCTTGTTATATCTTGATGATACTACTTGGGATAAATGGGAAGTTGTTTTTAATTGTTACAAACTAGGGACATTAATGTGTTCTCCAAACCAACCTAAGGATCCAAACTATAAGACAAATAGTCTGAACAGTTTGGTATCAAGTTCTTTCCGTCCCCTTCAGGGACTAACCGCTGAAGAAATGTGTTCTGTAGCAGATAAACTATTGGATGGAACTGTCTGGTTTTCTATTCCAGTGAACCATCCAACCAATGCCATAAAAATGAAAGATTATTGTTCACAATTGAAAACCAAAAGAACAATTTTGGAGGCAATGGTAACATATTGCAAAAGTCATGATAAGAATCTGAATGATAAGATTCTTACAATATCCAATATTCTTGAGCATTATGGAATTACTGATATCATATTTGCCAACTTCTGTAAGACAATGGAAGGGTGTAAATATGTAAAAGGATCACGAAATACAAAAATAGAGTCCCTTTCTCCACAAGCGTGTGTGGTCCTTGATAGAATAATTGATGCATCGACAGATATACAGGAAATTGAGAACAGTTTTGAATTCGGTTGTCATTATGGGGGTCCTAGCCTCTTGTCAACACTTTTGCACTCTTTTCCTTGTCTGTTTCAACCAATGTTATACACTGACTTTGTTGTGTTGGATACATTGGCTTTGAAAGATGAATCATTCCTTAAGGATCACTATATTGAATTGTTTCGATTTTTAATCGAAAAAAATGGGTTGAAAGATTTTACTATGATTATCTTAGTAGAAATTTGGTCTTGTAAGGATGTACGCCAAGCTCTGGAGATTGTTTTCAAGGACTCAAATGTCAACTATAAAATGGCTACCGGTCTTTATGAATATAAAGAAAAAAATAACTATAGTTATGATATAGTTTTAACTATACATTTCTATAGTGAAGAGTCTAAAAGTTTACAGGCCTCAATATACTCTCACAGTTTTAGAGACATATCTGATGAAAAAGAGAGAGATTTTGAATTCTGGGAAGAATTATTGCAAATGCATCAACAACATAGTGATCTAAATTTGATTATTTCTCTTTATGCGGGGAAAAATTTACAGCAGGCTTGCTGTACATATGGAAGAAGAATGGCATGTGTCGTAGAAAACGAGTTACAAAGGACTACCATGCTGACTAACCAAGAATCCTTCCAATTGCAAAAACCAATGTCTAATATATTGTTGTTGGAATATCCAGGTATTGTACTTTTTTTGTTCTTTCTCTAGTGATTCGTTGGATTCTATGCTATTTATATATCTTCATTAACAAGATGTTTACTATAACTACTAATGGCGGAAATTGTAAAGAAAACAACGACACTTTGCAACAAAGCAATGATCAACATAGTGTGCACAATGTCGAAGAAGTTTTCGAGATGCAAATACAAGACGAAGAAAATACCATACCAGGTACATAATTTATTTTGTTTCTTTTGTTGTATTGTACTTGTTTTGTTCTTTCTCTAGTGATTCTTTGGATTCTATGCCTATTTATTTAATGAATTTCATTCGTTGATACATTTTATAACATTTCATATGTTTATTACAGTAGCAAACGAGGAGAAAAAAGACAGTGATCAAGGGAATGTGACAGAAAGCCATAGTCAAGAACATGATATCATATCAGGTACTTCACATGTCTCTTATTTTCAATTAAACATAAAATATGTCTTATAAAAAAAAAATTGATTTAAAGAAGTATTATTGGTATTCGATTGAAGGTTTGTTATTTTGGCTCTAGGTTCTATGAAGACAATACAAGAGAAGTGTGGCTTATCAATAACTAGTACAAAAATTACTCAAAGTGAGTGTATTTCTTCAACAATTTTTTTTAATAATAATTTATGTAGCATGAATAAAATGAATTTACTATGATCCATTGTTGTTTTGCAGCTATTATAAGTCAAAAGAAATTAGTTATTTTTGAATTGAATAACATTTTCTATCAGAGCGTTGATGGTGATGCATCACAAAAAGAATTTATCGAGAAAATGGGAAGGGCCGCAGATTACACGATAGAAAAAAAATCATTTTGGTTTCGTCCACATGCAAAAACATTTCTTGAAATGTGTTCCAGAAATGAATCTCTTGACATTGCAATTTGGACGACATCTTTGAAACAAAAGACAACAAGAGTTATGAAAAAGCTAGTTTCAGAAACATTACAAGCTAAATTTTTGTTTACATGGACTGCTTCAGATTGCAAACAACAAAAGGGAAAAAATGACATTGATAATTCAACACAAGTTATATACAAAAAACATCTGAAAAAAGTGTGGAGAATGTATTCTCAATATGATGCTACTAACACTATTCTAGTGGATTGTTCAATGGAGACAAAGAAAGAAAATCCCAAAGAAAATGTGATTATTGCCCCTTCGTTTGATGGAAAGAATGAGGATAAATGGTTGATCGCTGATCTGTGGAGCTTATTGAATAAATTGTACAAGGCACTCGATGTTCGAGATATTTTGAAGAATCTTCAATGACTTTTAATAGTACATTAAGATGACTGTTATTCATTTCCTCTATGAACAAAATCTTGAAGTTTATGATATAAATTCTTGGTCATTGTACATTTGATGACTTAATTCTACATGTGATGTGTTATTACTGTGTTTTATTTTATTATCAATTTAATGTCTATTATTTCATAATACACATATAAGGATTGTTGTTGTGTCATTATTATAAATTAACATATTATTATTTTGTTTATTTATATTGAGATATTGAGTTATAAAAAGTTAGTGATTTGAATAATAGTCTTATTATGTGTTTGCATAAAAATGTAGTATTCCATATTAATTAAATAATTGTATTAGGTTGTATGTATAAATTAACGTACAATTACTATGTTTGAGCAATTGCAGTTTATTTATCAATTGCGTCTTAATTGATCATTATAACTCTTACAAATCAGTGATTTGAATGTTAGTTCAATGTTATCATATGAAATTTTCTTATTTCTTAGAAATTAAAAAAATGGAAAATCATATCAGGTTGTATGTAAAAATACCTATAATTAGCTTGTTTAATTGAAATTTAAAAAATTGTAAATCTAGGTGGTGGGTATAAATTAACATATAATTGGTTTGAATTGGACCATTGTAACTATATTTTTAAATTGTGATTTGAATTTCATTGCAATGTGCTTATATGAATTTTTCTTATAATTTCTTGAAAATTAAAATATCGTATGAGGTTGTATGTAAAAATGAACATATAAATAGTTTGCTTGATTTAAATTTAAAAACTGTAAAATTTAGGTAGTATGTAGATATTAACATATAATTAGTTCAAATGAATTCGACTATTGTAATTATATTTTTAAATTGTAGTTTATCTCATTACAATTCTTAAAATTAGTGATTTGAGTAGTAGTTGAATGTGTTTGTATAAAAAAACTATTCCACTGAAATTACTTTTATTTTTTTCATTAAGTTGTTTGTTTGGGAGTGGAAATAAATTGGATATGTTTTGATGCCATTTAGCAATGAAGTTTTGAAGTGAAAATATGTTAATGTTATATATGTGGTAGCAATGCAGATGGGAGTTAATATCAGTCGGAAGATCTTGTTGATCTTTGAAATGGAAGGAGTATTCTTCTCGTCGTATTCCAAAGATGATATGAGTTGTCAAATTCAAAGAAAACCAGATTGGGAGCTTGGTGATAAATCCTACTTTTGTAGGCCTTTTCAACTAGAAGTATTAAAATACTGCCTAAAACATTATGATGTTGCGATATGGACATCAAATGTTACTAACAAGTACATTCGACAAGTACTTGAAAAATCAAATATTGATACAAGTGACTTTCAATTCATATGGGATAGGTCCCATTGTCACTTGCAAACAAAATTCAAATCATGTAGTATGATACGGTTTTATGAGAAAAGGCTAAGCGACGTGTGGTCCCAATATGGAAATAAGTACACAGAATCAAATGTATTGCTAATAGATACATCAAAGCCTACTTCTCAATTCCTCGGATATCGGTCAAACTGTATCTTAATAAAGGCTTATATAGGACATGAACACGATACTTGGCTTGTGCAAGTTCTATTCCCCTTTTTAAAGACACTTCATCGCATCAAACAGAAACGCAACTACATTCGAATGTTCAATAGAACATTGAGTTCTTTGTATTAAGTGAAGATATTATTATATGGAAATTTGTTGACGATTACATTGCAATATTTCAATACAAGTTGGACACATTTTTTAGTGAATTAATTTGTATGATTTTATAACTTTTATAGATAGATGATATTTGACAATGATATATAAATACAATTATTAGTATTATTTATGATTGCTTTTAGATTGACAAGTTTTTTCATCATACAACACTTGATTTCCCCATTCAAAATATTTTCTAAATTTGTGCTCTTAAATCAACTATTTGTAATTTAAATCATCTCATAAAAGCCAACAAGGCGTGCAAGAAACTCTCTTTAGTTTTATTTATCTATATGTATTAATACAAGTGCATTACAACACTTGATTTCTCTATTCAAAATATTTTTTAAATTACATACTCTTAAATCAATTATTTGTAATTTAAATCATCTCACAAAAGCCAACAAGGAATGAAGTTCTCTTTAGTTTTATTGATCTATATCGATTAATACAAGTGACACACAAATTTTGAATTAAACCTCCGTCTATATAAAAGCACATTTCTTACAAAAAATATTACTTCAATGATAATGAGTGCTAAGTGTACTAGAATTTAGATTGAAGCATGATGAGTCATAGATGAATGATTTTGAAAGGTATAGGCATTTGATTTCCCAATCTATAACTTATTGTAAATGTGTATTCTTAAGTTAATAGTTTATAATTGCAATAATCTCATATAAGCTAACTGGACATGAAATAAATTATTGACTGTTATTAGCCTATATTCATTAATATGAGGAGTTTATCAATGCAATATGTAATTTTTGAAATAAAACCCCATATAATTGAAGTTGCAATTGTTTTAAAACACAAAATTAATTGCTAATGAGTGCTAAGTGGTATTAAGGGTAGTACGAGATTGGTCATAAGTGAGTGACATTGAACTATAAGAAATTTGATTTCTCATTTCATTTTTTTGTAAGTTTGTATTATTAACTCAATTACGATTAATTGAAATAATCTCATAATAGCCAACAAAGCATGAGATACGCTCTATCTTTTATCTTCTTGTATGCATTAAATGAATGTATAAATGTGATGTATTTTTTGGAATAAAATACAATGTAAAAACATTCCACAAGTAGTTGAAAAATCAAATACTGATACAAGTGACTTTGAATTCATATGGGACAGCTCTCATTGTCACTTGGAAACAAAATTCAAATAATGTAGTGTGATACAATTTTATGAGAAAATGTTCAGTGATGTGTGGTCCAAAACAATGCTCAGGCCGACAATGCCGCAAACGAAGCAATTCCCCTTCAAAAAGGGATTCTTAAAATCAACAACGACCATGTCCTGGATCCAATCCTGTAACATTATGGGTTCGACGTTTATTTGGGAGCTACTCGTTGGCAGAACCTCATGACAAGTGGAACGATTTCCAGGCGACGGATGGGAACTCTCTCCACTCACAACGTGGCAATTCCAAGTGTGATAGCCATTTCTAACCGCGCCATCCCTCCTTCCTCGCATCTGAACGGGCGCTCACCTCACCTCAGAATGATGGCGTCTTCGTCCCTGCGGATGACGTACTGAAGCAGTTACGCAGAAAGATCTCCCATGCTAAGGAAATCTCGCATCCTCCTCCCGTCAAGCGTGCGAAGTCAATTTCACCTCAGCACAGAGATTTAAGTGCCATAACTTCCAAAATCTCGCATCCTCCTCCCTTCAAGCGTGCGAAGTCAATTTCACATCAGCACAGAGATTTAAGTGCCATAACTTCCAAAGGCTTTGGGCTCACAGGGCCCGCAATCTGTGACATGGACATTCGGGGTACTGATTACCATGCGGCTCCCTCTCTCTGTAATGAACGAAGGCATTTATGGAACTGTACGAGAACCATAAGCAAGAGCATGAACATGTGGTTAAAAGGGCCACGTCTCATCCTGAAGGCTCTCTATCCGCATTATGGACAGAGAAATGACTCCAGCACCTCCCACAAAGCGCCCCTCAGCCCATCCCTGAATTCGAGAGGCATTTCCAAGCTGAAGGAGGTAGACTCAGGTTGGCACAGCTATTGGGAGCTCTACGCTTCCTGCAATCTGGTTCCTCAGAAAAGCGATTGGAACCCGCTGGACAAAATGGCTCACTCAGAGGACTCGGCTGCGTCATCCCCTGACCCGCTCCTTGAACTAGAAGCAGACATTAGGACCCTTCGCCGGCGTGTACGAAGACAGGGGGAGTTCATGCGACAAATAGATGTGCAGGGAGGACACCGGTTGGATAGAATGGAGGACGAAATTGGAAGTTCGAGAGCAGAGTTTGCAGAAGCTCTTGAAATGCTGGAGACGAGGGTAACCGCTGCCATCGAAAGCATGAACAAAAGGCTCGACAAGATGGAAGGAGTTCTGGTGAAGCTGCGTGAAGACGCAGGCAAGGTCTCAGAAGAAGGCAATCGCTCCTCAAGGGATTAACACTGACGCCACCAGTCTGTCTTCCAACCCTGCTGTTTTTTGTATGTCTATTCCTAGAAAGACCTGTTTTTGTTAATACACAGGCATATGCTTTCCTAAAAGTCCTGAATATGTATAATCACAGGCATCTATTGCTTTAAACAGTTTCCAGGATAGTTAGTTTACAGACTTTGAAGTTGTAATTTTGCTTGTGGCTCTGCCACCCCTTTAATACAAAAACTAACCGCTTGTGTCAAAAAAAAATATTATTTATGATTGCCTTAAGTTTGACATTTTTTTGCATTACACCACTTGATTTTCCCATTCAAAATATTTTTTTAATTTGCGTTCTTAAATCAAATATTTGTAATTAAAATCATCTCATAAAAGCCAACAAGGCACGCACAAAGTTTTGTAAATGTGTATTCTTAAGTTAATAGTTTATAATTGCAATAATCTCATATAAGCCAACAAGGCATGAAATAAATTATTGACTTTTATTTGCGTATATTCATTAATAAGAGGAGTTTATCAATGCAGTATGTAATTTTTATTGCTAATGAGTGCTAAGTGGTATTAAGGGTAGTACGTGATTGGTCATAAGTGAGTGACATTGAACTATAAGAAATTTGATTTCTCAATTCATTTTTTTGTAAGTTTGTATTACTAACTCAATTATGATTAACTGAAATAATCTCTTACAGGCCAACAAAGCACGAGATATGTTCTATCTTTTATCTTCTTATATGCATTAAATGAATGTATAAATGTAGTATGTAATTTTTGGAATATAATACAATGTAAAACCATATAATTAATTGATAATGAGTACTAAGTGGACTATTTAGACTCATTCGATATGTGCCATAAATAAATTCAAAAGAGCATGGGGTCATATATAAAGTTCAACTAAAAGATTTGAAAAATATGTTTCAACATCTATTTCTTCGACATTTAAAAATCTTATCATTTTCTTTTCCTTTTGGTGAAAGTAATTCTCGGCCATGATTTCTTAATTCGATTTCTTCACACTTTCATTGTGTATGTATAATGTTGTACCTAACAACTATCCCAATTTTGACGAATTTATAGTTATTATTTGGTGACATCAATACATTTCTTATAATTTATTTTATTTTAATTTAATATTGTGATTTCCTTCCAATCATGCTATATTATAATATGTTATTTAACAATGAAAATATTTAATATGATACTTTGTTCACTTCAAATATAGATAGAGATCTTCTTGTAATAAAACATGCAATTATGTGTGCAACTTAACTTCATTAATCCTACATTTTATATCTTCATGAATATTTTTTCTCACGATTCAACAAATTACAGATTTTCATATACTCCTCCTAATTTATGGCATACCGAACTAGTTATAAATGATACAACATTTCATTTTTTATGATTGTATATTAAAAACAGTTGGAGTAAATAAAATTTGTGATCAATAAAAACATTCTTTCTAGGATTAGTTTTTCCAATTTTAATGGAATATTTCTTTAATGCATAATTTTTACAAATTAAATGAAATAAATAAAATATTTACAAAAAAATTCAATGTCATAGAAGTCCTTGTAATAGAATTTTTCTAGATTTAATGAAATAGGTGTTCTACCATAAAGAATTTCAAAAGGGCTAAGTCTAGCTGATGCATGATAATGGTTATTATATGCAAATTCTACTAAATGCAAGTAGTATTCCCACTTACCAGGTTGATCCTTAACATACATCCTCAGCAGGTCTTCCAATACCTGATTCACTCTTTCAATCTATCCATCCATTTGTGGATGAAATGCTGTACTGAAGTTTAAGGTTGTATTCAACCCTTTAAATAAAGACCTCTAGAAGTTTCCAGTAAACTTAGAATCACAGTCTGAAATTATCACTTTTGGTATCCCATGTAATCGAAAACTCTGTTTCATGAAGATTTCTGCAATGTTTGGAGCTTTATGAGTAGTTTTTATAGGTATAAAGTGTGCTGCCTTGCTTAGTTTATCCACTACCACCATGATAGAGTCATTTTGTTTCTGATTTTTGGGTAGTCTAGTAATAAAGTCTATGCTTATCACTTCCCATTTCCAGCTAGGTATAGGAAATGACTGCAACAGTCCAGCCGGATGTTGATGTTCAACCTTCACATTTTGACAGTCCAAACACTTAGCTATGTACTCTACTACTTCATCTTTCATTCTGGGCCAATAGTACTCTTTCCATAGCATAGTGATGGTTTTCTGATAACCTAGATGACCAGAGTAATGGCTTTTGTGCATCTCATTTAAAATCAGAATTTTTACTTCTGGTATGCTGGGTACATACAATCTGTTTTTGTATAATAACAATCCATTTTCCTTTAAACTGTAATCTATCAAAGAATTTTCAGAATTATTATTTGTTGCTTTTTTCTTGTAATTTTTCTGTATTCTTCATCCGTTTCACTCCTTTCAAGGATCTGATTTTCTAAATCCGTTGAATAAGTACTGATGGCTGAAATAAAATTCAATTTTGCTTTACGACTTAATGCATCAGCAACCTTGTTCTCTTTCCCTTTTATATGCTGAATTTCAAAATCATATTCAGTTAGAAAATTTAACCATCTAGCTTGTCTAGCATTCAAATTTGTCTGATCTAATAAATATTTCAAACCCATGTTATCTGTCAACAAGGTAAACTTTCTGCCAATAAGGTGGTGATGCCACATTTTTAAAGCGTGAATTACTGCTAATAACTCTAAATAATAAGTAGAGTAGTTCTTCTCATGTATTTTCCGCTTTCTAGACTCGTATGCAACAACATGTCCCTCTTGTGTTAGGAATCCATCGAGTTTGTCATTACATGCATTAGTGCATACGATAAAATCCTTATTAGGATCTGCTATCTTCAGAATAGGTGTTGTAGTTAGTAATTCCTTTAACTTCTTAAAACTGTCTGAACATTTCTGATCCCACACAAATTTCTTCCCCTTCTTCTGTAAGGAGGTTATGGGGTTTGCAATTTTTGAAAAACCCTCTATAAATTTTCCGTAATATCCAGTAATACACATAAATGATCGTACATCCAACACATCCTTAGGAACCGACCAATCATTAATGGCTTTTATCTTATCGGGGTCAAGCGAGATTCCTTCCTTAGAAATTATGTGTCCTAAATACTAAATTTTGTCCATGTGAAAGTCACACTTACTAAACTTAGCGTATAGTTGATGATCTCTCAAAACTTGTAAGATAATACGTAGATGCTCATCATGCTCTTCTTTGCTTTTGGAATACACTAAATTGCCATCTATGAACACAATAGAAAAATTATCTAAGTATTTATGCAGAATATTGTTCATCAAACACATAAATACAGTTGGGGCATTAGTCAGTCCAAATGGCATGACTACGAACTCATAAAGTCCATATCGAGTTCTAAAGGCTGTTTTAAAAATATCCTCGTCCTTAACACGAACTTGATGATATCCTGACCTTAAATCAATCTTTGAAAATATCGTTGCTCCATGCAGCTGATCAAATAGATCATCTATGCGGGGCAACGGATATCGATTCTTGATTGTCATCTTATTCAGCTAGCAATAATCTATGCACAGTCTTAGGGTACCATCTTTCTTCTTAACAAATATAACAAGTGCTCCCCAAGGAGACACACTAGGTCTTATATAGTTTTTATCAATCAGTTCCTTCAACTGTGATTTCAACTCATTTAATTCTAGTATATTCATCCTATATGGAGATTTCGAACTCGGTACTGCTCCTGGTGTTAACTCGATGGTAAAGTCTAAATCTCTCTTAGGAGGTAATCCTGGAATCTCCTCAGGAAAAACATCTTTGAAATCTTTTAGGACAGGTATGTCTTCTAGTTTCAGTTTGTCCTCTTTACAAATAAACTCATCATTTACTACATTTACTGCAAATAATTGACATCGTTTTCTAATTTCCCTCTTTACTTGCATAGTTGAAATTTGTCTAAGGGATGTCTTTCTTGGAATGCCTTTTACTTCTACAGTTTCTCCTTCATCATTTAAACATGTAAAACTTTTCTCATAACAATTCAGGATGACATGATGGGCTTCTAACTAGTCCATTCCGATTATAATATCATAGGATCCTAAAGGTAAAACATTCAACTTGGTTTGTGTCTTTAACTGATTCATGGATAAAGCACAACCTTCAATAAAATCATATACTTTCCTTTTTCTTCCTTTTGCTAGTTTAACTAACCAGGATTTACTGAATTTTTTTGTTTTCAATTTAAAACTTTCTACAATATCTGGTGATATATAACTTAAGCTAGCACCTGGATCAATCAAAATAGTAACAGGATGATTTTGTAGCATACCTTCAATCTCTACCATAGCTATTTGATGATTTGCTTTCCTGTTGTCAAGTGTTGCATTAATTCTGGGCATCTCCCTTGCCAAGCCTCCAACAGTAGGTTCAGTCTGTATGGAATGAATATTGTTAGCTGTCTGCTTCCTCTTGGGGAATTCTAATGCATAATGAGGACCTTGACACTCAAAACATTTTGTTAAAATTTGAGCATTAATTAACAATACTCTTGGATCTTTACTGAGAGAATAACATATATAGTATATCAATGCATAACAATCACAATAAGCATGACAAGCATCACAATAATCAAAAGCATGAGAGACAAGAGACACAGAGTTTCCATGGAAAAAACCCTAAGGTGAAAAACACCACAACTTCCTCAGAGATAAAGAGAGAAATGTCTCAACCAAAGTACAACCAAAATACACTTGAGATAGTCTCCTAGAGAAGATGATCCTCCTCCTCACTAGTGCGCCACTTTCTGAGTGAGAGAAGTGTGTCTTTCCGCATGATCCAAATAGAGATCTCCCGATCTCTATTTATACTTAAACTATTTTCCCAGTGACCTTATGGGGCCGACTTGTCTATCTAGATACATCTACAATATAATATATATTTTAGGGTCGACCCCACACATGGTGGTCTAATAACCCATCGACGAGTACACACACTTGTGACACTTGTCAATCCACATGACGACACTTCCTTATAGAGGAATAACACATATCTTATAAGGGTACAATAAGTATATATGAAACACATAGATGAAATACATTTCGAAGTTACATATACATCAACACTCCCTCTTAACTAGGAAGGTATTTCTCGACACAGTTTTGCTAGACAAGTCTTCTTCTCGGGATCATCGTCATCATCATCGTCACTGCTGTTGCTATCTCAACCAATCTCTGACTCTACTTGTCATAGGAATTTCTATAGAGCCAGTCCTTTTTCATACTAGATGTAGGCCCACCAACTGCAGGTCTTCATCATTTGTGCGAACGGTCTGATAGAGGTGGCCTCTCAGGACTAATTTTATGTGCGGATGTAATACTGGAAAGAGTATCCCAGGAACATTTATGTGCCTAAGCACGACCGACAAGATCTCCCAGGACTGATTAAATGCATCTCCTCCACAATACCTTTAAAGAGCATCCCAGGAACATTTATGTACCGTAGCACGACCGGCAAGATCTCTAAAGAGCATCCCAGGACTTATTACGAGCATACAGCTCAACCTCTCGGATCTCCAGGACTGATTACATGTGGATAGACAAAACCTTTAAAGAGCATCCCAGGAACATTTATGTGCCGCAGCACGACCGAAAAGATCTCTAAAGAGCACCCAGGACTAATTACGAGCACACAGCTCAACCTCTCGGATCTCTAGGAATGATTATATGTCTTCGTAGTAATACCTCATCCCATGATTGATTACGAGCACACAACTCAACCTATCAGATATCTGAGGACTGATTACATACTACATAGAAATACCAGAAAGAGTACCCTAGGAACATTTATGTGTCGCAGCACGACCGACAAGATCTCCCAGGACTGATTACATGCTATTTGCACAACCTACCACATATCATCTCTGACCTCCAAGTATCAACCTGATACTCATGATCCAAGAGATCATCATCGCACGAGGCATCATCCTGATGCCCATGATCATACTGATCATCATCACTTGTACCATCCTGGTACATATCATCCGGAGCAACATCCTGAAGCTCATCATCATGATCAAACTGATCATACAATGCATCCACCTAATGCACACCAAGTATATACTTGATACATATCATCATACATGATCCACCTGATCATACAGTGTATCCACCTGATACAAATACAAATACATACAAATGATCCAACCGATCATATCCAGCATCCAACATGATGCGTACATACATATAAATGATCCAACTGATCATATCCAACATCAACACGATGCATACATGCATACAAATATAAATGATCCAACTGATCATATCCAGCATCAACACGATGCATACATACATACAAATATAAATGATCCAACTGATCATATCCAGCATCAAACATGATGCATATACAAAGTAGTAACTGGAGCATCGTCCTGATACTCATCATCCAGCGCTTACATCCACAACCATGTGAAGGATCCTCCTTCCAACATGCTTGGGATGGATTCAGCAAAATTTTCCATCACTTCTTCCTCGAAGTGTCGTCAATCTGAAGAAAACCAAGCCTCTCCCTGAAGTACTCGAACTTCACCCTAGCTAGTGGCTTCGTCAGCACATCTGCAATTTGCTTGTCCATCGCAACATACAGGAGCTTCACGGCTCCTCGCTGCACCATATCCCTGATATAGTGATATTTGATCTCTATGTGTTTCGACCTATCATGAAACACTGGGTTCTCAGACAGCTTCACACAACTCTGGTTATCGCAGAATATACCAGTAGCATCCAATGGGAGATCAAATAACTGAGACAGTAGCTTTCGTAGCCATACTACCTCACAACTAGCTGAACAGGATGCAACATACTCTGCCTCAGCTGTACTCAGTGCTACGCAGGACTGCTTCCTGCTGAACCAAGAGATCACACCTGATCCCATACTGAAGCAACACCCAGATGTGCTCTTCCTATCTGCAGCACTACCATCCCAATCTGAATCAACATAACCCTGCAGGTTAAACTTTTGATTCGCTTCATACTTGAGCCAATAATCCACTGTACCCTTCGGGTACCTCAGAACATATTTTACAGCAACCAGATGAACACTCCTCGAATCCGTCAGGAACTGGCTCAATGTGTTCACTACAAAGCAAATATATGGTCTCGTGTTCGTCAGGTACATCAAGGACCCAATCGTCTGCCGATACACAAAGACATCAACCGGCTCAGATGAAGCATCACATAGAAGCTTTAGATTCGATGCCATGGGTGTGGCCATGGCCTTGCAATCCATCATCCCGAATCTCTTCAGGATATCTACTGTGTACTTCCCTTGACCAAGGAAGATCCCACCTGAATTCTGCCACACCTCCATACCTAGGAAATAATGCATCATTCCCAAATCTCTCATATTGAACTCAGCAACAAGATTCCTCTTAGTATCTGCAATCAATCTGTCATCTCCTGTTACAAATAAGTCATCCACATACAGGAGTAGAATCACAGGATTCCCTTCCTCAACCTTGTAGTAGAGGTTGGAATCCGCTTTACTCTTGGTAAAGCCAAAGCTAGACAGGAAACTATCCATCCTACCATACCAAGTTCTGGGAGCTTGCTTCAAGCCATACAAGGCTTTCTTCAATCTGCACACATGTGACTCCCTGTCAGGTCTTAGGACTGCATTTCAAACATCTTCTTCATGATCGACGGATCATGGCATTCCATTTCTTCATCCCAGATTCTGGGAACTTCAATATCTTCAATAGATATCTTTGTTGCTAGAACAAATGTTGTAGTCATTTTGTAGGTGAAGATATACAGTCTTTCCTACAAAACAAGTTAAATTGCATGATTAGAAACATCTTATAATTTTCAGAACAAATTCTTTACACATAAAGAAATATGTCATGCAGTCATGCAGTTATCTTAGGCAATGCTTTAATACAACATTTATCCATGTTCCACAACTTTCTAGATGCCTTCCAATCTCTACCAGAACATTGTTAAGAGTTTGCACTACTCCCAACATGTCAACAAAGAGGTTTCATTCTAGATAAGTAGCACTGGAATGTTGTACAGTGCCATAGGCCACTTACCCATCACATGCATATTAGTAGTATACTTTTCATTAATGCAATCATTCTAATATGCACAATACATATCCTAAGTCTAGGAACATAAGCATAATATTATTTAAACAAACAAAATAGGCAAGAAATGATAATTGAAATACTTATCTTTGTTTGTTTGTTGGGTGGACTCCCTCTGAGTCTTTGCTTCCTGGAAGGAGCTGCTGAAGTAGCTTCTTCTACACCTTTCTGTTGTGGAATGTAGGAAGATGGTCAACTCCCTCAGAAAATATGCATCCTTGAAGGAGCTGCTGGAGTGTGCTCCCTCTTGATCTTTGCTTCCTGGATTGCCTGTCCTTGAACGTATATTCATCCTTGCTGACATCAATCTTCTTGAACCTTGGAAAGTATATTCTGAAAGCCTTAGAGTTTTCACTGTAACCCACAAAGATACCCTTCTTTCCTGAAGGATCTAGTTTAGTCCTCTTTTCCTTTGGGACATGAGTGTATACTAGACAACCAAATATTCTGAGATGGCTGACTTCAGGTTTCTTACCAGAAAAGACCTCTTCTGGTGTCTTGTTGTCAAATATCTTGTGGGGTGTTCTGTTCTGCACATATACAGCTGTTCTAGCTTCTTATGCCCATAGATGCATAGGTAGATCCTGGTCATGCAACATTTCCCTTGCTGCTTCCATGATTTTTCTGTTCTTCCTTTCTGCAACTCCATTCTGTTGAGGATTATAAGGAGCAGTCAACTCCCTCTTAATCCCTGAATCAATCCAAATCTTCTTGAAGTCACCTGAAGTGAATTCTCCACCATTGTCGAATCTGAATGTTTTGATCTTTTTGTCAGTTTGATTCTCCATCAAGGTTTTGAATTCCTTGAACTTATCAAACACCTCATCTTTTTTTTTCAAGAAGTATACCCAAGTCTTCCTGGAGAAGTCATCAATAAATGAGACATAGTAAACATACCCACTTAGAGAACTGAATGACATAGGACCACATACATCTGAGTGGATGATTTCTAGGATATCTTTTTCCTTGCTTTCACTGCTTGGGAAAGCCTTCTTAATATTCTTACCTTTTGCACATCCTTTGCAAACACCTTCATGTTTGGTCTTGATTTCAGGAAGACCCTCTACAGCCTTGCTTGCAATTGGAAGTGCCCTATAGTGCATATGAGCAAGTCTTCTATGCCAAAGTTCACTTGGATCCATGGATTCATGCACCATTGCATGTTCAGGTTGTCCTTTTAATTTATACAAACCTCCCTCTTGCTCTCCAATCACAACTGCATCATCTATGGTCTTTCCCTTTGGCCACATTAGGACTTGGCCATCCACAAATGCAACCCTCATACCTTTTGTATCCAATGCAGAGATGGAGAGTAAGTTCTTCTTGAGCCCAAGCACATAAAGGACTTCTTTCATCTTCAAATATTTTCTAGAATCTAGGTTTTAGGAGGCCTCACCACTTCCTTTGGTGGGATATTGATAATCATCCCCAAGTTTTACTTTATGGGGTGATTCATGTTCGGACAGATTTACAAAGGATTTTTTAAACCCAGTCATGTGTTTGGAAGCCCCACTATCAATTAACCAATCATTACAACCATGGGAGATAGTACCTGTGAGAGCAGAGATTAGAACACACTCTTCTTCACTTGATGAGTCATCATTACTATCATCACTTTCTTCCCTAGCCTTCTTCTTTGGAGGTTCATCATCTTCGGCAGCATGAGCATGGTACCTTCTTTTGTTACCCTTCTTCTTCTTGCTGGAGTTGTTGTTGTTGTGTTTGTCCCTTTTTTTCTTGGGACATTCTGAAGCAAAGTGACCC
This sequence comes from Larix kaempferi, assembly GCA_027924585.1. NCBI lineage: Eukaryota > Viridiplantae > Streptophyta > Pinopsida > Pinales > Pinaceae > Larix > Larix kaempferi. The sequence goes on along the minus strand of BSBM01000047.1, from coordinate 67,839,087 downwards.
TTCTCATTACAAGTGAAACACCTTAGATCTTTCTTGTCTTTGTGAAAATGATGAAAAGATTTCTTCTTGTGATGGGATGGCTCCCTCTTGAACTTGCCATTCTTAGTGTGAGCTGTGAGAGCTTGATCTTCATTTCCCATATTCTCTTCTCTTGCCACAAGCCTTGCTTCTTCTTAAGAACATTCCTCCCATAATCTGCTGAAGGAGATTAACTTCTTTCTGGCACAGATCCCCTGGATAAAAGAGTCCTATGACCTAGGTAGGCCATTCAATGTGGTCATAACAATTTCACCATTCTCCACCATTTCATCTACAGCTTCAATTTGTTCCTTGATATGAGAGACCTTGGAGAAATAGGATTGAATGGTTTCTCCATTTGACATCTTGACCCCTTTCAATTGATTTCGCAGAGTCATCTTCTGATTTATGTTCTTTACTTCAAATAGCTTGGTCAAGGAGTCAAACATAGCCTTGGGTGTCTTTAGAGAAGACACATGGGGTATGAGATGGTATTTGATAGAATCAACAATGATTCTCTTTTCCTTGACCAAGTTCTTCTTATGCAATACCTTAGCCTCTTCATCCTCTGGGATAGGGATGTCTTCTTTTATATATGAGTCCAACTCATTCTCTTCCAGGATTAACCCAATCCTATACTTCCAAGCTCAAAAGCTATCAGCCCCTTCAAGCTTATCCTCAAGCTTGGTGTGGTGAGACATCTTAAAGAGCGCTTCAAATGAAATAGAAAAGATTTAGGTCTTACCACTTGAAATGCTGAAAACTGGATCTGGTCCTCGATTAGGGTTTGTCGAAAAAACCCTAAAAATTCAAAATGTGAATTTCAACTTTCTGAAAGGATAGAAAGATGCGCCTTGATGAGCTGATCAGCCTGGTGTATTCAGAATTTGAGATCAGCAAAGCTTTACCCTTCAGATTTGCCTTTTTGTCCTCCCTGGTTCACTAGGGAGAGCCCTGAATTAGGGTTTGAGTTTCCCGGAGATCTACCTAGCCACAAATCTTGATCCAAAGCTCAAAACTTTGATTTTTGCAAGGATCTTCCAGCTATGGCTTCAGATTTCAGAAATTGCTATTTTTGTGGAAACCCTAATTTTTAGGGCCAAATCTAAAAATGCTCAGAATTGAATTATGATTGGACAGATAGATTCTCCTTGATGAGTAGATTCAATCTACTATACTACTTTCCCAAAAATTGTGGAGGAAACCCAATAAACAAGAAACTCAAGTTTCCGTCACTGCAAAATGTCTTCTTCTCAGGTTAGCTCTGATACCATGTTAAAATTTGAACATTAATTCACAATACTCTTGGATCTTTACTGAGAGAATAACATATACAGTATATCAATGCATAACAATCCCAATAAGCATGAAAAGCATCACAACAATCAAAAGCATGAGAGACAAGACACACAGAGTTTTCGTGGTGAAAAACCCCACAACTTCCTCAAAGATAGAGAGAGCAATGGCTCAACCAAAGTACAACCAAAATACACTTGAGATAGTCTCCTAGAGCAGATGATCCTCCTCCTCACTAGTGCGCCACTTTCTGAGTGAGAGAAGTGGGTCTTTCCGAATGATCCAAATAGAGATCTCCCGATCTTTATTTATACTTAACCTGTTTTCCCAGTGACCTTATGGAGCCGACTTGTCTATCTAGATACATCCATAATATAATATATATTTTAGGGCCGACCCCACACATGGTGGTCTAATAACCCATCAGCAAGTACACACACTTGCGACACTTGTCAATCCACATGGCGACACTTCCTTATAAAGTAATAACATTCTCTTATAAGGGTACAATAAGTATATATGAAATACATAGATGAAATACATTCCGAAGTTACATATACATCAACACATTTGATAGGTGCCTTTTGATCATTAGTTCTGGTAGCATTGGGAGTGTTTCTAGGAGCTGTAAAATTCTGATACTGATTATTTCCTTGAAAATTCTGATTCTAAAATTTTTTCTTTTGGAAACCAGAATTCCCACTAAACTTGAAATTTTTCTTTTTCAACTCAAAATTGTTGGGTTTATGACTTTTCCAGTTTGATATTCCTTCTCTTTTCTGATTAGTGTCATAACAGAAAGTTGTTTTTCTCATGGCCTCTTATAAGGTCTTTGGATTGTCACACTCGATTCTATCCTTGATGTTGAAAGGTAGACAACTCAGGTATCTTTGAATCTTCGATTTTTCTTCCATGAGGTATGGCACATACCTCGGTAAATTCAGAAATTTACTGTTCATCTCTTTCATGTTCATAGTTCCTAGCTTTAAATCATGGAACTCCTTTGATTTTTCTTCATAGTATTGTTCAGATAAGAACTTCTTTTTGAAGTACCATTTGAAAGTACTCCAGTTCACATCCTTGTCATTGATGCCCTTCACTCTTTTGATGTCCTTCCACCAAATATATGCCTTCCCAATCAAGTTGTATATTTCCATATTTTCCTTCAATGATTCTGAATAATCATAAATTTGGAAGTACTTTTTCATGCCGGACATCCATGCTTCGGCTGTCTCTCCTTTTTTCAGTTTCACGATTGAAGGTTGGGGGCTTGATTTCTTGAACTCCTCAGAAATCTGTTCATACTGTTTGTGACCTTTTCTTTTGGGTTTGTAGTCTCCTTCGCTGCTATCACTTGAATAGTTTCGTTTCTTTTTCCGTTTTTGATGAGCAACTTCTGATGATGTTGAAATGTTGTTTGCATCATCAATTTTCATTTTCTTACCCCTGTCTCGATGAGGTAAATCTTCAATCTTGGAGGTATTTTCAATTTTTCTATCTTGTTCGTTAGTTGGGCATTGTTCGAACAGTATTTGATTTAGTTCTTTTTGTGCCTTCAAAATTTTCTCATTGTCTTGTTTTACAGATTTAATTTCTGCCTTTAACTCTTGAAATGCTCATAATCATTCTGACGAATTGTCACTTAATTTGCCATGGACTTCTTCTTCATAATGTTGTCCCGTGCTATGACTGTTGGGTCGAAATTTGTCTTCTAAATGTTCAGCTAATCCTTCCATACTTGTAACTTAAAATAATTTATGTGTAACACAAATAGTTTAAATTTTTGAATTAGTAAGATTTTTGCTGTAAATAAATTTTCTGCTGCGTGTTCTTGGACCTTTTTCAGGCCTACAGTTTGAACATGAGCTCTGATACCACATATAACATCCTGCAAAAATACCAAAATTTAAAATTTTTTAAAATAGTAATAATTATCAAAGTCATTAATGCGGAACATATAAATTAGTTAGATTTCTTAACTAAGATAATTAATAACGATGACACGTCATAATTCTCAAAATAAAATATGATATAATTGTATTTGCTATTTCATATTTAAACGGATGCTAATCTCCTTAACGAAAGATGTTTTTATGATTGTGCATAAGAATACAATTTAAAGATCTGCTTAAGTTCTAAATATAATTACATGCTGTACATAGTTTGTACTATTATGATGTTCTTGATGATGTGCTGACAGTTTGTTTGTATGATGATGAAGGGGTCCTATGAGGTACCCTGGAGTTTACTTAGCTATGTTTAGCTAAGGCATTTGAATCCTGCTTCCATGTGCAGACCACAGGTAAGAATTTCTACGACAACATGTGTTAAGAGTACACGTGTCTTTCAATTCAGCGTCAATGTAAAATTAGAATGCCAAGTGCTTCCTTGGGAAACAAGTCACTGGAGGCATAGATACTTGGTTCTAAATCTAGTTTCTGTGGTGACTTACAAAACTCTTCAGTGTTATAATTTCACGTCGTCCAAGTGTTTTGTTCTAATGCTGCAATTATTATCATATGACTATTGTCATTATTATCCAAACAGTGATACCAATATCTATTGATAAATCTATTAGAAAGCTTGTAGAAATAGTGTTTATACTTTTGAACTATCTTTACATTTTACTTCTACAAAACTTAGACTATTCTAATTTCTGAATTCATTATTTGATTATCATTACATAGTTAATATGTGAATGGTCTAGTGACTAGTGCTTGTGTTATGAACTCAGCATTATAGTGTATAACATCACCATTTAAACTATATCTTAGGTATTACATCTATCAATTAGACTTTGCAATACATGGCTAGCATATTAAAATTTGTATCACTTATCTATAATTATAGGCTCACACTATTATTATGAATTGGAAATTCATAACTATTGTGTGAAATATATCATGTACATAGTATCTAATCATACTTTTGCATAGGATTAACCATATATATCTATGGTCTTTATTTATCAAATGATTAACAATATATATAAATGACTAAGCTTTATTCTATATATCTATACATGAGTCTTAGTAATGAAATGTTAACATTATAAAGTGACTATACAATCACACCAAACATTAGCATACAATACAAATGCTATGATGCATAACAATAAACTATAGAGAATAATATGAAATACGATCCACAGGTCTAACAATGCAATTATTGTGATGTTGTCAGGGTATTAAACTTGGCATGCTTTCCAAGTTGGTGTTGATAGGCCTAGACTTAACGTCGTTCCACGGTTAAGTGAGGTGGAAGCCCAGTTGTAAGGTCTTCACGTGGTTTGTATTTGTAATGAGCATCATAATAAGCTGAGCTGTGCCATGCACTGGCTCTCGATCTGCTTACTTGGAAACTGGTAGATGAAGTAATCAATGAAATATTGATTGCAATCATGGTTCGAATATAAACATGCCTTAATTGGTAGATATCCCACCATTGATCTCTGCAATATCTGGGGCTGTGAAAGAAACCCTATTCATGCATTGGTAAGTAATGGAAAAATGGTTTTCGGCATTCATTGTTGCATTTTTGGTGGAAGGTCGTGGAGCCGACCATCTGCTGCAATGTAGGGTTTTAGAGTTGGTTGAGAGGAGGACTCCTTCCTCGGTTTCGAACCTTGGACCTATGAGGGATATTTCTTAATAGTTGCAGGTTCAATATCTTGTGCCATAGCACTACGATACAATAATGGAAGTTGTGTATGGTTTTTCTGTTAGTTGTTGAATTCATAGTTGAACTGGGGTTCACTCCTCCAGTTTGTGAAAGGATCTTATGTGTTTAAATTCGTGGTTGCTGTCAAGTGCCATTAGGCTGCGTCGTTTTTACTGTGTAGTGTGCCAAAGTTCAGGGCTTCATTTCTAATGGTAAGTGCTGACGATAATGAAACTAATACTATGTTACTTGCTTTTAAAATAGCATTTTCTTGTTTTCTAACCCTTCGAACTATATTTTGGCAGGTACCCACTTTGTAGGAGGTTTCTTAAGCATAAGATTAGAGAATGAGCATGCTGCTACTGCTTCCTGGTAAGCTTCGGTGGTTCTCGAAACCTCGTAGGTGCCTTGGGTATGGTTTTGATGGTGGTTACTATGTGCCAAGAGTTGGAACTATTCGACCTTGTTTCAGTGATGGCCGAGTGTTGAGTTTTAAAGTCTTATTTTGATACATATTGTACAGAGGATAGCCTTCATTTGTTTAAGTTTCTATTTGGCTATTTGATGACTGGATGTGTCATTGATAAAAACTTTGCACTCATTTTGTGCTGCTAAAAGTCAAGGGTAAAACCCTGTGTAGTTTGTGGATCTTGACCTCATTTTAACATTTTGGTTGATAAGGGTTAAACTTATGTGTAATGTTGGGAACCTTGACAGGTCCGTAATGTAAACTCTGTTATACTTTTGAATGTGAAAACCAAGAACCAAGGGTTCTCTTGTATTTAAAAACAATGGCTCGTTTTTTAAATGGAACATTGTGTTTTTAAAGTAATGGTTGAGATATTATGTAAATAATTGTTAAGGTGATGCCGAACAACGAAAATTGTCTGTAGATACTTATTTCCTGTATTTCGTCATCATTGTTGATAATTACATTTTTGGAATGGCTATGCCATAGTGTGCTATTTTGTTTCACAATGAAACCCTACCTGTAGCTTTCGTTTGCTATCTGACTTGTACAGAGCTTTTGTAACCGAGACTTAACCTGTGTATTAAAATAGTTTCGATACAGTGTATGTTTTCTTGCTAGGGTTTGAACAATTTATACTTTCGGCTAAGTGAAGTTATTTGATGTTTAAATATCTTATTTGTATTCTCAGTACGAGAATTAGTAAGTTAAAAATGGAATGATGCTTAGGGTTAGATAATAAGTTTGTAATAAAAATAATTATTTGAAGTTTGCCATGAATGGCTTGATAAGAAACTTATCAATTGAGTACCAGATAAACACTCAGATTCTAGGTTTTGTGATAACTTAGGGTTTTTGATGCTACTGTACAGATATTTAATAAATGAAATCAAAAGTGATATTTAGTGAAGAAATAATATGTGTGTATTTGTAACTAATATGTATAGAGATTAATTCTTGCAGCTGCTATAATTCTTGAAAATACAATTGCTTGAAATACATGAAATGCATAATATTGAAATGCATGTGCTTACTATCTGAACTAGATAGAGTTAAAAAGAAATATATAGAACTGTGCGGAAACAAAATGTGTTTTTCTTTTATCTAAGAATTATAGGAATTCTATGCAACTGTTTATACTATACTGTAATGTTTACTGTGTTTTAAATAAATGGCATAATTTTAACAAGAACACTACTGTATTCATCTTTCCAATCAATGGCATTTTGGCTATCACTTATCTTTCTTAATTTAATTATCTATACTGGAGTATGATGCTGATAAAAGCATGGGGAAAAATATAGAGATGGTTATCGATTCAATCATTTCATAAAGCTCTTTCATTCAGAATCATACGTAGATCAGAAAATAAAATAGTTTCTTCTATATGACTATAATTAATAATCCTATTATGCAGAAACATTTAACTGTAAACAAAAGTAAGAATAGTAAAACCTAGTTGACTGTAGGAGAAACAAATAGCCCAAGGAACCTGTTCCACCCAACCTATTATTGAAGATGGCCAAGTTACTTGCCTTAGGACCCCCGAGCCTGTTCACTGAACCACTAGGAGGAAGATTTTGTAGAAGCCTTAGTACATCAACTTGCAATAGAATATAGATTATCGAGTCATCAAGACTCAGCAGTCAAATAGACCTGCACCAGCACCTCTGGTTTGCCTTCTCAGTATAATTAGCAGACTCACAGTTGCACTCTCACATAGCCTTCCTATTCAAATCTCTTAGTGATCACCCGATGCACTTGAGGAATATTTCTGTAGAAAATATTGTAAGAAGGCTGCCTGCCCAATTCGAATTGCCTTATCTAGGGTTCCTAGGCTTAAATTGTGGTTAACAGGTCATCAAAGAGATTCCTGCTCTCTTCCACCCACCTGGGGGATAATGCCACAAATTTAGGGGTAGTTGTCACATAACCAACAACTAGTGGTGGAGTGCAAATGCTGCCATCTGTCCCATACCTTCTAACAGCTTCCATTCCTCCTAGTGGGTCAGTGAACACTCATTTAACAGTTCCCTTGGGTGTTTGTCTCCTATTTTAATTTATTAAATAATAATAATAAGTAATTACATTCATCCTTGACCAAACTTGGTCATAATTACAAAACTTTGTAATTAAAATTTTAACATAAAGTATTTTGAAAATAAAGTAATATTCTCAGAATTTGGGTAGGTTATAGAATAGTGGAAGGCACGTGTAAGAGATGTCATCCCAGCTTTATATTTGTGTCAATAAGTTTCAGGAAATTTTTATTCACATAAATATGAGGCATACTATGTTATAATTCCTTTTGGTTTTCAATGAACGAATAGATAACAGAAGTATGAAGAATTAAAATGGGTTCTCAGTCCAAAGTGCCATTTTCTAAAAGAGTCAGTCATGAGGTGTTCAGAATCAGTAAATTGAAACTTTTTCAAGATGGAGTAAGGTTTGGTCACCAAATCTCAATCTCATATGGCTCTGTTGGACTTGGTGCCCCTTCTCTTACTGCCTTCCTGGATTCCAATGCATGATTTAAGAGTTCTAGAAGTGAGCAGGAGAGAATAGAAAATATTGTGGCCAAGTGAATGTCAGGTAGGCATATATAGATGCACATAATTTGTAATTTACAATGGATAATCATCATATATGTTATCTATCTTATGATTGAAACATGAGCATTGTAGGCACCTCTGCAGTTGCGGGAGTTAAATATTCAGTTTTCTCGAGCATTAGAGTTGTTTCCAAACTCATTACGGCAGCTGGAGCACCTCGAGAATATTGAAGTGGTTGACAGGATGGCATTAGCAATGTTACCAGAAGAACTTTGTCTTTTGCGATCCTTGAAATTGGTAAAAATAAGATATGTTTATCTATTGGAATCTCGTCGAAGCTTGAAATTGCTAAAAATAAGATATGTTTATCTATGGGAATCTTGTTGAATTTACTTTGGAAGGTCATCTTCTTGATCTACACCATACCATACTTGATTTAAGTGAAAGGACTATATAGTATGGTTTTAAAGTATCATGGTATATGCTCTTGTGACCTCAAGTAATACTTTTACATGACATTAATGAATTAAAGGTGGATTTAGTGCTTTCCACTGCATCCTCCACTTATTCATTTGGTTAGGACTTATTGTGGATCTTCCTCCACATTAAAACCTTTCCACTTGCTTTTATGCTATTTCACCATCCATCTTGACTTGGAATTTAGTGAACCTTCATCAACGTATGACCATAAGACAAGCACATGAATTTCATAGCATGGACACCTACAATATTCTAAAATCCTCTCCCACCGTTGATTACATGTATGAAAACGATGTATCCACCATTGGAGGTGCTCGAGTTCACCCATCGTTGGTTTTGGAGGGACGTCAATTTGATTACAAAGGATAACCAATCGACTATTGGAAGGGATGGGACTCCTCCTTTTTTCCTTTTGTCATCCCACCCTCCAACGGTGACGATTGACTTATCCTAGGCTTGAAACTAGATCAAATCCATCGGAGGTCCTTTTTGCTTTTTGTCTTCATCTCACCCTTCAACAGTGAGGATTAATTCACCTAAAACCAAACATGAAATATAAGCCGTTGGAGGCCCTCCTTTCACAAAATGCATGAACAACCATAATATGAGCAAACTTCATCCAATGCTTGAGAGGGATTTGGAGGTTCTAGGGAAATTGAACCCGGTACTGTGTGTGCAGAACAAAGTAAACTTGCTAGTGGGTCCCTTCTAGCAATGAAATTTTGTCCATGGATCTCAACATCAACATTTTTACGTACTGTGTAGCTTTTTGAATCAGGAGTTGGATGTATATTTCAATTGGTGACCGAGAGAGCTATGGTCAACCGGCTGACACACTGACACGCAACAAGATGATGTGGATATATTGAAGTTTGACTAGACTACAAATCCCTTCCATTCCTCTAGTGTTTTCTTTGATATCCATATCGTTATTCATTGGTGTTGGAAGCACATTAGATTATTTTCAAAGCGGTTGTTTAACCCACACGGGTCTCAAAAACCTGGTGCGTGCATGCATGAAGCCTAGAGAATTCTACACGAACTTCATTTCGAGCCATGGAATCTGTACGTGGAATGGAAGCCGTAATTGTGAATTTGAGGGGAACCCTTATCAGTCGTTGGGCGTTGATGAAACCATATGCTTTTTAATATGAATCCATATGGAATCCAACGAGTTGTCTTCTCTGTGGCAAGGAAAGTGTTTCTAAATGCTCCAACAATTCCGAGTAGGTAATTCTTTAACTATTTATTGTCAACTTTTGCATTTTCAAATACTATAAATAAATATTGAACTTATTTTGTTCAATTCCGAGTAGATAATTCTTCAACTGTTTATTGTCAACTTATGAATTTTCAAATACTACAAATGAATATTGAACTTATTTTATTCAAATGTCAATATAAATTAATGTCTTAAATAGAAATGAATTTTGAATATTGAACTAGTTTATATTGGATCAGTTCGGACTTCGAACTCCTGTTAATTAAGAAATTTTACACTGAACTATTCACATTTTTATTACATCAAATTTAAATCCATCTCTACAAAGACTATTTAGAATAAATAATTAGTTGTGTATATCAAAATGTATATAGTTTATCTTAGTTTGTGAAAATAATGAGCATAATAATGACTTCAAATAATTGAGTAGTTAATACAAATTTTCTTGAATGAGTTCTTTTGTTCAATAGTTTAACTCGATAAATGAAATGGATTCCACAACTGCTGCTTACTTTGATGCTTTACCGGTGCTAGAACTACTTCTTACTTTGATTCTTTAACCGGTCCTGAAACTACTGGTTCTAGAAATTCAGTAGGCCCTACTCTATGTGCAGGAGGAGACAATACGTTTTACAATTTTGCTCTGTCATTAATTCGAGTGTTCAACCACGTTATTCCATTTAACATTTGCAAAGGGGGATTGGAATCTAAACCAATAATGAGGTAGAACCTTTAACATTATATAAATGTCTTTTTTTTTTAAAAGACAAGGAGGTGTGAAAAACAACAGTACCAAGGACTCAACAATAATTCTAAGATCTCTGCACCACAAAACCCCTCCAAATAGATTCAAACTCTCCAAAATTCCACAAAGAATCTTATCAAATGTTCAAGATTTCAATAAAGTTGAGTTTTTCCATGTTTTTCAAAGGAAAAACAATTTCGCAAATGAGGAATCCAAAAAAAGAAACAAGGAAATAGGGGGATCATCATCCTATCTCACCCATGACATGCATGAGTATTATGGTGAGCCTAACATCCACTATCTGGAACATTGCATGAATCACCATAATATTTTCTTGTCTCCTATTTTATGTACTTGTGTGGGTGTTTTGTGTAAAAAAACAATCCTATACACTTATCTATTGTTGAGTGTATATAAAAAAAAATCTAATACACTTATATATTACGCTCTAACTTACCTTGTAGGAGCTCATTGTTTTGATCCTCATGAATAAGAGCATCTATTTCTTGCATGATTTGAGCAACAAAACCTTTGTATTTAATAAACTCTCCCAAAACTTGACGTGTAGTTCCGATTGATATCTCCTTGGCCACGACGTTACTCGAATCATAGAGAGAAGCATAAGAAAGGAGTGTGAAAATAGATAAATCTATGCTTGAATGCATTCCTTGAAGTCTGAGCACTTTATGAAAATCTCCTTGATTCTTCACTAGATTTTGCAACCAAAGGAATGGATGGGGTTGGGATTTCCTGGATGACCCAAGCCTGACGAGCGCAAGCGTTGCAGTCTCCTTTTACCATCTGACATAAAATTAGAAGCATATTTTGGTAAAATTATTATAATATTTCCAAAGGTTTTATTATAATATTATTATAATAATATTCCTTGAAATTATTTCCAAAGGTTTTATTATAATATTTTGGTAGTTATTATTATTTTTCCTTAAGACCTTGATCCAATTCGAAATTTGAATAGAGGGATCAATTTCATTTTTTGTGATTGAATATCATTAGACCCTTGTTGTTTTTTTTGGTAGCTATTACTTCATATTACAAGCACAATCATTCAAAGATTAAAAGTAACTTAACACAATTCAAGCACATGTAATCAAAATTTATGTTATTCAAATATAATCAAGCACAATCATTCAAACAATTGCCACTCATATTCAAACATTCAAGTTTCCATCATATCAACAATGGATAAAAATACATGTTATCAAGCATTAAAGATGACTATGTATGCAAATTCTGTAAGCATGTGTCTTGAACATTCTTCTTTGTTCTATATGTTTCTCACAAATTTAGCCCTTAAATAGACATTTCTAAATATTTGTTGTGTGGATTTAGGAAGAATTTGAACTTGAAGATTAAAATTTATGTGATGTTATTTTGTATTTATCTTTTATCTTCTTTAATAGGGAGACATCAGCCCTTTTGTATTCCTTGGTTCTTCTTCCTGGATTTGAGTAATTTTGTCCCAATCCCACATGTCTTTTGATAATAGATTAATTACAAAGGGTATTTCCAACTATATTTTAGTCACACTTGGATGAATAATCTTCCATATTTTAACAAGACACTATTCAAAGTCCTACTAAATAAGAAAATATTCATCTTCTCTTCACCCACCCACCATTGTTCCTATTACTTCTGTGAAGAATTCCAAGCACTGCATTATTGCTTCAATACTTCTTTGGATGGATTCTAGGGTAATAGTAGACTTATCAACATAATTAGCATTGATAAAAAGAAAACAAAATTAGGAAGAATAGACACACTAAAGTCTTATTGTTGTCCTAATCAAGAAGAGTTTCTTCCATGATCATAAGCTTAAAAGGAATATCACTGGTTACAAGAACAAAATGATCCTTCAACATTGCTTTATATGAATCCTAGGGATCAATAGAATTATCAACAAAATGAACATTAAGGAAATATTTATCATCATGAATAAAAAACATAAACCCAGTCCAACATATAAACACAAATTGCATAGGAAATATCCACTAAACAAGAGAATGTTAAAATGAAATACTATGACCCTCAACTAGCAAAACAAATATTGCTATGTAGAGGGAAGTGAGTAATGTTATCCTACAATTTATGGGTCCAATTAGGATTAGTAAATGGTGCACTTGGATTGGTCATGCAAATTGTATACACACTTGGATCTACCCCTCTTAAGTTACCAACCTATCTTTTCGTGGCATTTGATAGTTACATTGGGACTCCATGGGACCAATCTCAACCAAAGCACATACCAATTCCACCCATAAATCAAAGTAACAAGAAACAAATCGCCCTGAAGATGGATTGGGAATTGACTATCCATAAATCCCAAGGATTGGTAACAAAGAACGTAAGGATTGACCTTCATAGTGAATGCCACATACTACGACATTAGAAGTCCAATCCGAATTACACTATCGTTCTCCTTAAAACGCTATGCAAAGATGAACAACACTTCGTATCTCTCACTTTGAAAAAAGCAAGAGGCATGCCTTCATTCTCTGTCCCTTTCACACTTAAAATTGCAATCCTCAATCCCTGCACTCCGCCTACCAAATGAAAATACCAAATATATTTATTTTACTACGCATTCATTTTGGTATGACAAATTAATGTACAATTCATTTTATTTGCCATCTATTAGATGGGTTTCTATTTATTGCTTATTAGTACTTGCAACATAGTTTTCCTTTCAATTTCATCGACTACAATCCCTACCATATATTAGCTAGACTTGCTTTCAAACACACAAAATTATATTGTCTAAGTACACACAACTTTCTCTCATTTTACAAGATAATGAGATTATTCTCGGCATTTCATTTCCCCCGTTTTGGGGGTATGCTAGTCATAGTGAACTCAATTGCTTGAATTTTCAATTGGTAATAAATTATTTGTTGAATGTGTAGAATGCAATTTAACCTAATATATAACATAGGTAATAATATAGATTGCACCAAAAAATTACTTGATTAATTTCCAAATCACACTTTGATTTGATATTTGAGAACATATTTGTATAATATAAAACCAATTATTCTCCAAAAAATTAAGCCTAGAAACTGGATTATTGTTATTGCTAGTTGAAATCTGTAAGTTTCTCTCTCCCTTATGTATGGCTAATTTGTATACTTGGAATTAAGAAAAAAATTCCTTGATTTTAAACACCCAACATTACATCAGTGGCCTTTGACCATAATCTATGTACAAGGAAACACATGTAGAGAAGAAGGATATCATATAGTCCACACGTAGAGTTGATATGAGGGAGAGGAGTAGGGAAAATTTTAATGATCCATAATTTTCTCATAGTGTGGAAAACGCTGAATCTTACTAATTCTTAAATTTGCAACCATAAAATCGTTGGCGATTTTTAAAACACTATTCAAAATTTTAAGGACTTTGTATCGTTTTTCGACAATTTTGGCGAATTTTAGAGTAAAAAAAAACTAACCCATTGATTTTGGGCGAATCATCTTTAAAAAAAAAACAAATTAACAAATCTTTTTTTGGAAAAAAAATCAAAAAATAACCCATAAATTAAATTTCCCACCTAAAATTTTCGTTAAAAGAGAGAAGTTGTAACAATTTCTTTTCTTATAAATTTTATATATAAAGTTGTGTAAATATGCCAAACCAATACAAGTGATTAATGAAACACTAAATTAGGGATGCCCGTACGGTCCACACATAGAGCAAAGGCAAGTTCAGTCAAGCATGTATGTGCAAGGATAAGAAGAGGGCCGTATGTATGACTTGTCTAGATAGATTTGTATGACTAAAGCATCTAAACTATATATTTTTAATTATGCAAACGCTAAAAAAGAATGTCTCCCCTTTTTCTTTTAAATTTGTCTTCTCTTCTCTTGTTTTTTCTTTATTTTGTCTTATCTTATGTCTTTTTGGATTTGTATTAAGCACAAATAAAAAAAATCCCAAAACTTTAGGCTATGTCTTATGTCTTATCACTAGTGACTATTATTTAAGATGATATCGGATTTTAAATAGATTCATAGAAAATAAGTTTAATTGCGACGAAATAATAGTCAATTTTGACTAATTTCCATACTCAATATAATGGCAATACTAGATCTAGGGAGAAATGCTTAGAAATCAAGCATACGATCTAAATCTAAATTGTAGATCTATGAAAAGTAGGGTTTAAAAATTAGATTTTGGGTTCTAAACTAGAAAATCTAAAGAATATAAATTGACTTATATTTGATGTCAAATAGAAATTTATTCGAGTTATTTCTAGATAGCTTTGACATCATAAAAGACCATGAAATATATGTAGAATTTTATTCGAGTTATTTCTAGATAACTTTGATACATTAAGGACCATGAAAAATATGTAGAAACATATAATAAAGTTGATCATATTTAAATTTTTATGAAAAGTATTAAATTAATAAAGTAGATCTAATAAACAAGAGATAAGAGAGAGAATGTAATAATTTATGTGGTAAAACCTTAAGTTGGAGAAACATTTACAGAAGGAAGGCCTTCTCATTCTTCATAAAACTCCTTTTAATTACAATTACTAGAGCACACACATGAGTGAAGTTAAAATGTGATCTATACAACTCTTCAACATATAGATGATATAGCCAAAGGACCCATAAGGTTCAAGCTAATGATCAATGCCATAAGACACCCTCCACCCTCATTTGATTTAATATAAATTGCCTCAATTAACAGTGATCGAGAGAAACCTGGATCAATGATCATAAGGCACAATCAACAGTGGATATTAGTCAATCAATACAAGGTGATGATAATATCATCAAGAGACAAGGAAGAAGTGGTCCATAGGAAATAGGCCTATGATCTATCCATCTTGTCAACACTATACTAATTGCATAATAAAAATAATGTGTCTCCTTTCATTTCTAGATTGTAATTATGATTTCCTAAACACTATGCATTGGTATTGAATGTTGTCCATTTCCTCTCTATATAAGCACTATTAATAATAAGAATTGTAGACTCATATTATTAGTTGGAGAGAACCATCTTAACCTGAGCATTCACAATAGGATTCCAGTTAAAACTGGCTAGAAAATTCAACTCCTTTATTCACAATGAAATCCCTAATTCAAATATAGTAAACATTGAAGAATGCTATCACTCAATAAAGTAGAGTGTGACTTGGTTGACTTATATACATTACATGCAAAAGGAATCTAAATGATGTAAACAAAGTGTTGGGCCAGGTAAAGTTTTGGGGTAAAGTTTTGTGAAGTTTTTGTGTGAACAGGGCCAAGGCAAAGTGGTACAACGAAGAACAATCAACTCCATCCTAGTGGCCGAGAATCTAGGAAATTGGGCATTTTGACTATGTCAAGGGTGGAGTTAAGTAAGTTAGTTAGGAATTTTGTCCACTTACATTTATGGGTGGAGTAGTTGAGTAGTAGAATAGTCTGATCCGGGTAGGCTGTGTGTGCCCTATAAATATGTAAAGGGTTGGGATTTTTGAGGTTGTTAGAAAATTGGTTAGCTAGTGGGAGTTCCATCTTTTGGCGACTTCTGTTTTCTATGCCAAATATATTGACTATTATGAGAAGAAGAGTCGCATGATATCTAGGTTGTGCGCACAAATCCATTGTAAAAGAAGGAGAAATTTGTAAGTCATTGTAAAACATGAAGTGCTTATTTTGATTGCGACTCATGAATAAGAAAGTGCTTCTGTGATTTTCTCCTATTTGGGTTTCCATGTTACATCTGGCGTTTAATATGGATTTTTTTATGTGATGATGTGTTATGTTTATTGTTATATGCTGCATATTGTTGAATGATTGATTATCCATGTGTATGAATGGTATATGGATGAATACATGTCACAGTTAATTAAAATGTTAGATGTAAGTAATTCTGTGAAGTGTTAAGTAAGGATCTTTGTCGAGGTTAAGGATGTTATGGTTGTTGAGTTCCTGTTGTGCCCCTTTGCTACTATAGAAAATTGGTTCCTGCAGCTCCCATAGGTACTTCGGGTGAGACCTCATTTGCTTCAGAGGTGTTGCTGGAAGGGATAGACCCTTCCGGGGTAGTATCTTAGGGTTTTGTTGGTGTTTAACTATGTGAACTCTGGTGGAAGTAGAGGTCGGGATTTGTGTAGAATGGGTATGTGGCATATGTGACATCCTACTAAGCTTGAGATCTAGGATTGGGTAGATAAGAAGCTAAGAGATTTTGCTGAAAGTCAGAACAAATATTTGTGCATTGATGCAGAAATGTGGTTAGGTGAGTATGTTTTCTCAGATCTTCATGAAGTATTCTTCGGAGAATTTCCTATCCTGTTGCATGAATGGATGGAAAGGTTAACTGAGCAAAAGATGAATTTTCAAGGAGGTGAGCCTACGGTTTGGACACCTGAGATAATCCAAATTCTTAAAGGCATTGATAATAAAATATCTCATTTTGTTGATTCTTGGTTAGATAGTATATTACAAGGGTATATTACAGAATTTGCCGTAGACACCATAAAATACTACAGTACTACTGAAAGGGAGATCTTCTAAGGACCGGGAGGTAAGTACTTGAAATATTTGAAGTTGTCGATTAAAATGCTACTTTGTGCAAAAGAGGTTTTGATAATGGAGTCCGATGACTAAATCAATAGTGTGTGGTGGTTCGAGATGTCGGTGGCAAATGGTTTGAGAGTATGTCGTGAGAAGTGAGTTGATATGAAAAGGGAAAGAGACAATGAAATAGATGAATAGTGTGGTCAACTGTGGAGTGGAAGAATATTTAGGTAAAGCAAGAGGAGGAGAACTATGAAAAAAGGAAAGGGTTGCAGTGTGACTGAAGGAAAAGACTATGAACCAGTACCACAACTCGAGGAGGAATATTTTGATAGAGAAGGAACTGAAGAAGAAGAAGATCATCCTACTTTTGAGGACGATCCTACTGAACAAGATCAGACTAAACACTATGACATACTTGTAAACCTACATGCACCCCCATAAATTGAGGTAAGAAATACTAGCCCGTCGCAGTTGATTCAAGCGAGTAATAGTAGTAGTAGCCAGAATAGTACTTTGATGAACACTCCTACTGTAAGTGTTGGTCCTGTAGTACAAAATCAATCAATACTTCTAAGAAACAGAATGGATGGGATGCTATGAAACTACCAATATTCCATGGAAATGGGTTAGAGGACCCAAAACAACATTGGTTTTTATGTGATGCAGTTTGGACTGTTAAGAAAGTGCAAGATGATAATGTAAAATTGGCACAACTGATTACGACCTTTAGGGGTTGCGCTTTGGATTGGTTCATCAAGTCCTCAAAGGTAGCTATTGGAGAACCACCGAAGAATCTAGCAGAAATTAGAGATGCTTTAAAAAGTGAATTTAAGAATCCAAAATCCAAGTCACAGTGTATTACTGAACTCAAAGAGATCAAGCAATCAACAAATGAATCTTTCTGGGACTTTGACCAAAGATTCAAGACATTGATGGCCCATGTAAGTTTCCAAATGACTGATGTCCAACATAAAGAGTGGTTTATATCTACTTTAATGCCACATATAAGATTTCCCTTGATGCAACAAAATATTGTGTCGTGGACTGAGGCCCTTGAGTTGGCCATGAAGCTGCAGGCTTCACCCATTGGATACACTGGAACGGGTATGGCCCAAATCTAGTCGTAGCTAGCGAACTTGTCATTACAGATCCAAGATATTAAGAAAGGAAATGATAAGAGAGAAGATGTTTGGTGTATAAGTTGTAAGGAGGAGGGTCATTTGAAAGACCAATGCACAAACTTCCAGTACTATATCACTGTCGGATCTCCTAATCCATTGAATCCTAGAGCTAGAACCTGGTGTAGGATCTGTCAAACTAGGACATCGACCAAAAGAGTGTCACTTATTACAGAAAATTGTAAGTACTCCAAAAAACCAGTTCTGTAAATTTTGTCAATTAGTTGGCCATGATAAGAAGGACTGTTGAGCATATCAATTGCTCACAAAAATTAATGAAGATACTTATCGAATGTAAGGTGATGAGCAAGGTGAAGGGAGTAGTGAATAATTTAATCAAATAAGAGGAGGATTCCGAGGATGAGGATGAGGAGGAATTGGTCAAGGTAGAGTTCAGGTAATCTGTTGTAATTGCGGTTATCCAGGACATTTTTCCAGGGATTATCCAAATCCCTATTCGACATGTACATAGTGTTGAGCACTGGACCATACTATTGAATATTTCCCACAACTCATAGCGAAGTGGAAAGATAAGGAAAATTGAAATTGAAATCAGAACCAAAACCAGAATTTCTAGAAGATATCAACCGAACCTTGATAAGAGCAGCCGATTGTTGTTGTTGTTACAAGAAGAGGAACTGTGACATGAGAGGATAGAGAAATATATGTTGGTGCATGTGCTCCTAAAATAAGACTTGCAACACAATGGACAGTACCATTTGATGTTCAAAAGTAAAAGAAGACATTTGTGGATGTAAGGAAGGAATTTATTACAACCCAGAGGGGAGCTTCGACGTCTACAACTCCAGTCTTTGATGAAGTTCCTGTATATGATATGCCAGTCTGCTTCGATCGATCTGTTCTAAAGAAAATCTTAGGAAAGGTAAGTACATTGAATAACTTTTAAAAAATATGTTTAGACTTAGTAAAATATGAAACCGCTTTAGAGGAATTGCAGAATTTAGTTAATGAATCAAAAAAAGATATTTCTTAGGAATTTTTTTAAAATAATTTGCAAAAGAGGATAAGAACAAGGAGGGAACTGTGACCTAATGCGCAGATTGGGTACTTTGACATGGATTTCATTATTTTGGATCTGGGGTCAGATGTCAATGTCATAACTAAAAAAGCGTGGGAAGTTATGAGAAAGCCTAAGTTGGTATGCTCGCTTGTCTAGTTGCGATTAGATAATCAACATAAATTAATACGATTTGGAAGAATGGTGGGTGTTCCTGTTGACATTGATGGTCTACGAAGCTATGCTAGCTTTTCTAAGTTATAGAAATTGTACATGATACCAACCTATATCCGACATTGCTTAGAATTGATTGGGAAATTGAAAACTAGAAAATTATAAATATTAAGAAAAGGTTGATGATGTTTGAAGTAGGGGATATGAGAGTTGTCCCATCATTGAACCCTTTGGAAGGCCCAAGGTATGTCGAACCTATTTGAGAGGAATATACCACTGAAAACCTTGACAATATATATAAGGTTACTTCAAGAATGGACGCTTATGCTAGTCCAACTGAAAATGGTACATTGATTTGAAGAAGTGTTTGTTCATGTTCCTCAGACTCAGGGGAAGCATTGGAGAATTGGTAGAATTGACTACATGAAGTATCTACAAGAAGGTTTTCTCATGTTACTAAGTCACTTCGTTGGGTTGGTAAAGAGGTATGCGATCTACCCACTTATGAAGGGTTTCCTAATTTAAGTGTCTTCATTTATGATTTTGAAATAAGGGTACCCGAACATCAAAGAATATTACCTTTAGATGTTGTGTCACATCCCCGATCCCCTCAATGACCTTTAGAGTGATGGGGGAACAACCTTGAAAAACTTGCTACTTTTTGTTTTCTTCCAAAACTGATCCACAACTCTAATCTTTTGCACAACTGCAATTGTCTTTGGTACGCAACTCCGCAATCCACAATTTGTAGGTTGGAATTCGAAAGGGTAAAATGCTCAAATCACAGGGTCGAAGGAACACCTCTTCAACTTCCGCTGTCTGAATCCATTATGCAGGACTCGGAAAGTCGCAGCTCCAAATACACGTCATCGTCGAAACTCCTCTCTGACTTCTACATTTCCACAATCCGCGATGTGGAACTCGGAAAGTCAGAACGCCAAAATATCCAACCTCGAATATTTCCACTTTCGACTTCCGCATTCTGCAGTCCGCGATGTGGGAGTCGGAAAGTTGGAATACCAAGTCTCCAACTACGAAGCTTTCCACTTCCAACTTCCACACTCCGTAGTCTGCAATGCGGGAGTCAAAAAGTTGGAATACCAAATCTCCAACTACGAAGATTTCTGCTTCCGACTTCCGCAGTCCGCGATGTAGGAGTTGGAAAGTCAGAACTACTAAACATCAAGTCGAGAATTCACACCTCTAGCTTCCACGATCTGCAGTCCCCACTGCGGGTTCAGAAGGTCAAAAGTTAACCAATTGCCCCTGTTACGGCCAACTTCTAAGGCTGATAACTTCTTCATCCTGAGTCCATTTTGGGAAAATCCAATACCATTGGAAAGCTCTGAGAGAGCCCTATGCAACTGCATGATCCTCTGCCACATCCTATTACTATAATCCTGTCCTTGTTCCAACCCAAAAGGTGGCCACAAAATTCCTCAAGGCCTCTTCCCCACTCTGTAAAGCTCTCATTCTACTCTGTCATGGCCTCTTCCCTTCATTTGATCCACATGGGAAGCATGAACACCACAGGGGAATATCTATCTCTTCCCCAAAGCCATGGATGAACATTCTGAGCATCCTGGCCTTTACATTATCTAGTCCTATTCATCAAGGCACAAATTCATATAAGTAAAAATATAAGAATGTAGATGTGCAGGAGCATGGTAAGTAACTCATGTATGCATATTTGTACATCAATAAACACAGGGGAATAAAACATCATACAGGGGATTAATCCCCTTCTCATGAAATGCATAGACTTTATCATCTAGCATACATCATTTATCTTCCACAATACAGTCAATAATTAAACATTGCATAATATAGAATGAGCAATATTCGAAGCACAGAGAACACTTATCTTTCAGATGAAATCACCAAGAAAACTGGCTATGGACTGCAACGGTCCAACCCAACCATAGGTCTCTTCCCAGGATGTAGTATTTCAGCACTCAGATACCACCCCCGAGCTGGGGATATGTATCAACTAAGGAGGAGATACCCATGTTTACACATAGCCTTGGTTACACACCAATAGTCATGCTAAGCCAACACACAGTTGGGTTTATCAAGCATGCCAAGAGACAAGGGAGGAGGAAGCTAATCCAGTGAGCTCAACACAGAGCTACATACATCTCCCACTCACTCAAATAGTATTCACTGGGTTTATCAAACAATCCCAACCTCTTCTCTCCCTTCCGCACTGTCATCCACGCTTGGATCTCCTCAAGGTTACAACCGAAAGGATCTGTACCGCGTCTACGATTTTGGGCTATCATATATGGGTTTTGCTATGGATTTATGGGCATCTAACACTCATAGATCACTCCAAGGTTCGGTTCCATGGATTCCCCAACGATTTTCCCTTCCCACGTCGATTTCTAAGTGATCTTAGCTCTGCAAATCGTGGATCTCTCCCAAATCTCGATTTCTGGTTCTATCTCCTTCTCCTTCCCCATCTTCCTCCTAACTAAAGCTAGAATGAATCACCAGGGCCTGGGGATGAGCAAAAATGTCCCTCCATGAGGTGGGGTTACTTATGGGACAATTCAGATAGATCCCATACCCTGCCTTACAAAATTGAGGGCTTCCCATACTCCATCAACCTCATGAATCATATTTTTGAAGTACTTCCTTAAAACATAAATAAATGGAAGCTAGGACAGGTCAAAGGGGTTCTCATGGTGACATATGGAATTCTATGGTTCAATCCCACAACCACCTCACCTCTCCCCAGTGGATACATAGTTTCCCATCATTTAGTTGCATCCATAGCCATCCCTTTGTATTTTTATTACATGATATTTACATCATTTTACAATTTCCATGGCTTAATAGCACATGGATCACACAAAGTCAAATACTTTCCTCTTAAAGCTGATCATTCACTAGCAAGGCCTCGACCTTGAGCTCCACTCTAGGAATTATACATCACATATGCATAATTTTTACATAAAAGCCAATATGTCCCAAGGGTCAAAATGGGGGTATTACATGTTGCATTGAAAGCTACTCGAGCAAGATGGTGGTTTATTCTTAAGGGAAAAATACAAAGTTGGTCGCAATGCAAAAGGATGTTGGAAGTCCGGATTGGAGAAGGAATACACTATAAGAAAGAAAAATATAATGGATTAACTAGTCCAGTAGACCATTTGGCATTATGTACAAGAGAATGGGAACATATACTGAATAAGAGTGGGTCCACATGTTTATTCATATGTTGGATACTATACCGCGAGGCTGGTATACATCATTGGAACTACAACAAGGGAAAACAAATTGGGAAAATATGGCTAGCAATTTCTGGGAGACATTTAGTTATGAAGATGGAAACCTATCAATAGATGAAGCTATACAAATAATTAAGGCTGAAATTTATGAAGAAATACCAATGAATCTAACTAGTCTGCCATAGTAGACTACGAAACTCGAGCAAGCAATGGAATGTTATAATATCTCTAGTGACCCAGATGATGATCCGAGGGATTTGAATATATCAGAAATGAAAGGAAGTTGAAATATGGATAGACACTAACATTAATATTGATAAATTCTTGTAGTCACTGAAGACAAAGAAGGTAAATATTGGTTCAAGTGAAAATCCTAAGTTTTCTAATATTGGTTATTACTAGGATAATGATACTATAGGGAAGCTTACTGACCTGCTACATGAATATCAATATATATTCCCTACCATTTTTTTTTTCTGAAATGAAGGGTATATCTAGTGAACTAGGAGAAATGAAAATCTCCTTAAAACCTGATGCAAATTGAATCAACGACTGTACCGATTGAATACAAAGTATAAGGAAAAGGTGAGAGCGGAGCTTGACAGAATGCTTGATGTAGGAATCATTGAACTTGTTGAAGATTCTGAATGGATTATCCCGATGATTGTTCAAGATAAGAAGACAAGTGAAATATGAATTTGTGTATATTTCAGGAAGCTAAATGATGCTTGCTTGCATGATCCATTCCCGACACCTTTTATAGATGAAGTACTAGAGAATGTGGGAGGACAAGAGGCTTATTCATTCATAGATGGATTTTCAGGGTATCATCAAATTAAGATTGCTAAGGAGGATCGACACAAGACCACATTTGTGACTGAATGGGGTTGTTACCAATACAAAGTGATTCCCTTTGGTCTTAAGAATGCACCAACTATATTTTCCAGAGTTGTGGTCGTAGCTTTCAAAGAGTTCATCCATAAAATCCCGTAGGTATATTTTGATGATTGGACAGTTTCGGATTGCTGAAAAATCACATGGAAAATTTGAGATTGATGTTGGAACATTGTAGACAGTATCAAATATCTTTGAATTTGAAGAAATGTATTTTTTGTGCGCCATTTGGCATATTTCTTGGCCATGTAGCCTACAAGCAGGGTCTGCTGGTAGATCTTGCGAAGATCACCATTATTGTTGACTTACCACCACCAAAATAAGTGCGACAATATAAGAACAAATCTGGAACATACATGATACTATAGGAAGTTTATTAACGTATATGCACAAATTATAATTCAAATGGAGAAGTTGTTAAAGGACACCAAATTTTAGTGGAATGAAGAGTGCAGGTAAAGCCTCGACACATTGAAATACAAGATGGTGATTGTGCCTATCTAAGTGTTTCCTAACTGGAGGAAATAATTTCATGTTCATCTTGATGCATCATTCATTGCATTGGGTGCAGTTTTGTCTCAACCAGTTGAGGGAGCTATTGATCATCCGATTGCATTTTCCAGTAGGAAGTTATCCACTGCAAAGTGAAATTACACTACGATAGAGAGAGAAGGATTATCCATGGTTTACACGCTGTATAAGTTCAGGTACTACCTATTAGGGGGTCACTTTAAGATGTTTACTAATCATTTTTCTTTAAGATACTTGGTTAACATGCCAGTTTTGGGGGGAAGAATCTGCAAATGGCTCTTATTATTTCAAGAGTATGAATTTGAATCCATAGTCAAACTAGGAAGTTTAAATGTTGGACCTCACCATATATTGAGGTTGGAGATAGGGGAAGAGCCATATAATTTGGATGAAAACCTCCCAGATGCACAATTGTTTTTGGTCAACATGGTAGATGAATATTTTGAAGACATTGTAACCTTTTTAGAAACATGAATGACAACATTAGGGTTTCCTGTCAATCACAAGAACCACTTGGTTGTAAAAGTAGCAGATTATCAGTTGATAGATAGTCAGTTATATAAGTTGGGACAAGATGAAGTACTAATGCGTTGTGTTATGAAGCATGAGCGACCAATGGTCTTGGTCGAAGCTCATGAGGGGGTCGCAGGAGGCCACTACGCAGGAAAATCCATAGCCCAGAAGATATTGCGAGTAGGACTCTGGTGGCCAACACTCTATAAGGATGCTAAGGAGTATTGTCGCTATTGTGATATTTGTTAAAGAAAATGGAAACCATCTAGAAGGGATGAAATGCCATTAGTACCATAGGTTACTATGTAGGATTTTGATAAATGGGTTGTTGACTTTGTAGGACCAATTAATCCCCCTACAAGGAGATCAAGAGCATGCTATATTATTACTACGACAGACTACTTGACCAGGTGGGATGAAGTTGAACCAGTGAAGGATTGTAGCGCTACAAATACTGCAAAGTTCTTATTTCAAAGTATAGTTGCTAGATTTGGCTATCCACGAGTTTTGCTGAGTGATCAAGGATCTCACTTTGTCAAAAATAGTATTTAAGCACTTACTCAAGAGTTTCAAATTTATCATAAAAAAAGAACTGCATATCATCCACAAGCTAATGGGACTCTTGAAGCTTTTAACAAGATACTGGAACATGCTTTGACGAAGGTCTACAACATGAAACACGATACTTGGGATTTAAGGATCCTTGCGGTTTTATTGGCATATAAGACAACACATAAGAAGTTAATAGGCCAGACACCATTCAAACTGGTGTACAATCAGGAAGCTGTTATGCCAATGGAATACATTGTGCCAAGTTTACGATTTGTTTCATTCACGGGTATGTCGGACACTAGTGCTATTAAAGAGCGGCTGTCACGGCTACTATAGTTGGAAGAACATAGGTTCATCGTAGGTTTTTAATAGAAAGTCCAAAACGATCGAGAAAATGCATGGCATGATCGGAACATCGCAAGGAAGCAGTTTCAGAGAGGAGATCTAGTGCTCTTGTATGACAATAATTTTTTCAAGCATCCAGGTAAGTTGAAGACAAACTGGTTGGGGCCATATGTGATTAACTTTGCCATAGAGGGAGGTGCTACACAATTGAAAAATTTACATGGATAAATCCTCAAGGGATTGGTCAATGGAATTTGGTTGAAACCTTACAGGGACAGCCGTTCCTTCTTACAGTGAAGATATCTATACATATGGTTGTATATATATATAAAAACTTTAGGAAACCCCAAGTTATTTTAGTGTTGAAGCAAAGCTAGTGTCGAAGTCATAGTTTAGAATTTTGTCGAAGTGTATTTTGTTGTAGTGTGGTTTGTTGAAGCTAGTTAAGTTGAAGTTTAACTTGTCGAATTTGATGCAGTCATAATGGGAATTAGTGTTGTAGTTGACCACATGTTCAATAAATTCTATATTAATTGCATGCAAGGTGGAAGCGTTAGTGGAGCATATCACATTAAATGAAGAAAAGAAACACATGTGTGAACAAGATTTCCTCCAGAAAGGGTAATGATTTCCTAGGATTTGGTTCCATCTACTCATTTTTTTGGGGAAAAAACACTGACAATATAGATTTAAGGACAAAATTAAAATCCGAAAAAAAGTGGAGGGGCGCTATATTGTTTCCCGGGTGATTGAGTGCATTGAGAGAGTTGATAGCAGAGAGACGAGAGACTTAGAGTGTTAAATAAATTTGAATCCCAATCTATAGCAGTGGAAGTAGCCATGTTCGATGTTAGTGTTTTGCAAATCTCAATTCTGGAAGTTGTTTCCTGTGCGTCTTCTCTAGTCATTGAAGAGAATCCAAAAAGAATGTCGACCCATGTTCTAGTGGAACCGAAAAAGAAGAAGGTGTCATATGTGAGGCAAGCAACCACTAAGACAAGTTCAAAGTGGAAAAACGATCAAGATGCATCTGGTTTTGGAATTGGTTCAACATCATTACTTCCCCCATATGTGCCACCAAGAAAAAAAAGTGCAAGGCCAGTTGGGAGAAATTCATAGTACTCTATGGTGATTCTTAAGATCCCGAAAGGGATTATAATCAAAGGATATATGATGGGAAATATTTCCAATCTATCATATGCGGATCATGACTTGAATAAATTTCCAAAATTCACTCCGACCAAGTATATGGAACCAATTATGGATCCTTTGACCCATACTAATTTTTTGGAACCTATGCCATGGGCCCTTGGGTTTCAATGGTTGCGTGTTTTATTGTTGATAGATATACCACACTTCAGGAGATCAACGGAGGTCAATGCATGTGTAAACAAATTGCTCTTGTGTCTGCATGGAGGGTTCTTGTGGCTCGACAAGAAGATATACTTAGATTCAAGTTTAATAGCATAAATCACCGGGTTGTCGAAGGCAGGACTTGACCCTACTACATTTTTTGTAAGTAAAGAGAAAGACATGGATTTGGTGAACTAGATGAAAAATAAATTCACTATGATGAAAGACAAGTGGGGCTATGAAATAGCCTCAATTAATGATCAAGTAGTGCCCTTTGCAGCAAAGGAACTGGCGAGTAAGATGCTAAGGAAATTTTGATCAAATCAGGTCCCTGAGACGGTGATTGGAGTTACAAAATAATGTGTCGAGGGGGTGCAGATGAATTGGGCCACCTTCCTTCTCAATGAATTCCTTCATGACTACCAGGATGCATTAGATAAATGTAAGCTATTCCACTACTCCTGGTTGATTATGTTAATTTAATTTGTTGCTTGGGCGAAACGTGAGGAATATCGGGCGAAGGATTTTCGACCTGGTCAGTGCTTGGTTGCATGCTACGCTAACTTGTGTTTCAACGACGAGGAAAAGAGGGAGATAGAAAACAATGTGGAATTTTACATGCACTTGGAAGCACTTCAAAATCATGGCCCTATGGTGCCATGGGTAGAAAATTCGGCGGTTGCAAGATTCAAGGGATTTATTAAGTTCATGGTTGGACCTCACCACATGTATGTCCAGGTGCAACATGACCCAGATCAACAATGGTTGGTAACAACTTTTAAATTATTGAAGTAGGATATACTTGCAATTACAGATGAATGTCCCATAGAATGGAAGAACCCCATTGAAACTGAATATATTTCAATGGATGAGTCACAAAAAGATCAACATGAAACACATGGTGATGATAAAGACTCCCATCCTAATGGGAGCACCGAGGGACATAGCCATACTCAATAAAAATATCAGGAAGAAGGTTGGGATTCGAGTGACAGAAATGGATCCGGAGCGAGGAGAAAAAGAGGAAAGTGACAACTGTGGTGCGAGGGCAAAGAAATAAATCGAAGGCGGAGAAGAAAAAGGCTATCATGGCCTTAATAGAGGATGACATAAGAATTATATATGATTGCATAATGGAGGTCGCAGAAGAAACCTCCAAGTTATCCAAAGAGAAGACAATGAATCTATTTGGAGGGGAAACAAATTAACTCAAAGGACTCCAATGAACTATCCAGGGACTTATTTTAGCCCCATTTTATAAGGGAACTATGCAACAGATTGAGGGAAGAGTTGAGGAGGAGGCGATGCCACAGGTTGTTAACGCCTAAATCTCGCACACATGCGACATTTTAGCGATTCTTGCAGTAATGAGTCATCAACATAAAGAATGCAGCTCACCAAAGGCATCCTCAACAAATTCAGAAAACAACATGAGTCCAAAATTTCCCAAGACTAGTCAAAATTAGAGGTCGTACGACTGAACCATTGTTAACTCTCACTATAGCGCATGTTATCATTTCAGGGCCCGCACGATACTCGCACAAATTTTCCTTTGATAGTTGTGCTACTGTCAAAACAACAGGACCACCTACTTCCCACGGTGGATTGAGGGCTCCATCACCTCCAACAATCTGATTTGGCTCCTCACACACTTGGTGGCGTTGAATAGACCCTTGGTATACCATGGTGTTGTTTGGGAATTATACCCTATAGCGAGGAGAGGGACACTACCAACTTCTAGGGTGACAGGTAAATACATTAATCATATCACATGGGCTTATACAAAAGGAAAGACATCAAGGTTCTTAAAGGCATACCTTATTAACGAAGTTCGATCCTAGCTTTCACTTGCTCCTTCGATCAATCATCCACTTGATCTTCTGTTTGACGAACCTGCAATACAAAGATACCTTCCTCAGCGTATCTTGGCTGATATAACAATGATGAAATTGAAATAGAATTTAAACATCAAATACAATCAAGCATTTAATCCAAACAAATATGCAATCCATTAGACATTTGATTGGGACGGGAAGGGCATTTCAACCTTTATTGTAAAAAGCAAATAATCAGTACAAGTATACCTGATCATTCAGAGTGCTTGTGCAACCGAATCGTGGGCTCCTTCTCTTCACCCTAACTTTGGAATTCCTCCAGCGTAACAACCCTTAATGCATAGTTTCTTCTCCTCCTCTCTCATCTATCCCCCTCGTATTTATGGGACAAGGTAGGCAGTTTGGATCGAGAGGTAGTTTGATTGGGAAGTTGGGGAAGTTGCGAAACCAACTTCAACTAATCCCAATTCATTAAATTAATATATTTTTTATTACTTTTTAAGATGTGCGTGAGTATTTCACAGTAGAGTAGTGCACAATATGCAACTTTACTGCTTTACAACCAACGTTTTCATGATTTTTTAAGGTGTGCGCTAGTTTGCTTAAGCAAAGTAGGGCATACTAGCAGGTGTGCGCTACTATTATGCTTGTGGAGTAGGGCAAATTCCAAGAAATGCACTACTATGATTCCTTTAGGGTAGCGCACATGTCAAAAGGTGGGGTAAAAAATGGTTTTGTCAGCTGCTGAGGGGAAAATCAAGTCCATGCATCATCTAGGGCAATCTTGCTCTTCAAGCCATGTTGTCCTTTTGTGTGATCAACAACTTAATGTGATCACGGATGGAGAAATGTAGATTTGACCTATAACAGATGCCCCCTAATGTGTGAGGTCAGAGGGAAATGATGGCCGAAATACATTATAATTCCAAGTCAGCGGGGGAGCAAGAAACCATAGAACCAAGTCATAGAAAAACCTAAAATAATGATCAAGTTCAGTGAGAAATTACAATCTTGACATCATATAGATGTGTAGCATGATACAACATGATCTCTGATACATAACTAGGAGATGTATATATAGCATTGCCACTGAAATACAAGCGTGGATCCATGTCAGAATGAGAGATCATAGCCATAACAACAAACTGGATCTATGTCTCATGGAGAGCCAAAATGAGTGAGGTTCAGTCTTGTGCAGCTTGGGTGATAACATAATGAGGTAATGCTATCAAAATCCCAAGGTTTTCATCCAAAAAACCCAAAGTACAAACCCTAACCATGTGAATAAATGAGCTAAAAGTCGAACATGGGGGGAATCGTTTGATTACCGGTCATTGATGTATACCGTTAACAAATGCGAGGGCTTCCATCGATAATGAAAATGGGACCCAAGGTACCTAGTACGATCCAACAAGTGTGAATAAGAGGAATTGAAGTCGAACACCGGAGGAACCTGTCAAATAAGAGACATTGATGTATTCTCATAATTCGACAAT
Organism: Larix kaempferi; assembly: GCA_027924585.1. Classification (NCBI taxonomy): domain Eukaryota; kingdom Viridiplantae; phylum Streptophyta; class Pinopsida; order Pinales; family Pinaceae; genus Larix; species Larix kaempferi. The sequence continues at coordinate 67,808,984 of BSBM01000047.1, read as the reverse complement.
GAGGGAAATTGCCACTAGTGACTGCAACCCCCAAGGTACTAGTCGAAACTCTAAACTTCATTCCCAGAGCAAAATGAGTTGATGTTGATGGGAAGAAGTCTGTTGGAAGGGAGGCCTTAAGGCATCCTCCATCATCCAACACAAGGAACACTCAAATGGTATGTACCGATGTGGAGTAGGACATGTAACAGGACTGAAACTAGGATGGCCGACACATGAGGTCAAGGTAAACTACAGAATGGGCTATATCCTTGAACAGTGAACACGACACCAAGTGACTTAGGCAGTTCTCAACATGATGGGGAAGTGATATAAGCCTGCAATCTAGGAGACATTAGCAGACCCTCCATATGGTTGGAAGAATAACCAACCAGGGGAGTAAATAACTCGGAGATCAGGTTCACCCTAAGGTCAAAAACTAAACCCAGCTGAAATGATGGACTCACGTAGGTGCTGTGTTCAAGGATAGGACTGACTGAAACTGCCTTTGAAACTACAAGATGTGATATACCCTTCTTATCCCTTATTCTTTTTAGATAAAATAATACCTTTCTTGTTGTTTTAATGAGTCCAAGAAAGAATGAAAACTGAGTAGATCCAACCATGTAAAGAGTTTAACGAGCCCATGGGAGGAATACTCAAGACCTTCTTCATTGTTTACAAAGTTTGAAGAAGAGATAGAAGAATACTCTATAATACTGATCTCTGGATTTTAATATCGAGCAGAGATTTGTTCTTGCTCGCTGGTGTTTTCAATTTTAAGGAGTCACCTACTCGTGGATTTTAATATCGAGCCTAAGTAGGTTAATGCTCGTCGGTGTTTTCAATTTTAAGGAGTCTAAAAAACTTAAACAATAACTCCATATACCTACATGTGGATTTTAATATTGAGCCCAAGTAGGTTAATGCTCGTCGGTGTTTTCCTGTTTATAGAGTCTGAAAAACTTAAACAATCCTCTTTTTACCCTCTCGTGGATTTCACATCGAGCCCGAGTAGGTGAGTGCTCGCTTGGAGTTTTCATGTTTCAAGAGCGTGAAAACCCTAAAGAAGTCTCCAAAAGGTCCTTTTTCGTAAAGTTAGTCTCCTCCCCCGAAAAGGTGTAAAACAATGGAAGAAGAACTCTTCTAGCCACGGATGACTAGAGTATTCCTTTTTCGTAAGTAATCCGCAAAAGTCCGGAAAAGGGGTAAACTTATACTTAAGTGGATGGGCCTTCAGTTCCTTTAACGAGCTTGAAGAGGACAATTTTGCTCGGCAATATTGTTTAGGTTTCAATAGTCCAAACAAGAGCTTAAAATGACTTTAAAGACAACTTCTAGGATCACGACTCATTACCTGCTAAAGAATAGGATCTCAACAACCAAGTTAGTATTAATGACAAAAAATATTCAATGACATAGAATATCAACTATAAAGTACTGAAAATGATCTGTCGGTAAAGAAATTAAGTCATAATAGATTGATGCTACGAAAATCTAGTGAAAATTTGAGAGACATCAGTTGAAATCATTCTACCAACATTTGTAGGTATTTAATGATTAAATAGATAATTTTTTATGCAATTTGAAACTATAGACTTTTCACAAAAGTGGGTAAAAAATAAAAATCAAATTCATATATGTAATTTCAACTTAAAAACTCAAATATCATATTTGGAATTTGTAGGGAAAGTTTTGGAGCAAACCCTTGATCTTCATCCATTCGTGGTGATCAAATCGAGCAACCAATCGACCTCAACCCTCTTCCAAGTAAGTTCTTTTCATCCCAACTTGCAATTTGATGGTTTATTTGTCAATTTTTATGCTTAAAAATCAATTTCTAGCCATGCTCAACTCGTGAAAAGCGTGTGCGCTACTGTGTAAGAGGGAAAGTAGGGCATACTGGAGGTGTGCGCTACTATTCCTCAAGGACAGTGGCGCCCAAATGTGACTATCTACCTTAAGGGGTAGTGCACACCTCTGAACATGGAGAAAAACATGTCGAGAGCAAAAAATTTGAATTTCTTGTGGCAAGATGGTACTTGTTTGGAGGGAGAGGGAGCATGAAGAGATGGATCAGGTGGCTATGCAAGACCCAACAACTCTACATGCACTCTGAAGGTGTGGTTTGCTAAAATTCTATAGAACTATCAACATGAGGGCACTTAACCAATTACTTCAAAGACTCATCCAATATTGGGATGCAAATGCCAATGTGTTTGATATCCGGGGAGAGACCCTAGACCTCACTATTGATGACATATACTTCATTACAGGACTCTCTAGGAGGGGAGATCTTGTAAACCTGAAAGGGTCCTCACGCAATGTGGGTGCCATGTCTGTACAAGAATACGTGAATGCATACTGTGTGGCGGGTACTGAGAAATCAAAAAGTCAAATTCTTATTTCTACTATTGACAGCCTCCCTTTGAAAGTTATTGTAAGTATGTTGAACCGAATGGGAGGGAGTGCCACACAACACTTAGCCTCAAGGAACTATATGCATATTGGTATCAAATGCTTGCAAGGTCATGTGTATGACTGGTGCACTAGTCTGTTGGAAAACATGAAGCTTCAACTCTCTGGGTGTAAGACAGGGGGATGAAGAACTTTGGATATGGAAGCATCCTTTGTACCTTCTTCTTCGAGAGGGTACGTACTCTTAGTTTGGGAATTCCTTTTCCCCCTATCATTCCGCGTGATCCGAGATTGGGCCGTTGGGTTGACATTTTTCTCCGCCAGGGTGGTGGTGAAAGCCACTTTTGCTATCACACCGATGATTTCTGGGGATGGTGGGAGAGATAGGTGCCAACATTTGAGCAATTTCCGTATGCTGGTTTAGATATCCGTCATGATCCAGAGCTGGTACTTGCTCCAGGTGGTGCCTGGGGAGAGATAGGTATTCTTATGTTTTGAAAATTATTTAATTTTTTTCAATTTAAATTATATTATTTTTATGATGAGTTTGAAATACTAAAACAAAGTGTCATATGCAGATGTTGGACCAGTTCGTCCAGATGGACATCCTACTATTTTTGTGAGGCCCATTGATGTGGGTGCATTTGATTCTAAGCTAGGGGCTGCAGAGAGGAAGATGAGTCGGCTGACTCATAATATTCCCACATATCATATTGAGCGGATGCCCATTGACATGCAGGAGGATGTAGTCGGTGTGCCCCCAGCTTGAATTAGATTGCTGCGGAAAGTAGCTAGGCTGGTCATATGTTACCGAGAGGCAGTGGATGCTGATGAGGCCCCACCTTCTCCATAGGAGAAGGATATTTTATGTATTTTGAGGCCATCGAACCCAATTTTGTATCTTATGACTTGACTTTGTGATAGACTTATGTTCCATACTCATATCTTTTTTTGATACAGTATCGGATATATATACAGTATCGGCTTATATTTACATGTGTGTGTTTAAATTTATGTGCAATGCTTATTTATGGAAGTGTATGATACAAACGCCAATCTAAAACATAATTTGAAAATGAATCAGCTAATGCATTCAAATTTCTTGGAATATGTTGATATATAATGGAATCAAACTGTCTTTCCAATAATTTAACTCGCAAAAAATGTCATAGCAAAATAGGATCTCTGATCTGATAAACACCTGTCAACTGAAATACAACTAGTTGCGAATCAAGTCTTACCTCCAAATGTGAAATGCCCTGGATAAGAGCATCCCAGAGAAGTTCTATAACCGCACTATACTCAGCTACGTTATTTTTCGTGGGACCCAAACAAACCCCCCCCCAAAGAAACCAGTTGGCCAGTCGATGAGTAAATTATTCAAGCTGCTGAAGCCAACTGTCGGGTGTGGTGACTGGCACCATCAGCAAATCCTAAAAAGTGTTCAATCGACATCTGAAACACGAAGCAAGAAAACGCACATAAGGTCAACTAACAATCGCAAGCAAAAACTAGTTCTACAAAATGTACAACTATAATACATGAAAAAGCACAAATGCCTAAGCGTAGTACTTCTTCAGGTAGAGCCCATTTCTAGGCTCAGGCAGCTTATTATCCTCGTAGTCTATTAGCTCATAAGCTCCCTTCTTCAATACCTTCGAAATTATGTAAGGACCGAGCCACATGGACTTGAACTTGCCGGCCCCTAAAGGTTCCTTGTCCTAATCCCAAAGTAGAACAAGGCCTCCTTCGAGAAAAACCCTAGGTCTGACAGACTTATTGTACTGTCCTTTGACTCGTTTCTTATGGGCTTCGTTTGCTATGAGCGCATCATGGCGTTGTTCGTCTAGATGTTCTAAATGTAGCAAACGTTCTTCTAGTACTGAAGTTTCTGGTAACAGTTGGACAACCAACTTTAATGAGGGAATCTCGCATTCAATCGGAATGACTACTTCTATCCCATGCACAAGTTGGAAGGGAGAGAACCTGGTAGTAGTCTTTACGTTTGCTCAGTAAGCCCAAAGAGAAGGATACAACATGATGTGCCAGTTATTTCTACTGACATTAACGGTTCTTTGTAGAATAGTCTTCAAAGTTTTGTTAACCGCTTTGACCTGACCATTCACCTGTGGATAAAATGAAGACGAATGCTCCTGACGAAAACCTAGCATGGTATAAAGCTCAGTCATCATGTTGTTCTGAAAATGGCGACCGTGGTCTGTCATGATCACTTTGGGTATGTCGAACCTTGCAATAATCTGATTGAATACGAAATAAGCAGCGGTTTCTCCATCCTCCTTAACAGTAGGCATTTCCTCGGCCCACTTGGTGAAGTAGTCGATGAAAACGATAATATAACGATGGCCTCCAGCCGAAATTGGATTGCTAGTCATATAATCAACCCCCCATTTGGTGAAGGGACCTTCTGTGATCACAGGATGAAGAGGAGTTGGATTTGCTCTCATTTTTCTGGTGAAAAACTGACACAGACCACAACATTTCATAGCTTCCACACAATCTTTAAATATTGTAGGCCAAAAATACCCACCACGCAGAATTTTCTGAGTTGTTGCAAACCCAGAAAGATGATCCCCACAAGCTCCACTGTGAGCATCATTCAATATTGATTCTTCTTCTTCTAAAGTCAAACAACGTCATAAGATGGAGTCTATCCCATGTCTATATAAAGTGTCAGAGATAATGAGATAGTTTTTCGCATGACTTTTCAGTTTGCGTCGTTCCTCTCTAGAAAAAGTGGTAGGACACCTTAAAGTCTGGAGATATATGAAAATATCCCCGTACCATGGGTCAGAGGAGGCGATAAGGAAGATATGTTGATCCAGGAATGATGACTCTTCTTCAATATGCACTGAATCACTCAGAAATTCTGAAATTAATTCAGCGAACACTAGTGATTTCTTCGACTTGGAAAACTGAAAAACCAAATCGAACTCTTACAGGATTACAATCCATTTATTGTATTTCCCCCCAATAATACATCAAGTGAGAACATATTGGAAAGGATTGACCTCCGCAATCATAGTAGTGGTTCGTAAAAGGATATAGTGACGAAGCCTCTCCATCGCATAGATCGCAGCTAGTGCTAACTTCTCAACATGTGAATACTTAATCTCAGGATCTATCAATGCGTGCGAGAGATAATAAAGGACATGCTCTTGGAGCGTGTCGTCCTCCTGAACTAGTACTATTCCAATTGTGTATATGGATGCCGCTAGATATAAGAGAAAATCCTTTGTATAATCGAGCGGGCTTAACAAGGGGGCTGATAGTAATGTTTTTTTCAAGGCCTCAAATGATGCTTGAGCAGCCTCATCCCACAAGAAGTAGGTATCTTGTTTAAGCAGTCTCATGAAACCCTTTGTGATTTTAGCATAGTTTATGATGAAACGTCACAAGAAGTTAGACATGCCTTGTAGAATTTGAAGTTGTTGTAAGGTGCGAGGAGGAGGCATATTTACAATCGCCTCAACTTTTAATGGGTCGACCATTATGCCATGACTAGATACAATGAACCCTAGTAATCATCCAGACTCGATGTAGAATACACACTTATTAGGATTTAATTGAATCTTGTATTGTCTGCACCATTCAAACACAAATCTCAAATGAGCTGGATGATCCCGTCTCTTGCGAGATCACGCTGGGAGGTCATCCAGGTAGGGTTGAACTATGTGCTTGATATCGTGAAAAGCGAAATTCATTGCTAGCTGGAATGTAGCTCTAGCATTCTTTAAGCCAAACGACATCTTCCGATAAGCAAAAGTTCCCCGTGGGAAAATAAAAGTTGTTTTGTGTTGATCTTCGGGTTTGATTTGAATTTGATTATATCCCGAAAATCCATCCATGAAAGAAAACATTTCGTGTCCCATGCACACATCTATGATTTGTTCAATAAATGGTGTGGGGTAGTTATCTTTCGGACAAGCTTTGTTCAAGTCCTAGAATTCAATACAGACTTGGATGGTACCTTGCTTTTTATCAACCAAAACAGGATTCGAAACCCATTCCGTCATGTCGATCGGATAGATGAATCTAAATAAAAGCATTTTTTCAACCTCTGCCTTAATGGCGGCCGCTTTTCGAGGATTCACAGGATGAAGCTTTTGTATCATAGGTTTCGCATTAGGATATGTTGTGATTACATGCTCAACAATGGCAGGATCGATTCCTGACATCTCCTCATCAGACCAGGAAAAAATATCGCAGAACTCTTTAAAAATTTTGGTATACAGAGCGATCTCTTCCGAAGAACAATCAGCACCAATAAAAATGTTTTTCACGACCCCAGGTTTGGTGGAAATGTTAATCGCGATGGTTCTCGATATATTAGCCATATTCCCTTCAGCATAAACAACACTTGAAGTGGAAGAGGACAAATCAACATTCCCACCAAGTCTCATCGAAAACACTCCTCTCTCTATCCTGTCTAGATTTGGAAGCAGATAGGACCTGTGGTGCATGTGTTCCCAAGGCTGGTCTAGGCCCATCATGGCTTCCAAAATGGCTTCGTCAGAAGGAAAAACCGTGTCTAAACAATCAAAAGAGTGGATCAAGTCTACTGACCATGCCAGAGCATAGTCCATATCTGACTCAACAGAGACTGGTGGAGTCACGATATGTTCCATTGCAGCATGTTGTGCTTCCATGTATGTTACTTCTACAACGGATAAGGGCACTGATGGTTCTGATACAGTAGGAAGGATCCACGGATCAGTCCTTAAATTGACCGTGAAAATTTTGGTAGATGTACCTTCATTAGAACGCATGAAAATAATGGGAGTAGGTAGGTAAAGAGTTCCTATTAATGACCCGTAAAGCCCTGCTCCTAAACTCTCGTTTACTGGGGCAGATTGATTAACTAAAGGAACTGTGGATTCCAATGAAGTCTGGTTGTTTCGCCGAGAGAACGAAAGATGATCAACCATGATGATATTACCTTCGTGAGGGGACATAAAAACTCGGAAAACTACCGACGCAATAGCTCGCATGAAATATGTCCAGCTCCTGCCTAACAACATATTGTAATCAAGCGGAGCATCTAGAACTTCAATCTCTATAGCAACTGTCTTACCGGCCAGTGTGACATCAAATGATGGCAAGACTCTGTGTGGATGGAAGGTTCTGCCATCAAATACAGTAAGCAGTGTGTTAGAGGGGGCTAACTCGGGAGAACCCAAGGCTTTCCAACAAGAAATCGACATTACGCATGTAGATGCGCCCTCATCTACGATCGCTCATCTAATGGTCATAGGACCATGAACTACCTCTATCTAAAGGGAAATGTGGCACGGAAACCAGTATTTGATATCAGACATATCAAAATGCACAGTCATGTTGGGTGATTCCATACTTCCAATCACTGCCAGAAGTGCACTTCGTTGTAATGGACAACTTTGCAAAACTTCTAGGGTGGACATAGCACAATGGGTCTAGGCTAGATCTTCAACCACACTGTAGTGTAGCAGCCCGTGCGTTGGGATTGTGTGAAGCCCATTTTAAGACACCTTTCGAGATCTTGGGCAGTGAGTCCACAGGAATGTGGAGAGGAGTGGAAGATTCAGGAACATCTTTATCCTTATTCTGTGAATACGAGGTATAATTTATTGCCCACATTTGTAAAAGAGCGTCTGAGTTAACCATATTAATAAAAGTTTGATCAACTAAAGCATGGGTGGTGCCCCCAGTATTGGAGGTGCCAGAAGCTAATCCTTGCCCTTTTGGAAATGGATCTTTAAGGACGACAGGTTTCTTTTCTTGAATCAACTTCTAGGCTTCTTCGATTAGAAGGCATTGGTGAGTGAGGTGGTTCTTCTTGCAAAGCTTGCAAGGGAATTTGACCTTCTTCTTTTCTCTGTTACCCTCGTCAGCATTTTCTTTGTTTTTGGGCTTCTGTTGGTTCCCCTCTCCTTTCTTTCCCTTCTTTTTATTATTGGGCTACCGAGGGCCCTTTTGATTAGTTCAAACCTATTGTACAAATTCAGTAGTAGAAGGAGAGGTTGTGATGGGAGTCACTTCTGTAGTCGATTGTTTGACCTATAAGGCAGGAACCTGTTTAGTCAATGCTTCGAAAGATACGAATCAACTGAACCTACTATGCCGTCAGCATGTGGTCCAGGTTTTGGTCTACCTAGATCAATGTTTGATCTCAGTGCATTAGGTATGATCTCGTCAAGGATCCGAGACTGAGCATAAACCAAGTCTAGTTGCTAGGTCCTTAAAATGGCTTCTTATTTTGATGATACCCCAGAAGTAGCTACTTCCTTAGAAACATAAGGAAGGAGTGATTTCAGATACCACTCTAATAAGAATTCTGGGGGGATATTGGCCTTAATGAGCCTCTTCTGTCTTCGCCACTCCTGATTATGATCAGATAAATGGGTGGCTTTGTTTTGTCTAAAGGTAGACAAAAGATCTGTCCCAGCATCGTACTGAATAGGAAGATGGAAGTGGTTTAGAAAGACTACGACGAGATCCCAAAAGTTAAAAAAGGTGGCTGCAGATAACTTAATGTACCATTTTCCTGCAACACTAGTTAAGGTTCTTTGAAAAAGTCTCAACCTAACGGAATCTTTGTTCAACGAGTTCGAAGAACACTAGAGATGAAAAGTGGTAACATGATCACCAGGATCCTCACCAGTTTTAGCTTCGAATTTTGGAATGTCCCCCAGCCATCTGCTGTTGTGTGAAAGTGTTGTTGAAATTCCCCCATCGAAATGAAAGCGGGTTGGTACCCTGTGCATTTGTCCACTGTGGCTGGGTGTTAGCCCCGCCATATTGTTGGTTGAAAATATTACCCCCTTCTTCAAAAAATAAAGAAAAAGGGATATTTCCTATAGGTATATTACTTTGATTGATATTGTAACCTGTAAAGGTGTTAAAACCAAGGGTAGTCGAGGTGGACGACGTAGTCATGGTACTCATGACAGGCATAGTTGCAAAGGAATTCGGCCCAACATTGGGTGTGGAAATCCAAGTAATAGGTATATGGTATGACTTTTGAGTTGTAGGAGGTGGGATGACATTCACTGTATTACTGGGTCCAAAAGTAGGGGTAGAGGCGGATGTCAAAGCTGCTGAGCTTGGCATGCCTAACGTACCAACGTTAAAACTGAAGGACGGAGTTGAAACAGAAGTTGTTTGCGTCGAACTCAATGTAGCAGTGGAAGGAGGATTTACTATACTTGTATTCATACCCATTGTGGGAGTCTGTGGGACTCCCTGTTCGTCTCCTAGATTAGTCATAATATGCCCAGGTGTGAAAAAATATGCACTATACTCGGGTTGTTGGAAACCAATAGGTACCAGAAGCAGATCGTTAAGTCCGGTAAGAGGAGGGTTAAAAGGAGTGTTAAACTCACCAGAAGTGATATCCTCAACCTCAATAGTATTAAAAACTTGTTGATCTGAGGTTCTAGGTTGTGGTTCACCAGTAGGTTTAAAAATACCATTGGATTCAGTCCTCCGTGGTGGTGGTGGCGGTAGTGGCTCCACACTGAGTGGGGGAAGGTTTTGCACCCTCCGAGACCTACAAAGTTGTTGGTCTTCCACAATTATATAAAAATAACACTAAAAAACCTAGTGGCCACTAAGACTAAGGGGCAAACAACATACCACTAAAAAATCCTAAGTAATCAAACTAATCAAACGTATAGAAAATACTCTCGGAAGTAAGTCTGGGATGATTAGGGCCTAGAACAGACTAACAGAGTACTGATGGTCAGTTTCGTGGATTCCACCGGAGGTCCACTGGGTGCAAGCGCTTGAATCACCAACCGCTTTCCCAGGAGTACTGCCAGAGGGTTACCTTCCACGCCTGTCCGACGTGAAGTGGGAATAACTTCCCACTCTACTTGTGTAAGATCCTAAAGGTTTGATACTAAGTCTACCATACATATGAAATATCCTGGGGGGACAGTCGTCAACCTAGTCAAAACGGATGGGCAGGGTAGCAAAGCCTGAAGTCTGAAAGGACCCTCGTACGCGAATCGACTCTGGTTTATGGTCAAAAGGAAGGAGAGGGGATATCCTCAACGATTCTAGTCTCCCACGGCCTCATGCTTAACTCTAGTTTGAGTAGAGCATCCCAGGGTTATTTGATATAAATGGTTTTACCTAAATGAAAGTTGTACTACGATTGTTGCGTAATGAAGCTAGTTGCGAGCAGTTCAAGGTGATTTAAGCTTGTAACTCTAGCCTAAGCTAGTTGATGTCATGTATACCTAAAAAGAAAATGTTTCTAATTGATTTTATTAAAATTTCTTTTTAAGGGAACTTTTTACTCAATGGGGTAGTGCATTGTGTGGAAATGGTTTGAGAAAGTAAAGTGCAAAAGAAATAACTTTCAAAGCAACAAAAGACTCTTTTTCTTTCTTTTTTTCGTTTATGCTCTTTCCAAGAATGAAAAACTAAGCAAACCAAAACAAATCTCTTTTTTTCTTTTCTTTTCAAATTCAAAACAAAGTAAACTTTGCTACTTCGAAATGATTATAAGTCCTACTACTTTAAATTACCAAACTCATTTTTTGCTTTTTCTGATATACGTAAAAGAAAAAGAACTTGAAAATGGAAGCAAGTAAGACCTAAAAGAGTGTTGATGTATATGTAACTTCGGAATGTATTTCATATATATTTATTGTACCCTTATAAGAGATGTGTTATTCCTCTATAAGGAAGTGTCGTCATGTGGATTGACAAGTGTCGCAAGTGTGTGTACTTGCTGATGGGTTATTACACCACCATGTGTGGGGTCGGCCCTAAAATATATATTATATTGTGGATCTATCTACATAGACAAGTCGGCCCCATAAGGTCACTGGGAAAATAGGTTAAGTATAAATAGAGATCGGGAGATCTCTATTTGGATCATTCGGAAAGACACACTTCTCTCACTCAGAAAGTGGCGCACTAGTGAGAAGGAGGATTATCTACTCTAGGATACTATCTCAAGTGTATTTTGGTTGTACTTTCGTTGAGCCATTGCTCTCTCTTTCTCTGAGGAAGTTGTGGAGTTTTTCACCTTAGGGTTTTCCCCATGGAAACTCTGTGTCTCTTGTCTCTCATGCTTTTGATTCTTGTGATGCTTATTGTGATTGTTATGCATTGATATACTGTATATGTTATTCTCTCAGTAAATATACAAGAGTATTGTGAATTAATACTAAAATTTTAACATGGTATCAGAGCTAACGTGAGAAGAAGACATTTTGCAGTGATGAAAACTTGAGTTTCTTGTTTATTGGGTTTCTCTCCACAGTTTTTGGAAAAGAGGTATAGTAGATTGACTCTACTCATCAAGGATAATCTATCTGTCCAATTAGAATTCAATTCTGAGCATTTTTAGATTTGGCCCTAAAAATTAGGGTTTCCACAAAAATAGGAATTTCTGAAATCTGAAGCCATAGCTGGAAGCTCCTTGAAAAAATCGAATTTTAGAGCTTTGGATCGAGATTTTTGGCTGGGTATATCTCCGGGAAACTCAAACCCTAATTTAGGGCTCTCCCTAGTGAACCTGGGAGGACAAAAAGGCAAATCTGAAGGGTAAAGTTTTGCTGATCTCAAATTATTAATACACCAGGATGATCAGCTCATCAAGGCGCATATTTCTATCCTTTAAGAAAGTTGAAATTCACATTTTGAATTTTTAGGGTTTTTTCGACAAACCCTAATCCGTGACCAGATCTAGTTTTCAACATTTCAAGTGGTAAGACCTAAATATTTTCTATTTCATTTGAAGTACTCTTTAAGATGTCTCACCACACCAAGCTTGAGGATAAGCTTGAAGGGGATGATAACTTCCGAGCTTGGAAGTATAGGATTGGGTTAATCTTGGAAGAGAATGAGTTGGAATCATGTATAAAAGAAGACATCCCTATCCCAGAGGATGAAGAGGCTAAGGTATTGCATAAGAAGAACTTGGTCAAGGCAAAGAGAATCATTACTTATTCTATCAAAGACCATCTCATACCCCATGTGTCTTCTCTAAAGACACCCAAGGCTATGTTTGACTCTTTGACCAAGCTATTTGAAGGAAAGAACATAAATCAGAAGATGACCCTACAGAATCAATTGAAAGGGGTCAAGATGTCGAATGGAGAAACCATTCAATCCGGTTTCTCCAAGGTCTCTCAGATCAAGGAACAACTTGAAGATGTAGATGAAATGGTGGAGAATGGTGAAATTGTTATGACTACTTTGAATGGCCTACCTAGGACATGGGACTCTTTTATCCAGGGGATCTGTGCCAGAAAGAAGTTAATCTCCTTCAGCATATTATGGCAGGAATGTTCTCAAGAAGAAGCAAGGCTTGTGGCAAGAGAAGAGAAGATGGGAAATGAATATTAAGCTCTCACAACTCACACTAAGAAGGGCAAGTTCAAGAGGGATCCATCCCATCAGAAGAAGAAATCTTCTCATCATTTTCACAAAGACAAGAAAGATCTAAGGTGTTTCACTTGTAATGAGAAGGGTCACTTTGCTTCAGAATGTCCCAAGAACAAAAGGTACAAACACAACAACAACAAATCCAGCAAGAAGAAGAAGGGTAACAAAATAAGGTACCATGCTCATGCTACCGAAGATGATGAACCTCCAAAGAAGAAGGCTAGGGAAGAAAGTGATGATAGTAATGATGACTCATCAAGTGACGAAGAGTATGTTCTAATCTCTGCTCTCACAGGTACTATCTCCCATGGTTGTAATGATTGGTTAATTGGCAGTGGGGCTTCCAAACACATGACTGGGTTTAAAGAATCCTTTGTAAATCTGTCTAAACATGAATCACCCCATAAAGTGAAAGTTGGGGATGATTATCAATATCCCATCAAAGGAAGTGGTGAAGCCTCCTACAACCTAGATTCTGGAAAATCTTTGAAGATGAAATAAGTCCTTTATGTACCTGGGCTCAAGAAGAATTCACTCTCCATCTCTGCATTGGATACAAAAGGTATGAGGGTTGCATTTGTGGATGGCCAAGTCCTAATGTGGCCAAAGGGAAAGACCATAGATGATGCAATTGTGATTGGAGAGCAAGAGGGAGGTTTGTATAAATTAAAAGGACAACCTGAACATGCCATGGTGCATGAATCCATGGAGCCAAGTGAAATTTGGCATAGAATACATACTCATATGCACTATAGGGCACTTTCAATTGCAAGCAAGGTTGTAAAGGGTCTTCCTGAAATCAAGACCAAACATGAAGGTGTTTGCAAAGGATGTGCAAAAGGTAAGAATATTAAGAAGGCTTTCCCAAGCAGTGAAAGCAAGGCAAAAGATATCCTGGAAATCATCCACTCAGATGTATGTGGTCCTATGTCATCCAGTTCTCTAAGTGGGTATGTTTACTATGTCTAATTTATTGATGACTTCTCCAAGAAGACTTAGGTATACTTCTTGAAAAACAGAGATGACATGTTTGATAAGTTCAAGTAATTCAAAACGTTGATGGAGAATCAAACAGACAAAAAGATCAAAACATTCAGATCCGACAATGGTAGAGAATTCACCTCAGGTGACTTCATGAAGCTTTGCAGTGATTCAGGGATTAAGAGGGAGTTGACTGCTCCTTATAATCCTCAACAGAATGGAGTTGCAGAAAGGAAGAACAGAACAATCATGGAAGCAGCAAGGGCAATGCTGCATGACCAAGATCTACCTATGCATCTATGGGCAGAAGTAGCTAGAACAGCTGTATCTGTGCAGAAAAGAACACCCCACAAGATATTGGACAACAAGACACCAGAAGAGGTCTTTTCTGGTAAGAAACCTGAAGTCAGCTATCTCAGAATATTTGGTTGTCCAGTATACACTCATGTCCCAAAGGAAAAGAGGACCAAACTAGATCCTTCAGGAAAGAAGGGTATCTTTGTGGGTTATAGTGAAAGCTCGAAGGCTTACATAATATACTTTCTAGGGTTCAAGAAGATCAATGTCAGTAGGGATGTAACATTTGATGAAAACTCAACATTCATCAAGTCAAGGAAGGCACCTATCAAAATTTATGAAGAACCTAAGGAAACGAGATTTCAAGACACTACCATAACTAAAGCAATTCCAGAAGTTGTCCGTGAGTTTGAAGATCCACAAGAACCTATAGATCCACCCCGTGAGGATAACTCTCACAAGAGGAAACCTACATGGGCTACAGAGCTCATTCAAGATGCAGAAAGATTTGGCATTCCAGAAGAAGAACACAAAGCAAAGAAGAGAACCAAATCACATACCAGCTATGTTGCTTTACTCTGTGACATTATGAACAAAGAACCTTCCCGTTATGAAGAAGTAGCGGAAAAGAAAGAATGGAAGGATGCCATGGTTGAGGAATACCAATCAATAATGAAGAATGATGTTTGGGATGTTGTCCCAAGACCTAAAGAGAAGTCTATTGTGACTTCCAAATGGATCTACAAAATCAAGCATGCTGCAGATAGCAGTGTAGAGAAATACAAAGCAAGATTCGTAGCTCGTGGATTTTCTCAAAAAGAGGGAATAGATTATGAAGAAAATTTTGCACTTGTAGCCAGGTATACTTCCATCAGAACAGTACTTTCCCTGGCTGCAACAATGAAATGGAAAATACATTAGATGGATGTCAAGACTGCTTTCTTGAATGGTGTAGTTGAAGAGGAAGTATACGTGGAGCATCCACTCGGTTTTGAAATACACGATAGGGATTCATATGTGTGCAGATTGAGGAAATCCTTGTATGGCTTGAAGCAATCTCCCAGAACTTGGTATGGTAGGATGGACAGTTTCCTATCTAGCTTGGGATTTACCAAGAGTAAAGCGGATTCCAACCTCTACTACAAGGTTGAAGAAGGGAATCCTGTGATTCTACTCCTTATGTGAATGAATTATTTGTAACAGGAGATGACAGATTGATTGTAGATACTAAGAGCAAGCTTGTCGCTGATTTTGATATGAAAGATTTGGGAATGATGCATTATTTCCTAGGTATGGAGGTGTGGCAGAATTCAGGTGGGATCTTCCTTGGTCAAGGGAAGTACACAGTAGATATTCTGAAGAGATTTGGGATGATGGATTGCAAGGCCATGGCCACACCCAAGGAATCGAATCTAATGCTTCTATGTGATGCTTCATCTGAGTCGGTTGATGTCTCTATGTATCATCAGATGATTGGGTCCTTGATGTACCAGACGAACACGAGACCAGATATTTGCTTTGCAGTGAACACATTGAGCCAGTTCCTGACAGATCCGAGGAGTGTTCATCTGGTTGCTGTAAAGCATGTTCTGAGGTACCTAAAGGGTACAGTGGATTATGGGCTCAAGTATGAAGCGAATCAAAAGTTTAACTTGTAGGGTTATGTTGATTCATATTGGGCTGGCAGTGCTACAGATAGGAAGAGCACATCTGGGTGCTGCTTCAGTATGGATCAAGTGTGATCTCTTGGTTCAGCAGGAAGAAGTCCTGCGTAGCACTGTGTATAGCTAAGGCAGAGTATGTTGCAGCCTGTTCAGCTAGTTGTGAGGCAGTATGGCTACGGAAGCTACTGTTTGAGTTATTTGATCTCCCATTGGATGCTACTGGTATATTCTGTGATAACCAGAGTTGTGTGAAGCTATCTGAGAACCCATTGTTTCATGACAGGTCGAAACACATAGATATCAAATATCACTATATCAGGGATATGGTGCAGAGAGGAGCCGTGAAGCTCCTGTATGTTGCGACAGACGAGCAAGTTGCAGATGTACTGACGAAGCCACTAGCCAGGGTGAAGTTCGAGTACTTTAGGGAGAGTCTTAGTGTTCTTAAGATCGACGACACTTGGAGGAAGAAGTGATGGACACATTTGCTGAAGCCATCCCAAGCATGTTGGAAGGAGGATCCTTCACATGGCTATGGATGTAAGCGATGGATGATGAGTATCAGGATGATGCTCCAGTTACTGCTCTGTATATGCATCATGTTGGATGTTGGATATGATCAGTTGGATCATTTATATTTGTATGTATGTACGCATCGTGTTGATGCTGGATATGATCAGTTGGATCATTTATATTTGTATGTATGTATGCATCATCTTGATGTTGGATATGATTAGTTGGATCATTTATATTTGTATGTATGTATGCATCGTGTTGATGCTGGATATGATCAGTTGGATCATTTATATTTGTATGTATGTACGCATAGTGTTGATGCTGGATATGATCAGTTGGATCATTTATATGTATGTACGCATCATGTTGGATGCTGGATATGATCGGTTGGATCATTTGTATGTATTTGTATATGCATCATGTTGGATGCTTAGAGCATGTATCTGTATCAGGTGGATACATTGTATGATCAGGTAGATCATGTATTTCATTAAGGCTTTCACAGGTTGCAGTTATCAAGGGGGATTGGATACCTGTGTATAGTTTAAGTTCTCGACGCGTTTCGGACTGCATAGTTGAGTCCATCTTCAGGAGAAAACAAATCTCAATTAAAAGCTGTACGAATTTTTATATTATTTATATTGTTGTGTTATGATCTTCAGTTTAAATTTTAAGAGCCGACTTTAATTCATTAATGTGACAATGTACAAATACAATTTATTAATTAAATGTAACGAAGTAAATACTTAATGATAACTAATGTATATATGTAAATTATCTTTTTAATTTTTATTTAATTTTTTAACCCTAATTTTAATTAAATGTTACGTTTTGTTGTTCTAATAGTATAACTAAAGTATAAGATATAGGGTAACATTTTTAAAAATAATATTAACAAACTTTTAATTATTTATTGAGTATAGTTTAATATTAAGAACATAATTAAATTGTCATTTTACAACACAACAAAACGTAACATTTAATTAAAATTAGGGTTAAAAAATTAAATAAAAATTAAAAAGATAATTTACATATATACATTAGTTATCATTAAGTATTTACTTCGTTACATTTAATTAATAAATTGTATTTGTACATTGTCACATTAATGAATTAAAGTCGGCTCTTAAAATTTAAACTGAAGATCATAACACAACAATATAAATAATATAAAAATTCGTGCAGCTTTTAATTGAGATTTGTTTTCTCCTGAAGATGGACTCAACTATGCAGTCCGAAACGCGTCGAGAACTTAAACTATACACAGGTATCCAATCCCCCTTGATAGATCATGTATGTTGATATGTATCATGTATTTGTATTTGTATTAGGTGGATACAATGTATGATCAGGTGGATCATGTATGATGATATGTATCAGGTAGATACTTGGTGTGCATTAGGTGGATGCATTGTATGATCAGGTTGATCATGATGATGAGCTTCAGGATGTTGCTCCAGATGATATGTACCAGGATGGTACAAGTGATGATGATCAATATGATCATGGGCATCATGATGATGCCTCGTGCGATGATGATCCATTGGATCATGAGTATCAGGTTGATACTTGGAGGTCAGAGATGATATGAGGCGGGTTGTGCAAATAGCATGTAATCAGTCCTGGGAGATCTTGCCGGTCGTGCTGCAACACATAAATGTTCCTGGGGTACTCTTTCCGGTATTGCTATGTAGTATGTAATCAGTCCTCAGATATCTGATAGGTTGAGCTGTGTGCTCGTAATCAGTCCTAGGATGAGGTATTACTACGGAGACATGTAATCGGTCCTGGAGATCCGAGAGGTTGAGTTGTGTGCTCGTAATTAGTCCTGGGATGCTCTTTAGAGATTTTTCCGGTCATGTTGCGGCACATAAATGTTCTTGGGATGCTCTTTAAAGGTTTTGTCTATCCACATGTAATCAGTCCTGGAGATCCGAGAGGTTGAGCTGTATGGTCGTAATAAGTCCTGGGATGCTCTTTAGAGATCTTGTCGGTCATCCTGTGGCACATAAATGTTCGGATGCTCTTTAAAGTTATTGTGGAGTAGATGCATGTAATCAGTCTTGGAAGATCTTGCCAGTCGTGCTTAGGCACATAAATGTTCCTGGGATACTCTTTTCGGTACTGCATCCACACATAAAATTAGTCCTGAGAGGCCACCTCTATCAGACTGTTCGCACAGATGATGAAGACCTGTAGGTGGTGGGCCTACATCCAGTATGAAAAAGGACTGGCTCTATAGAACTTCCTATGACGAGTAGATTCAGAGATTGGTTGAGATAGAAGCAGGAGCAGTGATGATGATGATGATGATGATGATCCCGAGAAGAAGACTTGTCTAGCATAAATGTGTCGAGAAATACCTTCCTAGTTAAGAGGGAGTGTTGATGTATATGTAACATCGGAATGTATTTCATCTATGTATTTCATATATATTTATTGTACCCTTATAAGAGATGTGTTATTCCTCTATAAGGAAGTGCCATCATGTGGATTGACAAGTGTCGCAAGTGTGTGTACTTGCCGATGGGTTATTAGACCACCATGTGTGGGATCAAACCTAAAATATATATTATATTGTGGATGTATCTAGATAGACAAGTCGGCCCCATAAGGTCACTGGGAAAACAGGTTAAGTATAAATAGAGATCGGGAGATCTCTGTTTGGATCATTCGCAAAGACATATTTCTCTCACTCAGAAAGTGGCGCACTAGTGAGGAGGAGGATCATCTGCTCTAGGAGACTATCTCAAGTGTATTTTGGTTGTACTTTGGTTGAGCCATTGCTCTCTCTATCTCTGAGGAAGTTGTGGGGTTTTTCACTTTAGGTTTTTCCCCACGGAAACTCTGTGTCTCTTGTCTCTCATGATTTTGATTCTTGTGATGCTTGTCATGCTTATTGTGATTGTTATGCATTGATATACTGTATATGTTATTCTCTCAGTAAAGATCCAATATTATTATGAATTAATGCTCAAATTTTAAAAAAGAGCAATGTAAGTAAGGAAAAGAAACTCTAAGGCTCACAACAAACAAATCAATGATTTGACGAAGACTTGTCCTAGAAAGTTTTTCAAAGGAAAAATATTTGAGCTTGGAGAACAAAGTGGAAAGAAAAGAAGGATAAGAGATGCTTCAAATGGAAAGGTAAACCTCAAAGGTTACTCCAAAGCATCAAGAACCCTAAAGAGCACTAAGCCAAGAAAACAGTAGGCAAGCGAACCAAAGATGGCCTTACAATCACAAATACTCAAAAGGAAGCAAACTGAAAGACCTCAACTTACTTGGACTGAAACTGACAAAGCAATCAGGAGGTATGTAGACTCAAAAAGCTTTTGAAAATAGCCTAAGGACTCTAACTTGGGATCAAAACCTAAATCAAAGGTCAAAGCACCGTCAAAGTGTGCTTAGTGTTTCCACAAACAATGAATGTTACCAAACAAAGGTTTGTATACCTGCAACAAGCATCTAGGGTACAGAAGTGCAGCTATGTCCAACTAGGAACAGAGCACGGTCTTCAAAAAGAGTCACAAACAAACAAGACACCTCAAAAGTACTCAAGCAAGCAAAAGATGACCTAAGGGACTTAGGAGAGGCAAACAAGACTCAACACGGGCATAAAGACCTCAAGGATCAGTTAAGAAAGCAAGGCAAAAGACTGGACATCAAACCAAACAAGTGCAAATCAAAACCCTATAGCAAATAGAGAGTTATAGGGGTATGCGCTACTGTGTAGTGCATAAACCAACGCACATTGGGATATGTGCTCTACTATGAAGTAGACAAAGTAATGCTCATCATCAGGTATGCGCTACTATGTGTATAGGAGACTAGCGCACATGTCATAGGAGGTCTGCAACAGGCTCTAAAAACTTCCAACTGGGATGAGTCAAGCAAGGGAAAGCAAGTACAAGTGACCTACAGGGCCTCTCAAAGGATCAAAAAGATCAAAAATTACTGGAAGGAAAGTTAAATGAGTCTCCTAGAACAGAAAACAATCGGTCCCCAGCGGAGTCACCAGTCTGTTGTTTGGGAATTCTACCGTATATCGAGGAGAGTGACACTACCAACTTCTGGGGTGACAGGTAAATACATTAATCATATCACATGGGATTTTACAAAAGGAAAGAGATCAAGGTTCTTAAAGGAATACCTTATTAACGAAGTTCGATCCTAGCTTCCGCTTGCTCCTTCGATCGATCCTCCACTTGATCTTTCGTTTAATGAACCTGCAATACAAAGATACCTTCCTCAATGTATCTTGACTGATATAAAAATGATGAAATTGAAATACAATTTAAACATCAAATAGAATCAAGCATTTAATCCAAACAAATATGCAATCCATTAGACATTTGATTGGGACGGGAAGGGCATTTCAACCTTTATTGTTAAAAGCAAATAATCAGTACAAGTATACCTGATCATTCAGAGTGCTTGTGCAACCGGATCTTGGGCTCCTGCTCTTCACACTAACTTTGGAATTCCTCCAGGGTAACAACCCTTAATGCATAGTTTCTTCTCTTGCTCTCTCATCTATCCCCCTTGTATTTATGGGACAAGGTAGGCAATTTGGATCGAGAGGTAGTTTGATTGGGAAGTTGGGGAAGTTGCAAAACCAACTTCAACTAATCCCAATTTGTCAAATTAATATATTTTTTATTACTTTTTAAGATGTGCATGAGTATTTCACAGTAGAGTAGCGCACAATATGAAACTTTACTGCTTTACAACAGTGTTTGCATGATTTTTAAAGGTGTGCGCTAGTTTTCTTAAGAAAATTAGGGCATACTAGCGGGTGTGTGCTACTGTTATGCATGTGGAGTAGGGCACATTCCAAGAAATGCGCTACTATGATGCTTGTAGGGTAGCGCACATGTCAAAAGGTAGGGTAAAATAGGGTTTTGTCAGCTGCTGAGGGGCAAATCAATTCCATGCATCATCTAGGGCAATCTTGCTCTTCAATCCATGTTGTCCTTTTATGTGATCGATAGCTTAATGTGATCACTGATGGAGAAGTGCAGATTTGACCTATAACACTTGGGACTAGTTCATGGAGTGTATGAGTTCATATTTGGATCTACTTGTTTCTTGACCACCTCTTGGCCTATAAAGGGAAGCCATTGACATGCCTTTTTTAGAGAGGAGGAAGAGAAAATTTATGCTGCTGGATTTATGTTGGAGCTTCCTCATATCCCACCTATTCCAATGTTTCTAAGCATTTCTAACCTCCCTTGCCACCTTCCTCCATTGTGAAATATTTTCTCTCCATTGTTGTACCATCCACTTAACATATAGTTTAGACAAGAAGGACCTCCCTAAGGGAGATTGTTGGCTTCCCTTGAAGCTCAAACCTCCTAGGTGTTGTACAAATTGACCATTGGGAAATAAAAATTGGTTTTCCATACCTTTAAGTGCTATTGGAGTTTGCATTCTTCCCCCATTTCCTTTTTATTGCATTTTTTTCAATTTTCTTTATTTTATGTGAATTCCACTAACAATCTCTTGTAGGATAATTGGGAGGAAAACCAACTACCCAGACAAGGGATCCAAGGATTGAGGCTTTGATGCATACTACAATGCCTAGCCCCTAACCAAGTGGAGTGATGCACACTTGTGCAATTTTTTCCACAACAATTCTAATGGCGACTCCACTTATTTTTGTTTATTTCTTTTAAACTAGGTTGTTTTATGTTGGGTGGTTAATTCTGGGTGTTTATCATTTGTAGGAGATTAGGTTCACCACTTACTATTCCATAATTCCCCTCCTGTCGATCACAATTAGTTTTTACACAATAGCGGGGATCCTAGCCTCTCGGTCGTGCTAGTCGTGTGGAAACACTTTCGATAGTTGCGCTAGCCGTGCAGGTAACTAGTTCACAAACCACGCGACATTCTATTGTTTTAACTGCACACCTTGTCCGTGTTCTACCCATGCGTGACATTCTGTTTTGTATTTTTCCGTGCTACCATGCGACAAAGTATTGTTTTCCCGCGCTACGGTTATTTGATTTGATTTTTATCTGCATGCAATAATCTTGCATCCCCATTGTTGCTCACTATTGAACTTAAATTAAGTTACTCTGAAACAATTACTTACTTTTTAAGTAATTAGTCCACATAGAACAGGATTAGGGAGTGAAGAGTTCATATCTCTCAAAACTTACCTAGGTAACCAACTTTGAGGCTTTCAACGTGTGAAGAACCTGCAATAATTAATTAATGCAAATACACAAGATATCAGAAATAACAGAACTCAGAATCACTTTTATATTGATCACGGGCCACTTCGAGGGGGCAACCTCCTTTGAGCAAGCTCAATACAATTAACTTCACGGTGCCTTCAATGACCTCAACACACACTTATATACTAAGTCTATGCCCAATACTATGAGTCAAAACCATGGGACATCTAATACTACGGGATGACTTACAAAGCATATACGTCCAATACTATGGGTCAATACTATGGGCTAATATAAACTACGGATCAACAAATACTACGGGACAACTTACAAAGCATATGCGTCCAACAAAAATATACTAACATAGTAAAGAGAAGGGTTGACATAGGTTCCTAACATCCCCTCTCCCTTAGAAAAAGCTTTGTCCTCAAAGCTTTGGTTGGAGAAATTGTTGCAGAATCTGAAGGAGTGGTTCCCCGGTAGCATCCTCGAGTTGCATTTCGGGCCACTGATGCCTTTGGAGTGTCAGGAGGATTCCTTGGAAGACTGTAGATGAAGAAGAACCCTGTCAGCTGCGTGGAAAATGCGCTCATAACGGTGCTGATCGGCATGTTGTTTCAGGCGAATTCTGGCCATGTGAAGATTGTCCTGCAGAATGAGAAGAATCTGATCACGGTTTCGAAGAACCAAGTCAATTTCCTGAACTGGGGAGCTGCTAAGGGTGTATGGAAGAAGAACTGGCGGTGTTTTTCCATAGACTGCTTCATATGGTGTCCTTTGAGATGTGGTATTGTACCACCAGAACGCTGCTAGGAAATCCGTAGAAATAGTTGGCCAAAGATGTGTAGGGATGGGCAAGGGTTTGAGCAATACTGAAAGGAGTGTCGTTTCACCCTTGTTGACTTGGAAAGTATCATCGTTAGCCACCATCTGTTGAATTGTCATTTTTAGTCCCTGCCAAAAGAAGTTACATTGTTCCCGGTAATACATTTTGCAGAACCCAGAGTGCCATGTTGATGAAGAAGCATGGAGTTCATAGAAGAGATAGCCCTGTTGAACATATTGCAATCAATTTGGAACAAGCAAAGAAAGAGCTGTAAGAGGAATTGGGTCATCAATTGTGCGAGAAGGAGCATCTTCCACCATATTGTCCTTACCCTTCTTGTAAGTGATCACATAGGGATAACCCATGAGTTGGATAACCCATTTCAGGTGTGTTGGGGAGGAGACCCATTGGTCCAGAAAATTTTCTAGACTCTGGAGATCAGTCTTGATGCGGAAATAATTCCCTAATAGGTATGGATGGCACTTCTCTACTGCATGCAAAATAGCCATCATTTCCTGCTGAGAGGTTGACGTGGCTAAATTCTTACTAGAAAGGTCTCTTGAAGGCAGCAAGCGCATTGGTTCAACAAAGATACCTGCATATCTATCCAAGGAAGTAGTGGAGACTGTTGATGGGTGCATCTGAATGGAATTGAGCTGAGCGATGACACCATGTGAATTCTTCTTAAGGATTTTTTCCAGGCGATGTGAACTGATGATGTAGAGAGACCTTGGTTGTAAGCCCATAAATTTGTGTTGTGCCCCATTAACTTTAAACTGCATCCAAAGTTCAGCAAAATCCCATAAGATGGGGCCAAGTGTATGTAACCATTGAACCCCCAAAACCACATCACATCCGCCTAAGGACAAGGCAAACATGTCAGAGCATAGGTTATAATTTTCCATATAGATATGCACATTGTGACACTTCCCCTTGCAAGGTAAGGTGCCCCCATTGGAAACCATGACTTCAAAGTTGGAGCAAGGATGGACAAAACAATCAGCCTGTTTTGCAATCTGAGGGTCAATGTAGTTATGAGTGCTACCAGAATCAATGAGTATGGTAAGAGGGAGCTTCTTGAAGTATCCCCTGACCCGCATTGTTTGTGAGGTGGTGACGCCAGTTACAGCATGGAGAGAGATCTCAGGTGGGTCATCCTGAGATGGGGTGTCAATAGGCGGGTGTTGAATGTCAACCTGATCATCTACTGTATCTGTAGCTTCTTCACCAAGTTCTAAGGTAGGCGGTGAATCCACATCCAAGAGATAGAGCTTTTGTTGAACACATCTATGTCCCCGAGTGAATTTCTCATCACAATTATAGCAAAGCCCTTTTTCTCGGCGTGCCTGCATTTCTATTTCAGACAAATGCTTGATAGGAGTTGGTTGAGGAGAAGGCGTGATGGGAGGTCGTTAAGAACCCATATTTCTGAGGCGAACAAAGGTGGGTTCGGAGCGTTGTTGAGCTACGATCTTGTCCTCGGCAAGCTTAGCCAACCCTAGGACTTCCATCATTGTGTTGGGACAAAACATTTTGACCTCTGAGTGGATTTCATCCTTGAGACCACTGATAAAACAACTCCTGTAGAATTCATCAGATAATCCTTCAGTGTGATTGGCCAATTTCTCAAATTCTGTCTGATACTCTCTCACTGTGCCAATTCGGTGAAGTTTAGTGAGTGCTCCTATGAAATCATCAAAAGCACTAGGACCAAATCGTGGCAAAATGAGTTGGCAAAAATCTGTCCAGTTTGGCTCGGGATGAGCTTTGATGTACCAACGGTACCATTGAAGGGCTTCCTGTTCCAAATGAAAGTATGCAAGTGGAACTTTTTGGGCATCAGAAGTATTATGCAGACTGAAATATTGTTCTGCTCAATATATCCATCCAATCGAATCAGTACCATTGAAGCAAGGAAAATCAAGCTTCGGCCCACGAAAATTGCTGGAAGAAGAGAACCCGGTGGCTGCAAAAGATTCTGTCTGTCTGGTATTGTTCATGGCTGAATGCTGAAGATGGAGGCTGAGAAATTTTTCATCCAGATCTTGGAGTTTGGTTTGGATGGCTGCAAGTGCTTCCTCCATGGTGTGTGCTCCTGCACGGGTGACAACCATAACCAGTTTTTTTTTTTCGGTGGAATGGGTAGAAAAACATAAACATAAGCTGATTTAGTAAAGGGAAATTTGGATTGGGGAAACAATCTGATGGGTAATTGGGGTTTGATTAGATTTTGGACACTGTCGAAAGGACAAGAAGGAAAAAAGGGGAATTTCAGAAGCGGGGTGATAGAATGAGAAAATTTGGCATAGAGGGACAAAGAAGCAGAATTCAGAAAGGAACTCTGTGGTAAAATTTGAAGGTGATTGGGTGAAATCTGAGGAAGTTATGGCAAACCCTAAAAATAGACAAATGTGGGATTTTAGGCTTTGGGAAGGGGAATTGGGGATAGGCTCCTCAGGAATGAAAGATGCAGAATGGGATACAGGGGTTCCCCAAAAATTTCAAGGGAAACAGAGTGAAAAAAAGGGAGATATGGAGAAAAAACTGGTTTTTTTTTTTTTTTTTTTTTTTGTTTTTTTTTTTTGTTTTTTTTTTTTTTTTTTGATCGGCAACAGCGGCACGGAAGGGATCGAAAACGACGACTATATCTGGAACGAATTTCCGAATAGATCTGAAACAGATGGATCTGGAGCGAAAGTGATCGGCAACAGTTCAACTTAAAATAGATATGGACCCCAGGGATGTGCGGCTTCCTAACAGTTCAGGGATTTCACTCGGCCACCAATGCTGTCTGACGGCTTGCGTATTGGGGCAGTACCCCTCACTCCATGGCTCAGGTAAAACTAATAATCACTTTGCCACAAAAAATAGCTCTTGGTTTACCTCACGGGTGGAAACTAGTCAATCAGGTAGGGGTCGTTGCCCTTTTCGCTGGCAGGTCCTCTCAATGGGCTAGCTACTTCAGGGTTGCTCTGGTACTCCTCACAATAATTTTTAGGGCTTATGCCCAAGTACTTCCCACAGTTAAGTGGATAGGGATTATTCCCAAATCCGAACCTGCAACAGATGCGAAAAAAAAAATTGGCAGAAATTTCACCCAGCGAGCCCAAGAAAGTGCTCTGATACTAGATGTGAAGAACCTGCAATAATTAATTAACGCAAATACACAAGATATCAGAAATAATAGAACTCAGAATCACTTTTATATTGATCACGGGCCGCTTCGAGGGGGCAGCCTCCTTTGAGCAAGCTCAATACAATTAACTTCACGGTGTCTTCAATGACCTCAACCAACACTTATATACTAAGTCTATGCCCAATACTATGAGTCAAAACCATGGGACATATAATACTACGGGACGACTTACAAAGCACATGCATCCAACAACAATATACTAACATAGTAAAGAGAAGGGTTGACATAGGTTCTTAACATGGTAACCAACTGAAAAGTACTTTCTGAACACCTTGGGGAACATTTTCCTATATAAGAATTCCTTTTGGTTTGATAAATGTTGGCGCCACTTTCCATAGGGCTATGGATATAGCTTTCAGGGGGTTAATGCATAGCTCTGTTATTGTTTATCTTAATGATATTACAATTTATTCAAAAAAGAGGCATGATATTCTGTTTGCTCTTAAATAGGTATTTGAACGGTGCAAAAAGTATGGGATCTCACTAAATCCAAAGAAATCCATTTTTTCTGTTACAGAGGGTAAGCTTTTGGGATTCATTGTTTCAAAGAATGGCATGGTCATTTTTTTTTCCAGAAATGGATCGGCAATAGTGGCGTGGAAGGGATCCGCAATAGATGGATCTGCAACGACGCAAAAGGGATCGAAAACGGCTGGATCTGAAACGACGACTGAAGCTGGAACGACTTTCAGAATATATCTAAAACGGCTAGATCTGGAGTGGAAGTGATCGGAAACAGTTCAACTGAAAATAGATATGGACCCTAGGTATGTACGGCTTCCTAACAGTTCAAGTGTTTCACTCAGCCACCAATGTTGTCTGACGGCTTGTGTATTAGGGCAGTACCCCTCACTCCATGGCTCAGGTAAAACTGATAACCGCTTTGCCACAAATGATAGCTCTTGGTTTACCTCACGGGTGGGAACTAGTCAATCAGGAGGGGTCATTTCCCTTTTCGCTAGAAGGTCCTATCAATGGGCCAGCTACTTTGGGGTTCCTGTGGTACTCATCACAATGAGTTTTAGGGCTTATGCCCAAGTACTTCCCACAGTTAAGCGGATAGGGATTATTCCCAAATCCGAACCTGCAAGAGGTGCAAAAAAAAATTTGGCAGAAATTCCACCCAACGAGCCCAAGAAAGTTCTCTGATACCAGATGTGAAGAACCTGCAATAATTAATTAATGCAAATACACAAGATATCAGAAATAACAGAACTCAGAATCACTTTTATATTGATCACAGGCCACTTCGAGGGGGCAACCTCCTTTGAGCAAACTCAATACAATTAACTTCACAGTGCCTTCAATGACCTCAACACACACTTATATACTAAGTCTATGCCCAATACTATGAGTCAAAACAATGGGACATATAATACTACGGGATGACTTACAAAGCATATGTGTCCAATACTATGGGTCAATAATATGGGCTAATATAAACTACGGATCAACAAATACTACGGGACGACTTACAAAGCATATGCGTCCAACAACAATATACTAACATAGTAAAGAGAAGGGTTGACATAGGTTCCTAACACAACGCGCCTCATTGTTGTCACTAGTGTTCAATACCTATCTTGTTTATGCTCAATTGACATGTTTTTAGGATCAAAGCTAGTGTAGAATCCACTTTTTGCGCACAAGCAAGGACATAAAGAATATCGTCCCCCTAAGTATGCTCTTCTCCTTGCACTTCTTGTCATCTTCGTGAATCAGAAAAGGGTGAGAATTGTGAAATACCTCCATTGCACACTTTTTATTAGTTAGCATTTTGATTTGCAAAGCACCTTGAGCATCTTTTAGAGTTAAAAGTACATCTACTTTTGCATTTACTTTATACTCTTCTAGTTAATTTGCTGACAATTGATTTGATTTCATCACATGTGTTTTCACCACTATCGCACACTAAGAGACCTAAAGAATCTTTTGATCCAAGTATGCTCTTCACCTCGCACTTCTTGTGAGCTTGGTGAATCAGAAAGGTAGAAATTGTGAAATACCTCTCTTACACTCCCTAAGTGAAATTCAACCCCTTAAAATCAACTTTGTAAATGCCAACCAACTAAAATCCTCCATAGGAGGTCACAAAATAACCATTTAGTTAGGTAGGATTGATTGGGTTAGGCATCCATTAATGCCCACCAATCCAGTTTGATTAGCGATATTTTGAAACATATCATTGTTGACGTATAGGGTACTTTCAAAATCCAGCTATAAGCAAGTGTTCAAAGAAAAACTGGATCAGAAGTGCACCGTGACCAAGGAGGTGAAAGCCAAGGTATAGATTCCCTGCTCTCCCCTACGAGTCACTTAGCTCGTTGTAGGGAGACAACACTATACTTTGTAGGCCGAACCACTGATCCACACTTAACGCAAGGTAACCTAGTGGCCAAAATTAGGGCATCACCAAGGAGAAATTATGGGTGGAATTGAATCCTGAATTTATCTATTTCCATTGGTAGGTGTTGCCAAGTCTTCTTGATTGGAACATTGGCCCCATTGCTCGTAGTACTAGCTCTTTGTTACCTCCCCTAGTCGATTGGTGTGTGGATCCCATGATCACCATCAATTGTACTTTTGGGAGGCCTAATAATAGTTGAGAGGAAGGACGTTAAGTCTATTTAGGAAATTTACATTTATTTTCTTTTTAAATACAAGTTCACTAACTCATACTTAAAAATAAACTACAAGTTCACTTACTTCTATATTATGATCTTCCATGACCTTGGTCTCGAAATTCTCACGGAGTTTTGACAAATACATCCACCCACATTGCGGACTACATCCATGAGTGGCATCGATGTCGCACATTGTGTAGAATCAAAATAGAACCACCTTTCTTGTTAGATTCGTTCATCAAATCACTTCAACTAGCCATAGCTAAAGATGTCAGCACCTCCATGCCACAAAGTGAGGAAGAGACTATTATGAAATCCCAACATTTTGATCTCATATATGCACAATCTAGCTACCTTACACTATCCTCCCTGATGCCCCCAAGCATTGGTCATTGGATCCTACACCTGTGGGTATGTCACATTCGGAGGATGGGATTATTGGGTCCATTTCCCACTTAGGAAAGATTCCTCCTACTACTTCAGTGCCATTTAATATAGCTCCTCAATACCCATCCATTCCACTTGCATCGGTACCCCCATCCCCCGGTACCAACCCCACTAGTTGGTTAGTTAAAGTATTGACCCTATAGTCCTACTTATCCAAACGTTAACCAAATGACAACGGTTCCTCAACTGCAAATGGCACAAGCCATTGCTACATCCACATCTTATGGAGCAAAAATCATGTTTATCGTACCCCCAGGGTATAACCCTTATTATGCATTTCCATGCGAAACTGGTTAGCAACCCACATGTCACATGGGGTTGAACCTAGTTCAACCTTCCTTCACTCAACAAGCTCAATAGTTCTAGTAGTTGCACACCACAAATACGTAGAATGATTAGATGATCCAGATTTATTTGAGAATGAAATGAAAGAGCATATATATATATTCACATACATATATATATATGGAAATAAACACAACGATACAGTAAACACATATTCTGTTAAATAGTGGAAATAGAACAGGTTGTAAAATGAAACAACTAGAATGGTTGTAGCTATCTCTGAGAAGAGATGTGGCTACTATGCTCATCCATGCCAAGATGAATACAAAAAGAGGCCGAAAGGGCCTATTTATCATAAGCACGAGGGAAAGTGTTAAATTTTGAGCATTAATTCACAATACTCTTGAATCTTTACTGAGAGAATAACATATACAGTATATCAATGCATAACAATCACAATAAGCATGACAAGCATCACAAGAATCAAAAGCATGAGAGACAAGAGACACAGAGTTTCCGTGGGGAAAACCCTAAGGTGAAAAACCTCACAATTTCCTCAGATATAGAGAGAGCAATGGCTCAACCAAAGTACAACCAAAATACACTTGAGATAGTCTCCTGGAGCAGATGATCCTCCTCCTCACTAGTGCGCCACTTTCTGAGTGAGAGAAGTGTGTCTTTCCGAATTATACAAATAGAGATCTCCCGATCTCTATTTATACTTAACCTGTTTTCCCAGTTACACTATGGGGCTAACTTGTCTATCTAGATACATCCACAATATAATATATATTTCAAAGTCGGCCCCACACATGGTGGTCTAATAACCCATCGACAAGTACACACACTTGCGACACTTGTCAATCCACATGATGACACTTCCTTATAGAGGAATAACACATCTCTTATAAGGGTACAATAAATATATATGAAATACATAGATGAAATACATTGTGAAGTTACATATACATCAACACTCCCTCTTAACTAGGAAGGTCTTTCTCGACATAGATCTGCTAGACAAGTCTTCTTCTCGGGATAATCGTCATCAATGCATCGTCATCATCATCGTCACTGCTGCTGTTATCTAAACCAATCTCTGACTCTACTCGTCATAGGAATTTCTACAGAGCCAGTCCTTTTTCATACTGGATGTAGGCCCACCACCTGCAGGTCTTCGTCATCACTGGTCATACTGTAGAATCCTCAGGACTTATTATGTGCATCACAAAACCTTGAAAGAGCATCCTAGGCTGTTACGAGCACACGGCTCTACCTATAGGATCTCCTAGAGCCATATTATATGTCACCTCACCAAAAAACCTTGCAAGAGCATCCCAGGCTATTACGAGCACACAACTCTACCTATAGGATCTCCCAGGGACAGATTATATGTGGTCACCACAAAACCTCGCAAGAGCATCCCAGGCTGTTATGAGCACACAACTCTACCTATAGGATCTCCCAGGGACAGATTATATGTGGTCATGGAAAAACCTCTCAAGAGCATCCCAGGACTTATTACGAGCACACAGCTCAACCTATCGGATCTCCCAAGGACATATTATATGCCATAGGAAAAAACCTCGAAAGAGCATCTGCTAGATATCCCAGGGCCAGATTAAATGCCATAGGAAAAACCTTGAAAGACTATCTGCAGATCTCCCAGGGCCAAATTATATGTCCTCCCAGAGCAAAACCTCAAAAGAGAATTTTCCAGATATCTCAGGGCCAGATTACATGCCATAAGAAAAACCTCGAAAGACTATCTGCAAATCTCCCAGGGCCAAATTATATGCTCATCTGCACAACCTGATCCACGGCCATAGAGTATCAACTTGATACTCACCATACATCATCCTAATGTACACATGATCATTTTGATCATCATCACTGCAACATCCTATTGCATATCAACTGGAGCAACGTCCTGAAGCTCTTCATCCATGATCATCCTGATCATACAATGCATCTACCTGATACATATCATCATACATGATCCACCTGATACAAATACAAATACATGATACATATCACCATACATGATCTACCTCATCATACAATGTATCCACCTGATACATATACAGATACATGGTCCAAGAATCCAAAATTATGCATATACAAAATACATACGAATGATCCTACTGATCATATCCAACATCCAACATGATGCGTTCATACATATAAATGATCCAGTTGATCATATCTAGCATCCAACATGATGCGTACATACATATACATATAAATGATCCAACTGATCATATCCAGGATCCAACATGATGCGTACATACATATACATATAAATGATCCAACTGATCATATCCAGCATCCAACATGATTCATACATACATATATAAATGATCCAACTGATTCAGAACATCATCCCGATGCTCATCATCCAACGCTTACATCCACAGACATGTGAAGGATCCTCCTTCCAACATGCTTGGAATGGCTTCAGCAAATGTGTCCATCACTTCTTCCTCGAAGTGTCATCAATCTGAAGAACACCAAGCCTCTCTCTGAAGTACTCGAACTTCACTCTGGCTAGTGGTTTCGTCAGCACATCTGCAATCTGCTCGTCCGTCGCAACATACAGGAGCTTCACAGCTCCTCTCTGCACCATATCCTTGATATAGTGATATTTGATCTCTATGTGTTTCGACCTATCATGAAACAATGGGCTCTCGGATAGCTTCACACAGCTCTGGTTATCACAGAAGATACCACTAGCATCCAACAAGAGATCAAATAACTCAGACAGTAGCTTCCGTAGCCATACTGCCTCACAACTAGCTGAATAGGCTACAACATACTCTTCCTCAGTTGTACTCAGTGCTACACAGGATTGCTTCCTGCTAAACCAAGAGATCACACTTGATCCCATACTGAAGCAGCACCTAGATGTGCTCTTCCTATCTATAGCACTGCCAACCCAATCTGAATCAACATAACCCTGTAGGTTAAACTTTTGATTCGTTTCATACTTGAGCCCATAATCCTCTGTACCCTTCAGGTACCTCAGAACATGCTTTACAGCAACCAGGTGAACACTCCTCGGAGCTATCAAGAATTGACTCAATGTGTTCATAGCAAAGCAAATATCTGGTCTCGTGTTTGTTAGGTACATCAAGGACCCAATCATCTAACGATACATAGAGATATCAACTGGCTCAGATGAATCATCACATAGAAGCTTCAGGTTCGATGCCATAGGTGTGGCCATGGCCTTGCAATCCATCATCCTGAATCTCTTCAAGATATCTACTGTGTACTTCCCTTGACCAAGGAAGATCCCAACTGCACTCTGCCACACCTCCATACCTAGGAAATAGTGCATCATTCCTAAGTCTTTCACATCGAACTCGATAGCAATCTTCCTCTTAGTATCTGCAATCAATATGTCATCTCCTGTTACAAATAAGTCATCCACATATAGGAGTAGAATCACAGGATTCCCTTCCTCAACCTTGTAGTAAAGGTTGGAATCCGCTTTACTCTTGGTAAAGCCCAAACTAGATAGAAAACTGTCCATCCTACCATACCAAGTTCTGCACATATATGACTCCCTATCATGTGTCTCAGAACCAAGTGGCTTCTCCACATACACTTCTTCTTCAACTACACCATTCAAGAAAGTTGTCTTGAAATCCATCTGGTGTATCTTCTATTTCATTACTTTTATATTTCTCTATGCTATCATCTGCAGCATGCTTGATCTGATAGATCCATATGGAATTCATAACAAACTTCCTTTCAGGTCTTGGGACTGCATCCCAAACATCATTCTTCATGATCGACGGATCATGGCATTCTTCTATTTCTTCATCCGAGATCCTGGGAACTTCAATATATTCAATATATAATTTTGTTGCTGAACAAATGTTGTAGATCTTCTTTTGTAGGTGATGACATACGATCTTTCCTAAAAGACAAGTTAAATTGGATGATTAGAAACATCTCATAATTTTTAGAACAAATTCTTTCACATAAATAAATATGTCATACAGTCATGCAATTGTTTAAGCCAGTGTTTCAATAGAACATTTATCCATGTTCCATAGCTTTCTAGATGCGTTCCAGTCTCTACCAGAACATTGTTAAGAGTTTGCACTACTCCCAACATGTCAGCAAAGAGGTTTCATTCTAGATAAGTAGCAATGGAATGTTGTACAGTGCCATAGGCCACTTACCCATCATATTCATATTAGTAGTATACTGTTCATTAATGCAATCATTCTAATATGCACAATACATATCCTAAGTCTAGGAACATGAGCATATACATCATTGAACAATTTCATTTAAATAAACAAATATGCAAGAAATGATAATTAAAATACTTATCTTTGTTTGTTTGTTGGGTGGACTCCCTCTGAGTCTTTGCTTCCTTGCAAGAGATGCTAGAGTCCTAATCTGAAGTAGCTTCTTCTACACCTTTCTGTTGTGGAATGTAGAGAGATGGTCAACTCCCTCTGAATATCTGCATCCTTGCAGAAACCACTGGAGTGTGCTCTCTCTTGATCTTTGCTTCCTGGATTACCTGTTCTTGAACTTATATTCATTATAGATCCCTATGCATGCTTGTTAGTATCATCATTGTGTTATCCTCGAAGTCTCATACATAATCAAACATTCATTAGTATAATCTTAATATTATCAAAACACAATAATCTCAAGCATGTATAGTCAGGATCATTTCAAACAGAAATAATAAGCATTCTTATGGTTAGTTATAAACATAATATACCTAAACCCATGATTATTCAAACCTATGACTCTTTTGGTTAGTCATGTCATCAATTAAGGTAAGAAACATAATATGCATAAGTCCTAGATTACTTAAACTTGTAACCTCAAGAGTAATCATTATCAATCATACAAAAGTATACGATATATATAACAAAACATACCTGGTCATCATATTTGCTAGTTATGTCTAGCAATGTGTTCTTGTTCTCTTTAATGACCTGCATATCTCATTAGTTAACTTTTGCAAAAACAAACTATACATACCTCTATGTGATCCATGACTATGGATGAATCTTTGTTTTCATAGCATGTTCGGGTTGTCCCTTTAATTTGTACAATCCTCCCTCTTACTCTCCAATCACTACTGCATCATCGATTGTTTTACCCTTTGGCCACATTAGGACTTGGCAATCCACAAATGCAACCCTCATACCTTTTGCATCCAATGCAGAGATGGAGAGTAGGTTCTTCTTGAGCCCAGGTACATAAAGGACTTCTTTCATCTTCAATGATTTTCCAGAATCTAGGTTGAAGGAGGCTTCACCACTTCCTTTGATGGGGTATTGATAATCATCCCCAAGTTTCACTTTATCGGGTGATTCATGTTTAGATAGATTTACAAAAGATTCTTTAAACCCATTCATGTGTTTAGAAGCCCCACTATCAATTAACCAATCATTACAACCATGTGAGATAGTACCTGTGAGAGCAGAGATAAGAACATACTCTTCTTCACTTGATGAGTCATCATCACTTTCTGCCCTAGCTTTCTTCTTTGGAGGTTCATCATCTTTAGCAGCATGAACATGGAACTTTCTCTTGCTGCCCTTCTTCTTCTTGCTGGAGATGTTGTTGTAATCCCTTTTGTTCTTGGGACATTCTAAAGCAAAGTGACCCTTCTCATTACAAGTGAAACACCTAAGATCTTTCTTTTCTTTGTGATAATGATGAGAAGATTTCTTCTTGTGATGGGATGGCTCCCTCTTGAACTTTCCCTTCTTAGTGTGAGCTATGAGAGCTTGATCTTCATTCCCCATCTTTTCTTCTCTTGCCACAAGCCTTGCTTCTTCTTGAGAACATTCCTCCCACAATCTGCTGAAGGAGATTAATTTCTTTCTGGCTCAGATCCCCTGGATAAAAGAGTCCCATGACCTAGGTAGGCCATTCAAAGTGGTCATAACAATTTCACCATTCTCCACCATTTCATCTACAACTTCAAGTTGTTCCTTGATCTGAGATACCTTGGAGAAATAAGATTGAATGGTTTCTCCATTCGACATCTTGACCCCTTTCAATTGATTCCACAGGGTCATCTTCCGATTTATGTTCTTCCCTTCAAATAGCTTGGTCAAAGAGTCAAACATCTCCTTGGGTGTCTTCAGGGATGACATGTGTGGTATGAGATGGTCTTTGATAGAATCAACAATGATTCTCTTTGCCTTGACCAAGTTCTTCTTATGCAATATTTTAGCCTCTTCCTCCTCTGGGATAGGGATGTCTTCTTTTACATACGAGTCCAACTCATTCTCTTTCAGGATTAACCCAATCCTAAACTTCTAAGCTTGGAAGTTATCAGCCCCTTCAAGCTTATCCTCAAGCTTAGTGTGGTGAGACATCTTAAAGAGTACTTCAAATGGAAATAGAAAAGATTTAGGTCTTACCACTTGAAATACTGAAAACTAGATCTGGCCCCGGATTAGGGTTTGTCGGAAAAACCCTAAAAATTCAAAATGTGAATTTCAAATTTTTGAAAGGATAGAAAGATGTGCCTTGATGATATGATCAGCCTGGTGTATTCAGAATTTGAGATCAACAAAGATTTAACCTTCAGAATTGCCTTTTTGTCCTCCCGAGTTCACTAGGGAGAGCCCTGAATTAGGGTTTGAGTTTCCCGGAGATATACCCAGCCAAAAATCTCGATCCAAAGCTCTAAACTTCGATTTTTGCAAGGAGATTCCAGCTATGTCTTCATATTTCAGAAATTCCTATTTTTGTGGAAACCCTAATTTTTAGGGCCAAATCTGAAAAATGCTCAGAATTGAATTCTGATTGGACAGATAGATTCTCCTTGATGAGTAGAGTCAATCTACTATACTTCTTTTCCAAAATATGTGGAGAGAAACCCAATAAACAAGAAACTCAAGTTTTCGTCGCTGCAAAATGTCTTCTTCTCAAGTTAGCTCTAATACCATGTTAAATTTTGAGCATTAATTCACAATACTCTTAGATCTTTACTGAGAGAATAACATATATAGTATATCAATGCATAACAATCACAATAAGCATGACAAGCATCACAAGAATCAAAAGCATGAGAGACAAGAGACACATAGTTTCCGTGGGGAAAACCCTAAGGTGAAAAACCCCACAACTTCCTCAGAGATAGAGAGAGCAATGGGTCAACCAAAGTACAACAAAAATACACTTGAGATAGTCTCCTAGAGAAGATGGTCCTCCTCCTCACGAGTGCGCCACTTTCTGAGTGAGAGAAGTGTGTCTTTCCGAATGATACAAATAGAGATCTCCCGATCTCTATTTATACTTAACCTGTTTTCCCAGTTACACTATGGGGCCAAATTGTCTATCTAGATACATCCACAATATAATATATATTTCAGGGCCGACCCCACACATGGTGGTCTAATAACCCATCGGAAAGTACACACACTTGCGACACTTGTCAATCCACATGACGACATTTCCTTATAGAGGAATAACACATCTCTTATAAGGGTACAATAAATATATATGAAATACATAGATGAAATACATTCCAAAGCTACATATACATCAACGGAAAGAATCCCAAACATCCAAAAACCTAACCCTATAAGATGAACTGTCATAAAGTTTGCAACCCCAAGGTGGTTAGTTGAATACTCAACTTCCTGGGATCATAAATTTTGCATACAATCTTCGTTTGGGGTGATCGATAGCCCATTGGAAATGTCTACCTGAGATTTACAACTTTCAACTAGAAAAATGTGTAGGTGGCTGGGAACCTTTCCCCCATCCGCCCCTAAATCGCCAAAAAACGTTGTTTAGGGCCTCAAAACGATCCCATAAGTTGAGGACCCGAAAAATTGTAGAAAAATAACTAGAAAATTGCCAAAATGGGAAACTGTTTTGAGCCAGTGGAATAGGTGGGTGGCCACCCATATCTATCTGGATCATAACACTCAGGGGAAGAATAAAGTGAATAACAAGAAAAAGAATCAATGAGGGCAAGGGGGAGACCCCCTTCCCCAGCAAAACCAGAATTTGGGTAATCAAAATGTAGGGACTAATAATCCCAACAAGTAGGGGAATAATGTGAACCTAAGGACCAATTAATCGTTCTCTATTTGCGACGAATATGGTCATTAAACCCATCACTTCCTTCTTATCCTCGACTACCAACAATTATTGTAAGCCAAGAAGAAGATGGTGACAAATCCCCAATAGGACCTGAACTCTCCCCAACCCCAAAAAACAATATTACAACAACACTTTGCAAATCAAGGGGTCATCATGTTGATGTATATGTAACTTCGGAATGTATTTCACATATATGTATATTGTATTCCTATAGAGATGTTATTATTTCGGAAATGTCGTCATTTATATTGTAAGTGTCGTAACTTATACTTGATGGGTTATTAGACCACCTTGTTGGGGTAGGTCCTGTATAAGTCATGTGGGTCAAAGGGTTATTATACCACCCTATTGGGGGTCGGCCATGTGGTTCAAAGGGTTATTAGACCACCCTAGTGGGGGTCGGCCCAGTCAACATTATGTTAAGTGGTTAAGTTGAGGCCGACCTAGTTGAGTAAAGGTCAAGTCAAGTTAGTGTATAAATAGAGAGTGTGTCTCTCTCATTTTACACATTCTATTCTCTCACTCACACTTCGGAGAGTGGCGCACTTGTGGAGGAGGAGGCTCTGCTGCTAGGAGAAGACTATCTCTTGTATTCTGGTTGTATCATTGCTCTATCTATCTCTGAGGAAGTTATTGGGGTTTTTCACCTTTATGGTTTTCCCCAAGTAAAATCTGTGTCTCTTATGTGCTTGCATTATTGTGTCCATGATTGTTATGCTGTAGATTTGTTGTACATGTTGTTCTCTCAGTTAAGATCCTATATCAAATTGAAGTAAATTCTGAAAATTTAACATGGTATCATAGCTAGCCTGAAAGAAGGCATGATATGGCATGTATGACACTTTTTGCACTTACGATGCTAGGGCTTGATATAGAAAAAACAATTCATCGTAGCACTTTTGCTATAAATCCATTTTGGCAAATTTTTTCAGGTCTGAAACTTTCACAAGTCGAAGATTAGATCCCCATGTACCTTGTGTCCAAAATACAACTTCTAATTCCTTGCACTTTGTGATTTATGACCTGTACAATATAGGGTTTCTGCCTCTTACAGATCTGAGTCAAAATCAGGTGACCTTGGGAAAAAGGTCATAACTTGGGATAGGAAGCTCCAAATGAAATTTTATAAAATTTGACAGGTAGTACACAGACTGTACTATCTCAAGAAACATTTTTAAAGGCCAACGT
The DNA here is from genome assembly GCA_027924585.1 of Larix kaempferi. Lineage (NCBI taxonomy): Eukaryota > Viridiplantae > Streptophyta > Pinopsida > Pinales > Pinaceae > Larix > Larix kaempferi. The sequence continues at coordinate 67,769,868 of BSBM01000047.1, read as the reverse complement.
TAAACCAGTGACACGTGGTACACCATACAAGTTCGCTCTCCTGTTTTAACTCATAAACAGGTCATGTTGCGACACTTGGCATAACTCTCTCTCAGAGAATCCAATTGAGGTCAGACCTATCGGGATGAAAATATAACAGGTCAGGCTATCTCAAGAAAAGTTTTCATACCCTGTGGATTAAAAAGTTTAGAGTTACACCAGAAACAATCAAGTACATATTTCTGTCAAAACAAAAAAAAATTTGAGCACCTCCATTCATGGATTCCGGAATGTAGGGCTTCGGAGAAAGTTGGAATTTTTTTAATCAGAGACCACGGCTAGATGCTACTCATTAAAATAAAAATTTAGAGACCAAGATCAGATTTTTTGGTTGGGCACAAGGCCGAGCTTGATCAAACCCCAGTTGGGGACTTTGATCGGAAAGATGGAAAATTAGGGCTTCTGCAAAAATTGTAATTTTGGAAATCTGTGACCACGGCTGGAAGCGCCTCAGAAAAATCGAAGCTTATAGATTTGAATCAAATATTTTGGTTGGGTGAATCTCCGGGAAACTCAAACCCTAATTCAGGGTTCTCCATAGTGAATCTGGAAATCTAAAAGGCAATTTCGAGGGGTGAAACTTTGCAGTTTTCAAATTCTGAATATACCATCTTGATCAGCTCATCAAGGCACATATTTCTATCCTTTCGGAAGTTTGAAATTCAAATTTTGAATTTTTGGGGTTTCTCTGACAAACCCTAATACAGCTCCAGATCTAGTTCCTGCAAATCAAGTGGATTGGTTTAATCCTAGAAGAGGATGGATTGGTCACCTGCATAAGTGAAGAATTTCCTGTTTCAGAGGTAGATGAGGCTAATGCCTTACATAAGAAGATTTCAAGCAATCTCGACAGGTATGACTCATCCAGGTATGTCTCGAGATTTGTTCATGATTAAGTTTATGATATGTTTGTCTTCATGTTATTATGGTTAAAACAATCTTGATTTTAGACTTGTCGTATCACCTTAACAAAATTATGAATGCATTCATTAGGGTGTTGACACTTATGATTGTACTAATGCATTATGGTGTTGTATGAGGTTTATGTTGTCCGCTAACATGAAAGGTACACCAAGAAAGACAAATCATGTTCTAGTTCAAGATCATGATGACATGAAGACAAAGTTTCATCCATTGTCATGGATCACATAGAAGATCCATTTACGAGGTATGTATAACTTGGTTCTATAATGGTTAACCTATGAGATATGCAGGTTACTAGCACAATTCACTGAAGAGAACTAAAAGACATTATGCGGGGATCAAGAATGTATATAAGTTCAAGGAAAGGTAATCCAGGAAGCAAAGATCAAGAGGGAGCACACTCCAGTAGTTTCTACAAGGATGCAGATATTCAGAGGGAGTTGACCACTTCTCACAATCCACATCAGAATGGAGTTGCAAAGATTTAGAGGGAGTCCACCCAACAAACAAACAAAGATAAGTATTTGAATTGTTATTACTTGCATATTTTATTGTTTAAATAATACTATTCAATAATGTATATACTGATGTTCCTAGAATTAGGCTGTGTATTATGCATATTAGAATAGTTGCATTGATGAACAATATACTACTAATATGCATGGGTAAGTGGCCTATGCAACTGTACAACATTCCATTGTTACTTATCTAGAATGAAACCTCTTTGCTGACATGTTGGGAGTTGTGCAAACTCTTAACAATGTTCTGGTAGAGATTGGAAGGCATCTAGAAAGTTACGGGATATGGATAAATGTTGTATTGAAGCATTGGCTAAGATAATTGCATGACTGTATGACATATTTCTTAATGTGCAAGAATTTGTTCTGAAAACTATGAGTTGTTTTCTAATTATGCAATTTAACTTGTTGTGTAGGAAAGATCGTATACCATCACCTTCAAAAGAAGGACTACAACATTTGTTCAGCAACCAAGTTATCTCTTTAAAATATTGAAGATATTGAAGTTCCCAGGATCTGGGAAGATTGCCATGATCGAGGAGTACCAGTCAATCATGAAGATATTTGGGATGTAGTCCCAAGACCTAAAGGGGAGTCTGTAGTGACTTCCAAGAGGATCTACAAGATCAAGCATGCTGCAGGTGGTAGCATAGAGACTTTTTCTCTTGTAGCCAGATACACTTCCATTAGATCAATACTTGCTTTGGCTGCAGTGATGAAGTGGAAGATACACCAGATAGATTTCAAGATAGCTTTTTGTAGTTGAAGAAGAAGTGTACGTGGAGCAACCACTTGGTTCTGAGACACATGACAAGGAGTCATGTATGTGCAGAACTTGGTATGGTAGGATATACAACTTTCTATCCAATTTGGGCTTTACCAAGAGTAAAGTGGATTCCAACCTTCACTACAAGGTTGAGGAAGGCAATCCAGTGATACTACTATGTGGATGACCTGTTTGTAACGAGTGAGGATAGTTTGATTGCCGACACGTAGAGGAAGCTTGCTGTTGAGTTCAAGATGAAGAACATGGGGATGATGCACTATTTTCTTTTGGCATGGAGGTGTGGCAAAGTGCAGATGGAATCTTCCTTGGACAAGGGAAGTATGCAGTAGAGATCCTGAAGAGGTTCGGGATGATGGACTGCAAGGATATGGCCACACCTATGGCATCGAACCTGAAGCTTCTGTGTGATGCTTCATCTGATCTGGTTGATGTGACAATGTATCGTCAGATGATTGGGTCTTCTATGTACATGACGAACACGAGACAAGATATTTGCTTTGCGGTGAACACATTGAGCCAGTTCCTGACGGATTTGAGAGATGTTCACCTAGTTGCTGTAAAGCATATTCTGAGGTACCTAAAGGGTACAGTTGATTATGGGCTCAAGTATGATGCAAATCAAAAGTTTAACCTGCAGGGTTATGTTGATTCAAATTGGGTAGGCAGTGCTATAGATGAGAAGAGCACTTCTGGGTGTTGCTTCAGTATGGGATTAGGTGTGATCTCTTGGTCTAGCAGGAAGTAGTCCTGCGTAGCACTGAGTACAGCTGAAGCAGAGTATGTTGCGACGGATGAGCATGTTGCAGATGTATTGACCAAGCCGTTGGCCAAAGTGCAGTTTGATTACTTCAGAGAGAGGCTTGGTACACTTCAGATCGAGGTTCCTTCCAAAGGGAAGTGATGAGTCCGGAAGATGCATATGCACATGAGATTTTCTGACATGGTTGATGTGTTCTGCCTTGGTCATGATGTAATTGCCGAGCCATTTTTCACATGGTGGTAGATGTGTTCTCCCATGGTCAAAAAGTAAGGGCTAGAGGCTTCCCTGAATGGTGGTAGATGTGTTCTCCCATGTCGGTGGTGTAAGTACTGGATGATGTGCATTTGGGCTGTGCTTTGTGGACGATGAGATGATCTGAAGAGGATGTTTCTGAGATCATGGATGATGAGCATCAGGATGATGCTCCAGTTACTGCTCTGTATATGCATCAGGATGATGCTAGATATGATCAGTTGGATCATTTATATGTATATGTATGAACGCATCATGTTGGATGCTGGATATGATCATTTGGATCATTTATATGTATGAACGCATCATGTTGGATGCTAGATATGATCAGTTGGATCATTTGTATGTATTTTGTATATGCATCATGCTGGATGCTTGGACCATGTATCTGTATATGTATAAGGTGGATACATTGTATGATCAGGTAGATCATGTATGTAGATATGTATCAGGTATGATCAGGTGGATCATGTATTTGTATTTGTATTTGTATCAGGTGGATACACTGTATGATCAGGTGGATCATGTATGATGATATGTATCAAGTAGATACTTGGTATGCATCAGGTGGATGCATTGTATGATCAGGATGATCATGATGACGAGCTTCAGGATGTTGCTCCAGATGACATGCAGCAGGATGTTGCAGTGATGATGATCAGGATCATCATGTGTACATCAAGATGATGTATGATGAGTACCAGGATGATACTTTGTGGCCGTGGATCAGGTTATACAGATGAGCATGTCTGGGAGATCCTATAGGACGGAGTTGTGTACCCGTAATAGCCTGGGATGCTCTTTCGAGACATTGCTCTGGGAGGACATGTAATTTGTTCCCTGGGAGATCTTCAGGTCGGAGTTGTGTACCCATAACATCCTAAGATGCTCTTGAGAGGTTTTGTCCTATGGCATGTAATTTGCTCCTGGGAGATCTAGAAAGGATGAAAAAGGATTCAGATGCTTCAGCCAGGTTTTTCCATGACCACATGTAATTTTCTCCTGAGAGATCTGGACAGGATGAAAAAGGCCTTAGATGCTTCAGCCAGGTTTTGTGGTGGACCACATGTAATGTGCTCCTGGGAGATCCGACAGGTAGAGCGGTGTGCTCGTAATAGCCTGGGATGATTCAACCATGTTTTGTGGTGAGATCACATGTAATGTGCTCCTGGGAGATCCAACAGGTAGAGTTGTGTGCTCGTAACAGCCTGGGATGCTTCAGCCAGGTTTTGTGATGGGTCACATGTAATGTGCTCCTAGGAGATCCGACAGGTAGAGCTGTGTGCTCGTAATAGCCTAGGATGTTGCAGCTAGGTTTTGTGACGCACGTAATATGTCCTGAGGATTCCATAGTATGGCCAGTGATGACGAAGACCTACAGGTGGTGGGCCTACATCCAATATGAAAAAGGACTGGATCTGTAGAAATTCCTATGACGAGTAGATTCAGAGATTGATTGAGATAGCAGTAGTAGTGACGATGATTCAGAGAAGATGACTTGTGCTAAAAGACCTATGTCGAGAAATACCTTCCTAGTTAAGAGGGAGTGTTGAAGTATATGTAACTTCGGAATGTATTTCACATATATGTATATTGTATTCTTATAGAGATATTATTATTTCGGAAGTGTCGTCATTTATATTGTAAGTGTCGTAACTTATACTTGATGGGTTATTAGACCACCTTGTTGGGGTCGGCCTTGTATAAGTCATGTGGGTCAAAGGGTTATTAGACCACCCTATTGGGGGTCGTCCATGTGGGTCAAAGGGTTATTAGACCACCCTAGTGGGGGTCGGCCCAGTCAGCATTATGTTAAGTGGTTAAGTTGAGGCCGACCTAGTTGAGTAAAGGTCAAGTCAAGTTAGTGTATAAATAGAGAGTGTGTATCTCTCATTTTACACATTCTAATATCTCACTCACACTTGGGAGAGTGGCACACTTGTGGAGGAGGAGGCTCTGCTACAAGGAGAAGACTATCTCTTGTATTCTGGTTGTATCTCTTGTATTGTGGTTGTATCATTGGGGTTTTTCACCTTTATGGTTTTCCCCAAGTAAACTCTGTGTCTCTTGTGTGCTTGCATTATTGTGTCCATGATTGTTATGATGTAGATTTGCTGTACATGTTGTTCTCTCAGTTAAGATCCTAGATCAAATTGAAGTAAATTCTAAAAATTTAACACATCACACAAAAAGAAGATCCTCACCCCTCTGGTGATGGCTCTTTCCAAAATATCTACGTGTTGGATGTTAGCCTTTAGAATCGATCCAAGTGTTATGATAGGCATGAAGATCCCCAACTGGAACACATCTGTATCCCCTCGGGGGGGCCTCTACAAATACCATGCCCAAGTGTCGAACAATTGCACACAATTCCAAGGTTCCACTTCGGCGTACCCCTAATAAATCCCATATGAAATATTCCCACAATTACAACATTGTGGATGACTTGGCTCAATCCCTTGTAGCCATGTCCACCTTAGAGGTGCTTGTGAAGAACCTGCAATAATTAATTAGTGAAAATACACGACATAGCAAGGATGGACAAAACAATCATCCAGTTTGGTGATCCGAGAGTCAATGAAGTTATGAGTGCTACTAGAATCAATGAGTATTGTAAGAGGAAGTTTCTTGAAGTAACCCCTGACCCGCATTGTTTGGGGGGTGGTGACGCCGGATAAAGCATCGAGAGATATCTCTGGTTGGTCATCCCGAGATGGGGGGTCAGTAGGTGGCTCTTGAATGTCGACTTGATCATCCCTTGTATCGGGAGCTTCTTCACCAATTTTAGAGGTAGGTGGAGAATCCATATCCAAGAGATAGAGCTTTTGGTGAACACATCTATGTCCCTGAGTGAATTTCTCATCACAATTATAACAAAACCCTTTTTATTTGCATGCCTACATCTCTGTTTCAGACAATGCTTGATAGGAGTTGGTCGAGGAGCTGGTGGGATGGGAGTTCATTAAGAACCAATATTTCGGAAGGGAACAAAAGTGGGTTTGGAGCGTTGTTGGGCTGCAATCTTTTATTCTGCCAACTTAGACAACCCCAGGGCTTCCATCATTGTGTTGGGATAGAACATTTTGACCTCTGAGTGGATTTCATCCTTAATACCACTGATAAAACAACTCCTGTAGAATTCATCAGACAATCTTTCTGTGTGATTGGCTAGTTTCTCAAATTCTATCTGATACTCTCTCATAGTGCCAATTTGATGAAGTTTAGTGAGTGATCGGGTGAAGTCATCAAAAGCACTAGGACCAAATCGTTGCAAAAGGAATTGGAAAAAATCTGTCCATTTTGGCTCATCATGAGCCTTGATGTACCAACGGTACCATTGAAGGGCTTCTTGTTCCAAATGAAAGGATGAAAGTGAAACTTTTTGGACATCAAAAGTATTATGCAAACTGAAATACTGTTCTACACGATAGATCCATCCAGTCGGGTCAGTACCATTGAAGCGAAGAAATTCAAGCTTTAGACCATGGAAATTGTTGGAAGAAGAGAACCCATTGTCTGATGAAGACTCAGACTGTCGTTTGTTGTTCATGGTTGAATGCTCAAGATGGAGGCTGGGAAATTTTTCATCCAGATCCTGGAGTTTGGTTTGGATGGCTACAAGTGCTTCCTCCATGGTTTTTGCTCTTGTGAGGGTGACAACCATAACTAGGAGTTTTTTTTTTGGGGGGGGAGTGGATAGAAAAACAAAAACATAAGCTTATTTAGCAAAGGAAAATTTGGATTTGGGAAAAACTCAGATGGGTAATTGGGGTTTGACTAGGTTTTCAACACTTTGGAATGGATAGGGAAGCAGAAAATGAGGATTTCAGAAGTGGGTTGAAAGAATGGGAAAAATTGTCAGAGAGGGACAAAGAAGCAGAAATAGGGAATGGACACAGTGGCAAAATTTGAGGGCGATTGTGTGAAAATCGAAGGAGTTATGGAAAACCCTAAAAATAGACAAATATGAGATTTCGGGCTTTGGGAAGTGGAATTTGGGATAGGGTCCTCAGGAATGAAATATGCAAAATGGGATTGCAGGGGTGTCAGTGAAGTTTTAGGGAAAACAAAGTTAAAACAAGGGAGATATGGCGAAAAAATAGATTTTTTTTTTGAGAATGGATCTGAAACGGATTTTGGAATGGATTGGAAATGGCGGGATCTGAAATGGCTCAAAATGGATCGAAAACGGTTAGATATAAAATGAATCTTAGAATGGATATGAAATGGCTGGATCAGAACCGGCTTTCGGAATGGATTTGCAACGGCACGGAAGTGATCGGCAACAGATGGATCTGCAATGGCGCAGAAATGATCGGCAAAAGTTCAGTTGAAAATAGATATGGACCCCAGGTATGTTCATCTTCTTATCGGTTCAGGGGATTCACTCGGCCACCAATGATGTATGACGGCTTGCATATTTGGGCAGTACTCCTCACTCCACGGCTTATAGATAAACTGATAACCGCTTTTCCACAAACGACAACTCTTGGTTTACCTCACAGGTGGGAACTAGTCAATCAGGTAGGGGTCGGTGCCCTTTTTGCTGGCAGGTCCTCTCATTAGGATAGCTACTTTGGGGTTCCTATGGTACTCCTCACAATGAGTTTTAGGGCTTATGCCCAAGTACTTCCCATAGTTAAGCAGATAGGGATTATTCCCAGATCCGAACCTGCAATAGATGCGAAAAACAAATTTGGCAGAAATTTCACCCAGCGAGCCCAAGAAAGTGCTCTGATACCAGATATGAAGAACCTGCAACAATTAATTAATGAAAATACACGAGATAGCAGTAATAAAAGAACTCGGAATCACTTGTATTGATCACAGGCCACTTCAAGGGGGCAACCTCCTTTGAGCAAGCTCAATACAAATAAGTTCACTGCACCTTCATTGGTCTCAACACAAACTTATATACTAAGTCTAGGCGCCAATACCATGTGTCAATACAAACTATGGATCAACAATTACTACGGGACCAATTATGAAGCATATGCGTCCAACAACAATAATACAAACTACGGATCAACAAATACTACAGGACGACTTACAAAGCATATGCATCCAACAACAATATATTAACAAAGTAAATAGAAGGGTTGACATGGGTTCCTAATAGTGTGTTGTTGCAGCAACATCCCCCCCCAAATTTTTTGTAGATATTGGGGCCCCTCCTTTTATTTTCCTAGAAAGTCTACTTAAAGAGTTAAGTCTCCTTTGGAAAATCTTTGAACTTAGTTTTTGTTTCAAATGAAAGATCTCTTTTCGAGTTAAAGTTTTCTTCTAAGTCAAAACTCAAAATTTTCTCCCGAAACGGCGGAAGAACTCGAGATTCTCTCTCGAAACGGCAGAAGATCTTGGGATGTTCACCCGCAGCTTCGAAAGAACTTGAAATTCTTTCTCGAAACAGCAGAAACACTCGTCAAGTTTTGCCGCAATGGGCACCTTCTTACCAAGTCCCTCGGCCATTCACTTTTTCGAAAAGACTTACCAAACCTATCCGTCATTTTCGGAAGAACTCGTCCAGTCTTTCCGCAACGGTGGATCAACTTGAGAACTTGTGCCACGAAACATTTAGCTCATCGGTTCCAGAAGAACTCGTCAAGCCTTTCTGAAAAAGCATAGCATCTTTCTATTTCTTTCCCACAACAAATGGCTACCACGCTCGAACTCACAAAGTCCGCCCGCTCTTCGAAAGAAACTCGTAAAGTCCTCCCGTAATGGTGGACGAGACTCACCTTTTCCCTCTGATTTTGATGGTTGTGCATAAATTCCAAGTGGGTGGAAATGACCCCATTATACGGGTGATTAACCACGTTTTAATTTCGCCACCTACCCAATTAAATTCCCACACGTACCAGGTTTGTATATAAGGACGGTGGGGAGTTTTTGTTCCCATTGATAGTTTGTGATTTGGAGAAAACTGTTTGAAGCTGCATGAATTGATTTGCTCCATGTGAAGCATTTGCAACAATTAATTAATAAGAATATGCGAAATAGCAGAAATGACAAAACTCAGAATCACTTTTATATTGATCACAGGCCACTTCGAGGGGGCAACCTCCTATGAGTAAGCTCAATACAAATAACTTCACGGTGCCTTCATAGGTTTCAAAACACACTTATATACTAAGTCTAGGCACCAATACTATGGGTCAAAACCATGGGCCACTACAAACTATGGATCAACAATACTACGGGTGACTTACAAAGCATATGCGCCAACAACAATAACACAAACTATTGATCAACAAATACTATGGGACGACTTACAAAGCATATGCGTCCAACAACAATATACTAACAAAGTAAAGACATGGGTTCTTAACATCCCCTCCCCCTTAAAAAAATATTTGTCCTCAAATCTTTAGATGTGGAAATTGTTGTTGAATCTGAAGGAGTGGTTCCCATGTAGCATCCTCTGGTTGCATGTCGTGCCACTGAATTAAGACTTCTGTGATAGAGCGAGAGCGAAGCTGACGAGTGCACCGATTGAGGATGGCCTTCGGCTCCAAAAGGATGGATCCTTCATTATCCAGTTTGGGTAAAATCGTTTTTTCCACTCATGTTGGTGCCAAGAAATTTATTCAGACAAGAGACATGAAAGACTGGATGAATGCAGAAAGAAGGAGGAAGTTCCAATTTATAAGCAACGGACCCAATCTTCTGAAGAATCCGATATGGCCCATAGAACTTTGGAGTGAGCTTATGATGCCATTTGAGTTTCAGGGAGGATTGCTTGTATGGCTGGAGATGAAGAAAAACCATATCGCCTACTTGAAAAGTGCACTCAGAACGGTGTTGATTAGCTTGTTGCTTCATGCGATTTCTTTCCATGTGAAGATTGTCCTGCAAAATGCGAAGAATTTGATCGCGGTTTCGAAGGATCGTGTCAACTTCCTGAACTGGTGAACTGTTGGCGGTGTATGGAAGAAGAACTGGAGGTTCCTGACCATAGAATACTTCATATGGGGTCATTTTAGAGGCAGTGTGGTAAGAGGTATTGTACCACCATTCAGCGAGAGGGAGCCACTTTGCCCACTGATGTTGTTGTTCAGAGGTTAAGCAACGAAGATAAGTTTTCGAGCATTTATTGATAATTTCAGTCTGACCATCTGTTTGTGGGTGATACCCTGAACTCATCTTCAGTTTGGTGCCAGTGTGGTGAAATAGTTCTGTCCAAAAATGACTGGTGAAAGTCGCATCCTGATCCGAGACAATGGAAGAAGGGATGCCATGAAGACGAAAGATATGGTCCAGGAAAATTTTAGCGACTGAGGAGGCTGTATAGGGATGGATGAGAGCAAAAAAATAACTTTATTTGGAGAGGTGATCAACCACAACAAGAATCACTGTCTTCCCGCTATATTTAGGGAGCCCTTCAATGAAATCCATAGAAATATCTGTCCAAATCCGTGTAGGTATGGGAAAGGGTTCGAGCAATCCTGGAAGGAGTTTCACCCTTATTGCGCTGGAAGGTATCACATTCAGCCACCATCTGTTGAATTGTCCTTTTCATGCCCTACCAAAAGAAGTTACGCCGTTCCCGTTCATATGTTTTGAGGAACCCAGAGTGCCCTACCGATGGAGAAGCATGGAGTTCATAGAAGACAGCCTGTTGAAGATCTGTGCTCTGGGGAAGCACCAGACGACCCTTGCATCTTAGAGAAGCACCATCCCAAGAGTAATGTGGTACATCAGAAGGGTTGTTGGTCAAGCGTTGGATGACTTGAGATAAGGAAGAGTCATTGACATAACCTTGTTGAACATATTGCAACCAATTTGGAACAGGCATAGAAATAGCTGAAAGAGAACCTTGGGCATCAAATGTGCGAGAAAGAGCATCTGCCACAATATTGTCTTTACCCTTCTTGTAAGTGATCTCATAGTCATAACCCATGAGTTTGCTAACCCATTTCTGTTGTGCTGGGGAGGAGACACGCTGTTCCAAGAAATATTTTAGACTCTGGGGATCAGTCTTGATGCAGAAATGATTCCCCAATAGGTATGGTCGCCACTTCTGTACTGCATGCAAAATAGCCATCATTTCCTTCTCATAGGTAGAGGCAGCTAAATTCTTACTTGAAAGGGCTTTGTTGGTGAACGCAATGGGGTGTTCATCTTGAAGGAGAACAACACCAAGTCCATTTCCACAAGCATCACTCTCAATAGAGAAGGGCTTGGAAAAATCGAGCATAGCTAGAACAGGTGTAGTACACATAGCTTGTTCTAGTTTGTCAAATGCACACTAAGCAGCATGTGTCCATGTAAAAGCATCCTTTTTCAATAGAGTAGTTAATGGAGCTGCAATCTTCCCATAATCCTTGACAAACTTGTGGTAGTAGCCAGTCAACCCCAAAAAACCACGAAGGCTCTTGAGTGTCTGAGGATGCAGCCAATTGTTCATGGCATCGATTTTGGCAGGATCCACGCGAACCCCTTGTGCTGAGATAATGTGCCCGAGATATTCAACTTCCTTCTATCCAAAAACACATTTAGACTGCTTGGCATGGAGATGATGGTCAGAGAAAAGTTGCATGACAAGATCCAAATGCTGGAGATGTGCATCCCATGTTTTACTGTAGATGAGGATATCATCAAAGAATAACATAATGATTTTCCGCAAGTAGGGTCGAAATATTTTATTCATTAAGGCCTGGAATGTGGAAGGAGCATTAGTGAAGCCAAAGGGCATGAGAAAAAACTCACAATGGCCATCATGTGTGCGGAAAGCTGTTTTAGGGATATCATCCTCATGAACCTGAATTTGATGATACCCAGAACGAAGATCCAACTCGGAGAAAAAGTGATCCCCATGAAGCTCATCAAGAAGCTCATCAACAACAAGAATTGAAAACTTATCCTTGATGGTGAGGTGATTAAGTGCTCGGAAGTCAATGCAGAGGTGCCATGGCCCATCTTTTTTGCGGACAAGAAGAACTAGAGAAGAAAAGGAACTAGTGCTTGGGCGAATAATGCCTTGCTTCAATAAGTCCCGAACGAGCATTTCAATCTACGTTTTTTGGTGAAATGGGTAGCGATAGGGCCTGATGTTGGGAGGAACGCTTCCAGGAAGGAGCTGAATACGATGGTCTTCTGGCCTTGAAGGTGGCAATCCCACTCGTTCAGCAAAGACACCTATATATCGATTCCGAATTTTTTGTAGATCCAAAGGAGTAGTGGAGACCGCTGATGGTTGCATCTGAATGGAATGGATCTGAGTGATGACACCATGTGAATTCTTCTTGAGGATTTTTTCCATGCGATGTGAACTTATGATGCTGAGAGAACCTGGTTGTAATCCTGTCAATGTGTGATTTTGTCCATTGAGGGAAAACTACATCCAAAGTTTAGCAAAATCCCATAAGATAGGGCCAAGTGTGCGTAGCCATTGAGCACCCAAAACCACATCACATCCACCTAAGGTCAAGGGAAACATGTCAGAGCGCAAGGTATAATCTCCCATAGAGATACGCACATTTTGACACTTCCCTTTGCAAGGTAAGGTGCCCCCATTGGCAACCATGACTTCAAAGTTGGAGCAAGGATGGATAAAACAATCAGCTTGTTTGGCGATCCAAGGGTCAATGAAATTATGAGTGCTACCAGAATCAATGAGTATTGTAAGACGAAGCTTCTTGAAGTAACCCCTGACCCGCATTGTTTGGGGGGTGGTGATTCCAGCTAAAGCATGGAGAGATATCTTTGGCTGGTCATCCTAAGACGGAGGGTCAATAGGCGGTTCCTGAATGTCGACCTGAGCATCCATTGTTTCTGGATCTTCATCACCAATTTCAGAGGCAGGCGGAGAATCCACATCCAAGAGATAGAGCTTTTGCTAAACACATCTATGTCCCCAAGTGAATTTCTCATCACAATTATAGAAAAGCCCCTTTTCTCTGCGTGCTTGCATCTCTGTTTCAGACAAACACTTTATAGGAGTTGGTTGAGGAGCTTGCGGTATAGGTGGTCGTTGAGAACCCATATTTCAGAAGTGAACAAAAGTGGGCTTGGAGCGTTGTTGGGCTGCAATCTTGTCTTCTGCCAACTTAGCCAACCCTAGGGATTCCATCATTGTGTTGGGATAGAACATTTTGACCTCAGAGCGGATGGCATCCTTTAGACCACTGATAAAACAACTCCGATAAAAGTCATCAGACAATCCTTCAGTGTGGTTGGCTAGTTTCTCAAATTCGGTTTGCTACTCTCTCACAGTGCCAATTTGGCGAATTTTAGTGAGGGATCCTGTGAAGTCATCAAAAGCACTAGGACCAAATCATTGCAAAAGGAGTTGGCAAAAGTCTGGTTATTTCGGCTCTTCATGAGCCTTGATGTACCAACGGTACCATTGAAGAGCTTCCTGTTCCAAATGAAAGGATGCAAGCGGAACTTTGTTGATGTCAAAAGTATTATGCAAACTGAAATACGGTTTTGCACGATAGATGCATCCAGTTGGATCAGTACCATTGAAGCGAGGAAAATCAAGCTTCGGACCATGGAAATTGCTGGAAGAAGAGAACCCATTGTCTAATGAAAACTCGGACTGCCATTTGTTGTTCATAGCTGAATGTTCAAGATGGAGGCCGATAAATTTTTCATCCAGATCTTGGAGTTTGGCTTGAATGGCTACAAGTGCTTCTTCCGTGGTTTTTGTTCCTGCATGGGTGACAACCATAACCAGGAATTTTTTTTTTTTTTAATTTTTTGGTTGACTGGGTAGGAAAACAAAAACAAAAGCTGCTTCAGTAAAGGAAAATCTGGACTTGGGAAAAAATATGAATGGTAATTGGGGTTTGACTAGGTTTTGGACACTGTCGAATAGACAAGGAAGCAAAAAATGAGGATTTCAGAAGCGGGGTGAAAGAATGGGAAAATTTGGCAGAGAGGGACAAAGAAGCAAAATTCAGAAAGGAACTCAGTGGTAAAATTTGAAGGTGATTGGGTGAAATCTGAGGAAGTTATGGAAAACCCTAAAAATAGACAAATGTGGGATTTCAGGCTTTGGGAAGGGGAATTGGGGATAGGGTCCTCAGGAATGAAATATGCAGAATGGGATGAAAAGGGTTCCCCGAAAATTTCAAGGGAAACAAAGTGAAAACAAGGGAGATCTGGAGAAAAAACTGAATTATATATATATATATATATATATATTTTCAGACTGGAGCGACTACGGCTCAGAAGGGGACTGAAATAGATAAATCTGCAATGGCCCAGAAGTGAGCGGAAATAGAGGGATCTGAAACGGCCCCGAATGGATTGAAAACGGCTGGATCTGGAACGACTTTCAGAATGGATCTGAACGGCTGGATCTGAAACGACGTAGCAGTGATCGACAACAGTTCAGCTGAAAATAGATATGGACCCCAGTTATGTGCGGCTTCCTAATAGTTCAGGGGTTTCACTCGACCACCAATGCTATCTGACGGCTTGTGTATTGGGGCAGTACCCCTCACTCCATGGCTCAGGTAAAACTGATAACTACTTTGCCACAAACGATAGCTCTTGGTTTACCTCATGGGTGGGAACTAGTCAATCAAGTAGGGGTCATTGCCCTTTTCACTGGCAGGTCCTCTCAATGGGCCAACTGCTTCGGGGTTCCTGTGGTACTCCTCACAATGAGTTTTAAGGGCTTATGCCCAAGTACTTCCCACAGTTAAGCGGATAGGGATTATTCCCAAATCCGAACCTGCAACAGATGCGAAAAAAAAAAAATTGGCGAAAATTTCACCCAGCGAGCCCAAGAAAGTGCTCTGATACCAGATGTGAAGCACTTGCAACAATTAATTAATAAGAATATGCAAAATAGCAGAAATGACAAAACTCAGAATCACTTTTATATTGATCACATGCCACTTCGAGGGGGCAACCTCCTATGAGCAAGCTCAATACAAATAACTTCACAGTGCCTTTATAGGTCTCAACACACACTTATATACTAAGTCTAGGCGCCAATACTATGGGTCAAAACCATGGGCCACTACAAACTATGGATCAACAATACTACGGGCGACTTACAAAGCATATGCGCCAACAAAAATAACACAAAATATTGATCAACAAATACTATGGGACGACTTACAAAGCATATGCGTCCAACAACAATATACTAACAAAGTAAAGACATGGGTTCCGAACACTCCAGCTTAGCTCCTCTGCCTCCTAGCTAGCCCCATTTTCACTGTTGTTTCTTTGCCAGGTAAGTATTTCCACCATTATCTTCATCTTAGCTTTTACGTTGAGGTTTTCTCTGGTGATTTTCATTTCATTGCATTTCATGTGGGCACTTGTAGCAGACCATAAGTAACCTAGGTAAAACTGAAAGGACCAACCCAGGTAACTTTGTCATCGTAAAAGGGTCCACCTATAATGAAGGACATCCTATCTTCAAATATAAGGAGGGAAGTGAATTTCTGTACATCGTATGCCCATTTTTTTTTCGAAACGTCTCAAAAGTTCCAAACCCGACATTGCCTCCCTAGAACGATCAACTCTGACAGCTATAATATGTTTTCTTGAATAATATGTGTTTCTTTGCTTCCCTAGCATGTGGCCTTATAGTTTATATCATACATTAGCATGCTAGTCCCATTTCCTTCCTGTCTCGCTCTATTTTTTCACTATATTTTACGTAATGGTTGACAATCTTATGTTTATTCTCGTATGATTGCTTGACAGAGATAAGCTACAATGCCGAAAGGTAGCAGAAAGAAAGCTAAGATGATAGAGCCAGAGCCAGTACAGCCAAGGACTGAAACTCTCTTTCAAGACACTAAGTGCACCACAGGCGTCCCTCCCGAGGTCCGGTGGAGAGATATTTACCGGATGATCAGGGACCAAGATATCCCAAACGTGCTATTAGAAGAAGAACAAATATACCTAAACAGTAGGACCTCTGGCATAGCCAGGGATTCTACTGGCCCTGAGCTATTACCGTGCTCAGAAGTAATCGGGTGGATATTGGAACATGCCAACCCACAAACAAGAGTGTTACATGACAGTAAGGGAGAGCCATTCGCTTCGTTCCATCCATCTTATATTGCAGTAGCCTAGAAGTTCTCACGTCCCCAGTAGGCACTGAACGATGAATGTTTGGGACAAATGAATAATTTCGAAATGGATAAAAGGATGTTAATCACGGGAAAATAGCTAAGGAAGAGGGACAATGATGAGTATGACGTTCAGAGCCTAAGACCTCCCTTTAGGTTGATTTCCCTTATGTTAAGCAGAATTTTCGACATGCCCGATGGAACTGTATATAGGATATAGTGGCCCCCCATAATCCACTACATAGCATTTAAGGGAACTGTATTTGATTGGGATACTATCCTCTCAGATTGTTTGACATCCACTGTGGCCGCAGCTAAAGAAGGTTTGGCCCTAAAAAAGTCAGAGTATTACATGTCTTCATACCTCATTGATTGCATCTTGGCAAAGCTCCCTTTCTTCAAGTTAGGTTGCTCATGGGATCAAGCCAACACCCCGGTATACACTACCTATAAAATAATGTGGACTCAAAATTACTAGGCACACTATAAGCTCATCTGCGAAGAGTTCATTATGCCTTTGTACGAGCATATATTCAATGAAGAGCCCAATTGCCTGTCAGAGAATGCCATGGAAGTCCTGGAAAATTATGGCGATTTCTACTTCTCTGAAGAGGGTACCTATATAAGGATGTTTGGAGGTACTAAGCCACCATACATCTTACCAAAATACGCCACTGATTATGTAGTTCTGAAAGAAGCAGTCAGGCAAGTTCCCCTCAATGGAATAGGAGTTCTTAATAAGAAACATAAGGCTTCTTTGCCTCCTTTGCCTTTCTGTATAGGAGCCTATAAGTTCTCAGGGGTTGCAGCAGCCGAAGAGTTCATTCAGGAGTTGAAAGCTTTTCACTTTGGTGAGGCAATCTTTCATAGGAATGACAGGCGGAGCAAAGTTGCGGAGCATTGCAAGGAATTGTATGCTCATTTTGAGTATGCCCATTACTATGATGACGAAGAAGAAGTGTTCAGGGGAATTAGTAATATGACTGAATTACAGATTTGTCATCACAGTAGTGTAGCTATCTCTAGCTTGGCCACATCTTGACAAGCCAACCTCCAGAAAGAAAGGGAAGTAGCTGAGGCCCTGGCTCGTGAAGAGCAAAGATTGAAAGAAGAAGCAAGGTTGTTGCAAGAAGAAGAAGAGGCAAGGTTGCAGAGGGAAACTGAAGAATCAAGGTTGCTGCAAGAAGAAGAAGAGGCAAGGTTGCAGAGGGAAACTGAAGAAGCAAGGTTGCAGAGGGAAGAAGAAGAAGCAAGAAGGCAGCAGGAAGCTCAAGAACAAAAGCAGAGGGAGGTAATTGAACATCAGCAGCAGGCCGAAGAAGAGGAAAGGAGGCTTAATGCTAAAGGAGAGCAAAATGCCGAAGGAGAAATTAAAGCCAATAAAGATTCATAGGAGGGTGGCTCAGGCACCCAAGATATGGAAATAGACTCATTTTAGGTAGTGCAGACCCCACCCATGGAGACAGAAGTCCATATAAGAGACCTCCCAATCATCCCTTTCACCCCATCCGAAGATCATATTGTGTCCCGATGGGAAAAATTTGTGTATTATAAGAAAAGGAAGGCTATGGTCCTGAAGTCAGAAGAGAGGATAAAGAGACTTTTCTAGGCAGATATTGTCACCCAGCGAGAAACCACAGTTATGCAAAATACAAATAAGGCTCCCATAGCCATGGCATCCGCCGCTGTGTCAGCAGCAAAAGCAACAGAAGATAATGTGATCGACATGGTCAAGGAGTTTGAGTCAACAAAGAGGACAACTCACATGCTGCAACATACTATGGCTAATGAGCAGGCTTATAGGGATCTTGTAGTGAACAAATATAATCGCCTGTCTGTTGATCACAAGGAGTTTTCAGATAAGTATCGACATCTGGAAGAAGAAAAGGAGCACCTGGCATCCAGATGATGGTACTAGAAGCAGAAAAGAATGATTCTGAAGCCAGTGTTTTTCATCTGGAAGTAGATAAACAAGCAATAGTTGAGTAGCTAGAGCAAGCAGAAAGTAGAGCGATAGATATGTCTCCCTTTCATGAGAAGTCCTGTGACATCTTAAGTCAAATGCATGCCACACAAGAGCTAATTAATGAGGAGGTGTGCAAGCTCAAGACCATGCTGGTTAGTCTAAAAGAAGTCAATGCCGAAGCCATTAGGCTTAAAGGCAAATACACTCGAGTTAAAGCAAAGATTTTGAGCCAGATGGAGTGGAGAGAAGGGAAGGTGGATTTCCCTAAGCATCTCCCGTTCAAATTCATGGACAGTTTTAAGGAAGATGTAGCCTTCATGGAGTTTTGTAGGAATTGTGGCACCAAGCTGATGGCTAAGATCCAGGGAACGATTGAGAAAGGTAACAACCTGTATCAAAAGATTCATGAGGTACATGAAAAATACAAGCTTATTTTTCCTCAAACCCTGGATGATTTTCCAAGCAAAGAGCAACGTTTGTCAGACTTGAAGGAAGAGCTGGACGTTCAGTTGGAGTATGTAAAGAAAATTGATGTGTTGGATATTGATGATCTTCATCACTACATTGGGCTATCATCAGTACACAATCATATGCTTAAGGAGATCCACCAGGTAGCAATAACAGAAATTCAAAATATTGAGGCAAAGCTTGGTAAGCATGTGACCTCACAAAATATCCTACTCCCCTCACCAGCAAATAATGTCATAAGAGACACAAGCATTTGGTTTAGTTACATAGCAGAAGAAGATAAGAAATCAGCAGCACAGGCACCTCTCGACAAAGTTACACCTTCTGAATGTAAGGCTCTAGTTGAAGCAACAACACCTCCTAGCTGACATGATAGCCATACTACGTTGAAATCTTCTCCTCCTTTTGTTAAGTCGTGAAGTATGAGGGACAGCTGTCTCTAATTTTGTCTTTTATCTTAAGCTTCCACGAATCATTCCTATCTGTAATTGGGGCACTAAAGGACAAATTGGAAGCTTCTAGAGTTAGGGTACATGTGTCAGCATTAGAAAGATTTTGTAAAGATATAAATAGATGCGTGGGGAATAGTGTAAAGGACTTTTGGCAGGGAAAATGAATTTTCTAAACTTGTATGAACTATTTTGCACTTGCTCCAAGAAAATGAATTTTGCCTAGTAAGAGCCTGGAGAGGATGTCTTTTGCCTGGAAATGTGTGTTGGATGCATGCTAATTTATTCTTGTGGCATTCATATCTTACTATGAGATCTTTGTTTACTGCTTTGAATTATTTCTATGTATTGAGTAATCTTACTATTTTTTGTGCAATGATGTTTCTCCTAACATGAGTAATAAAATGCTTTCATATGGATTAACAAATATCTTTTATATCTTTAATTTCTTGCTGTAGATGCATCTTTATGATTTAATGGCTATCTATTGATCCTTAGATGTTTCCCTCAGCACATTACTCATATTTACATTTTGCTCCTTGCAAGGATAGATTAGATTTATTTCAGTTTTAGATACAGTTTTGTTTCAAGTTCTGCATTTCGATTAAATTAGCTTAGGCACTTGCATATCATCTTAACAATAAAATAAAAAAGAACAGTGGATTGGGCCATAACCAGTGTAAAAGAAAACAAATCTCCAAATCTAACGGTAGCCAGAACCGCTAACCAGACGAATTCCCCATACCAAACGGTGGACAATCTAATTGGGATAGTTTACCGAGGAGAATCCCTTTCTGCTTGATGCTGCGATCTTCGGGGCACCAACACAGTGCTACAATCATGCCCAACTTAGAGAAAGGCATTACTCAATTCAATTGGTGCCATTGATCCTCCCAACTCGCACCTCATGACCTTTGATCTTGACAAAGGTGAACCACGACTACCCTCATCAGTCGCATTTCAAGTCTCGGTCACAGTAAAGAACATTATGATTCATCGTTGTATCATCGATGAAGGTTCATCCACTTGCATCATGTACACTAATGTTTGGAATTGATTAGGGTCACTAGAGCTAGTCCCTGCGTTTATCTCCCTTCGCGCATATGATGGGAGACCATCCCAACCGAGAGGATTATACCAAAATGTCCCCATAGAGTTGGGGGACAAGATGGTCATGATCGATATCAAGGTAGTCAATGCTCAACTTGACTACAGCATCCTCTTGGGGCATAGTTACATGTATGCCATGAAGGCAGTTGAATCCTCAGTATTTCCTATCATGATGTTTCCCTTAAATGGGAAGATTGTCACCCTCGACCAACTTAACTGCTATGATCCCAATTCCATTGGCAACCCTGAAAACATCCTAGCAATTATCGCTAACACTAATCAACCGTATGTTGACATTACACCCAACATGTTAAAGTAATCAAATTTGTTAGGAGTGTAGTTGGGACCACCACATGAGATCCCCACATCAACCAATGGATTAATGCGTGCAATTTTCACCGCTGAAAATGGAGCCACCTCCACCTCAACACCATCATCAAGACTGCCGCTGAGCCATGGAATTGAACAAAAATTGAGTCCATCAGTCCCCCCGATATTCCAAATCCCATTCTTGTACCCCCCCAAAGGTGTACAAGGGATGCCGATTATATATCAGTTAACTCTAGGTGGGCTCACTTTGGGTATTCCCAGATGGTACCTTACACCACCCTACCTAGAAATGGCTTGCAAACCAGTTGCTCATTGTTGGGCCCTGGAATTGCCCCTTTTTGACCACACTTATTACATCATTTTCCCCTATTACACCCTACTTTCATAAACCATATACATGCCTTTCTTCCAGATCAATCAAGAACCCCGACAAGGTATTATTCATTATTGCTTCATTTATTTAATGGCTAAGATTGTTATGGTTATGAATTCTAGCCTTTGATTTATGCTAACTTGTGTTGATTTTAATAAGTCAAGATCAAAGAACAGGTGTATCAGCCACAATGCCTTGGGAAAGAATCACACGTGGTGCCAGTTTTTACTCTTCATATTTAGTTCCTCATATTAATAGGGATAACGCAACTTTCCATGTGAAGCTGTAAGAGGCCTTGCTGAAACATAGCATTGCTGCAATAGACAGGACACCTCCCAATTGGTTAATTCGTTGATCCATTGACTACCAGAGTAAAAACATCCTTCATGTCTAACGGCCTCATTCAATACGGATGTAACAGTTCACTTGTAACTCCGCAGCATGAAGATCAAAGATCTTCATTGCTGCGCGAAATTAGTGGATCACGAATTGTATTTTGCATGTATAATAATGGGAAGTCTTTCAAAGTCTGGGGTTGGTTAATTATCATTTTGTACAGGCTGTAATAGATAACTGAGACTGTGGATTACCATCTTTAATATAAAGAGAATAATTCTTCATATTTCTGTGTCTTAATTTGGGGTAGTTCACGTCGTCTCTGTTAGAAGGCCAGGGCCCACCTTCTCATAGAGATTGTCGAAGTTAAGTAGGTAGTTTAATTTCCTTTATGTTGTGTAGTGTGGGATTGCATTAGATGTGTTACTTCAAGCTGCAACAGTAGATTAACACTTGCATTCTTTTTTGGTAGTTTATGATTGCATCCTGAATATCTGCAACTGTGTGGTGTGATAGTCGACTGTGTAGGTTAGTTTATTTGATGCATGGTGTGTTAGAATTAGCTGTTACAGCCAAGCTCATGTTTAATTCCTTTAAGTCATTTATGCTTTCTAGGATTTCCAATATTAATCAAATCAGAGTTCAAGCTTATTTCTAGTTCTGGTTGTTGTTGTATCTTTTCCAAATTCATTAGATTAGACATATTGTGATTGAGTTACAGTAGCTGCTAGATGAATCCGTTTGGTAGAGATTGAATACTGTAGTTTGATAATTATAGGATTTAACTTCTTGCAAAAGTATTATAGTTCATCTTTATTCTTAGATCAGTAATTGTTGGGTTGATATCTGTAGGAAGGTAATTGTACTTTGAATTCCTAGATAGATAAGTTAGATTAGCTTTAGTTATGAGGTGAGTTTGGCTGAATAGATAGGTAGGATTATTTATCTCCATTTATTTAATCAACTACTTGAAATGTTTATGCATAGATTGTTCTTATTTCCATTGAAATAAAATACTTCCCTGGGTTGACAATTTATATTGAGCATCCTGTGTGTTAGTTGTAATTAATTAGCATATAGGGTGACCAACATTTTGGCGTCGTTGCTGAGGATGGTAATTAATAGACATAGTTAGTAGTTGATCTCTTTGATTTCATTTTGGTTTGATTATTTATAGCATGTGGAGACTCGCTGAGAAGCAGAGGAAGAGATAAGGTGAGAATAAGAAAGGAGGGAAGCAGAAGAAGCAAAAACAGAGGAAGAACAAATAAAGAAATCCATTGAATTTTGGAACAACATGGCTAATAGAGAACATGAAGGAGAGAATGAACACCATGAGAACCGTGAAGAGGAAGTGGAATATAATCATCCTTGTGACACTGTGGTCACACTTGAATTCCCTATCCTCCAGACACTTAGGGGAGCTCCTATGAAAAATATCTCACCATCAGTTCTCCTGAATTTCCATGGTAAGTCTTCTAAAGATCCTGATGAATTTATTTTTGAGTTTGACATCCTCTGTCGCAGTTATGACTATACCTCCAGTGCTCAGAAGCCAAAACTATTCCTAGCCACCTTGAAAGGAAATGCTCTGCGCTAGTTCATGAGTCTAGGTCGTGACACCATTACTACTTGGGATCAAATGAAACAAACCTTTCTTTCGAAATATCAAGAATATTGTAGAGCCAGAGATGGAAAGGAAGAGTTGTTTAAAATGGTTCAGAAGGAAGAGGAGAGCTTGGAAGATTTTGTGGAAAGATCGTTGTATAATTTACAAAGGTATGGCCACACTGTGATTGGAAAATATGTACTCAAGATTATCTTTCTACGAGGAATTAGAGAAGATTGCCTTGATATGTTGAATTTGTTGGGGAAAGGGGATATCTCAAAGGAACCTTTCGAGAAGATCGTTGAATTATGTCGACGGTATTCAAGGGGATCCTCTAGAGCTAACAAACGGGACAAGGATCGAGATCAGGATGTCTTCACTAGGACACATAAGTCAGCTAGTGGAGGAGCCACTCAAGCATAAATAGGAAACTTACTGGAGAATTTTAAAAGTGATATGATGAGCTCCATTTCCTCATAGTTAGATGTTTTCAGAGAAAAAAAGAGGAAAGCAGTAGAAGATCTTACACTCGGTGTATTCAGTCCTAAATGTAGAAAAATGCACCCACTGAAAGAATGCCCATTGGACAAGGCAGAGATATGTAGGATATGTGAATTGGAGCATGATACTAAGGAATGTCCTTCATTACCCAAATTCAAAGCAGTCCTGCAGGAATCTACTTCAGATGTGGAACAGTCTTACTTTATTGCATAGAAGAAACCATGGAAGCCTCGTAATCAAGGTATGAATCCAGATCCATCATTTTTCTTGAATAATATGAATGGAATGAGTAATATGAATAATATGAATACACGATTCCCTTAAAATTATTCTAATAACCAGTGGCATCCATCTCAGAACCCAATGCAAAATTCTAACTCATGGACACCATGGTCACAACAATCGAACCATCAGGATCCCTGGAATCCCAACTGGAGAAGTTCTTACCAAGGAAATAACTTTCCTCATCACCAGACTCGATATAAAGAGTACCCTCCTCAATAGTATCCTCACCAACCATATCAGCAAACACAACTCCAATTCCAGAACAACACTGCACATATGAATGCACCACTTCGACCATAGCTACCTACATAACCTAACCCAAACCCAAATAATAAAGCTGTTCATCAATTTGAGACTGCCAACATGACTACGTATTCCATCTCCCAAATTCCCTGCAATGACATACAATTACGATCAGGGAGGGTGGTCGAACCCATCATCACTGAGGATGTCCCATTTCTAGTGATTGAAAATGGAGTGAATCAACACTTTGAGAATATGGTTAACTTAGCAATCCCCATCATTGAGGATGTTGACATTCCTACCGAAACAATAGCTGAAACTTAGGAAGTAACACACGATGAAGCACAACCTACACAATTGATGAGAGAACTGCCATATCCTGAATGATTGGCCCTGCAGAAAATAGTGGAACATCCTCGATTCAATCTCCTAGGATAATTGAAGAATTTGTATGTTAAAATCCCACTGTTACAAGCCCTCCATGACGTGCCCATTTATGCCAAGACTGTTAGGGATCTATGTGTTAAGAAACTAGGAAGGAAGCCTAGGGATCCTCCCACTGTCCATGTATTGGGAAAGCTTTCTGAATTAATAATGGGGAAGACTCCTGTGGCAAAATATGATGACCCTAGAAATCCTATTGTTACAGTTCACATAGGAAACACACAAATCCCCAACGAATTGAGAGACTTAGGTGCAGCTATCAATGTCATGACCATAGAAACTATGAGAAACTTGGACTCACTAATATTCGGCCAACCCCTACCATTTTAGAACTTGCTGATAGATCAACAATCAACCCTGAGGGAATCCTAGATGACCTAGTAATCTTTGTTGACTCGTGGGAATACCCTACGGACTTCTTGGTGTTACAGCCAAAGTCTCAGTTGGGGGGACACCCGTTGATCCTAGGGAGACCTTAGCCACATCAGACACGTGTATCAGCTGTCAGCCAGGATCCATGACTATCTCAGAAAAGACTGAAATCAAAATCCTGACTCTATACCCTCCAGCCCAACCAAGTACAAAAGCTGAAACTCCACTTTGGGTGGATTTGGAGGAGGAAGGTGTTCATTCATTATTAACGATAGGGGGAGATTTAAATTTTAAAGATGAAACAAAGGACGATACCATTAATAGTTTCATCAGTGAGCCCATGTCCGTCAATAAACATGTTTACCATATTCTGGATAGTACATTAGATGAGAAAGAACAAGAAAATATTACGAAAGAAACTCTAGTCAGTGATGCAAATATAATCCTAGTACTTAAAAATTCGAAAAGTGACCCAGTAGAAATTGAGCTAGGAAAAACATTGAACATCAATCCGAACCTTGCGCCCAATGAGATGGAACAACTGATCACTTCGCTGAAAAAAAAAAGGATCTTTCGCTTGGGAGTACACATACATGAAGGGTATTCCTTATAATCTGTGTACCCATCACATTTATATTAAGAGCGACTCCAGGCCTGTGTGCCAACCACAACGAAGGATGAACCCGAACCCAAGGGATGTAGTGAAAGAGGAAATCCAAAAAATTTTGGAAGTAGGGTTTATACCAAATTTCAGACAGTGAGTGGGTTTCTCCACTCGTGATTATGCCAAAGAAGAATGGGAAATGGAGGGTCTGTGTGGATTACAGAGAATTGAACAAAGCAACGTAGAAAGACCACTTTCCCTTACCTTTTATTGATCAGGTCCTTGATACCTTGTTTGGGAAGAAGTATTTTTCCTTTCTGGATGGCTTTAGTGGCTATAATCAAATCCATATTGCTCCAGAAGACCAAGATAAAACCACTTTCACCTGTCCTTGGGGCACTTTTGCATACATGGTACTTTCTTTTGGGTTGTGCAATGCACTAGCCACATTTCAAAGAGCAGTGATTGGAATCGTTTCAGAGATGCTAAATGACCGCATGGAATTTTTTATGGATGACTTCACTCCATACGGTAGTAGTTACGAAGAAGCATTGAAAAATTTAGAAAAGTTCTTGAAACGCTGTGAACAAAGCCAACTATCTTTAAGCACTGAAATGTGCCATATGATGATGAGCGATGGAATAGTTTGGGGCACTTTATCTCTTCTAATGGTATTCAGGTAGACCCATCCAAAATCAAGGTAATTGAAAATATACCAACTCCTGGAACACAAAAAGATGTACGTAGCTTCTTAGGGCATGCTGGCTATTACAAAAGATTCATAGAAAAATTTTCCAAACCAGCTTCTCCTTTGTTCACCTTGTTGATGGAGGATGCACAGTTTGTTTGGAATGATGCATGCCAAACAACGTTTACTTAACTTAAGAAAAGGATGTCTACAACAACCATCTTATGAGGGCCCAATTGGGCTCTTCCTTTTCATATCTCTTCAGATGCTTTAGACACTGCCATTGGAGCAGTTTTAAGACAACAGGAAGGTCATGCCTCATATGCAATTTATTATGTTATTAAGAACCTATCCCCTACTGAATTAAACTATACTGTCATAGAGAAAGAATTCCTTGCCATAGTTTATGCCATCAACAAATTTAGACACTACATTACTGGATACTCCACTTTTGTGCACACTGATCATTCAGCCATCAAGTATTTAATGAATAAATCGATCACGAATGCTAGAGTAACTAGATGGATGCTACTGTTACAGGAATTTGACATCACAATTATTGATAGACCAGGGAAGAAAAACGTTGTTGCAGACTTTTTATCTCGGCTTACTAACAGTGATGACAACTTACCAATCAAAGATTCCTTCCCTGATGAACATTTGTTTGCAGTATCATCTCATTCCCCATGGTATGCAGATATTGCTAAATTTTTTGCTGCAGGTAAGCTTCCAGCACATCTGTCAGAGAGAGGAAAAACAAATATCATACAACAGAGTGTTAGGTATTGTTGGATCGATGGACATATTTTCTATACAGGGCTAGACTTAGAAATCAGAAGATGTGTAAGAGAAGATGAAATCTTCAATATCCTGAAATCTTGCCATGATGAGCCCTGTGGGGGACACTTTGCTGACAAAAGGACAAGTCATAAGGTTTTAAGGATGGGATATTTATGGCCTACATTGTTCAGGGATGCGAAGAAGTATGTTCATGCATGTGATAGCTGCCAGAGGATGGGCTAGCCCAACAAAATAGATGAAATGCCTCTTCATCCATAGCTTGTGGTTGAACCTTTTGACAGATGGGCTCTTTATTTCATAGGGCCTATCAAACCTCCCTCAAAACAGAAAGTTCACATCTTGGTTTGCACAGATTACATGACCAAATGGGTGGAATCTGTAGCCTTGGTCAAAGCTAATGATCAAGTTGTAATTGATTTCCTGTAGATATTTTTACTCGGTTTGGAGTAGCCAAGGAAATCGTTACATATAGTGGACCATAGTTCGTGTCTCACAAATTGGAAGCCCTGTTACAGAAGTTTCACATTCAGCACAAAATAACCTCGCCATATCATCCATAGGCCAATGGCCAAGTGGAAAGTACAAATAAGGTCATCGAGGCTATTTTAACAAAAACAGTGAAAAACCACCGTAAAGATTGGGCTGAGAGACTTCTAGACACACTATGGGCCTATCGCACTACATGGTGTAACACCACTGGTTTTTCTCCATATGAATTGGTGTATGGTAAAAATGTTGTTTTCCTGATTGAATTTGAAATCAGAACTTTGAAGATAGCTGTAGAAGCAAACCTTGATTTATCAGAAGCTCAGAGGAACCGACTGAATCAACTTAATGAATTGGATGAGAAGCGCACAGCCGCCATGCATCATACAACTTTAATCCAACAACAAAGCTCTAAATGGCATGATAGATTTATAAAGAAGAAAGTCTTCTGAGAAGGAGACTGGGCTCTGTTATATGATTCTCGGTTTAAGAGGGACTTCAAAGGAAAATTACGCACCCGTTGGTTGGGTCCTTACTAGATAGATAGAGTATTTGATAATGGAATAGTTCGGTTAATCACCATTGATGAAAACAAGACACCATTATTTTCCAATGGTCATCGGCTGCGAGTGTATCACAAACCAATCTCAAAGAATGCCTTCATTTCACATGTTGCAGCTAATCCATATTATCAGTTAACGCCACGGTAGAGATTTTTCTCAACCCCTGTGAATTTTTAAAACTGCAATTTCCACACATAAATTGTATATAAATAAATTGTTTTCTTTCTTTTCTTTTATTTATTTTTCCTTTACATTTGATCGGGTTTGTTTTGAAGAACTGTGTATAGGATTTGACTTGAGGAGAAGTGGTCGTGACTGGGCCAGACGATTGCAGACACCTTATCTTGTTTTCCTGATTGAATAAGCTCCTTGAAGAAGATGGATGATTCGTCAGCTTTCAGCAGTTACCTAAGAATTTTCCTGTTACTCCATTTCGTGTAGCTATGAATCCACACCCTGCTCATTTTTCCTTTTTCACGCAGCTGTGACTATGGTATTTTCATCCACTTCACCTTTCACGTAGCTGTGACTCCGTTAACTTTTCCCATTTTTCCAATTTTCACAGCTGCGACTCCACTATTTTTTCGCATTTTGCCAATTTTCGCAGCTGTGACTCCTCTATTTCCATTCATTTCACCTTTTTCTAGTAGCTGCGACTCCACTATTTTTTTGTCCATTCTACCAATTTTCGCAACTGTGACTCTGCCATTTTTCATCCATTTCACCTTTTTTTCGCAGCTGCAACTCCACTACTTTTGTCCATTCTTCCAATCTTCGCAGTTGTGACTCCGCCAGATTTTGTCGGACTCTGCTAAGTCCTATAATTTTGACTTATCTTTGCCAGCTCGTGTCAGCTTGCTCCACAATCACCATGGACTCTTATTGATTGAAATCAACATTGATACACCTTATCTGTCCAATTGACGATAGCCAACTCATGGAGGCACGTGCGTATTTTACCAGTGATGCGACTGTGAGATAGAACCACCATGGCAAAATGACTGCTTGAGCATTAATTTTAAAGGTACGGGTTCTAACTATAATCATGTTTAGGCATACACTAACGTCGCAAGCAATAATGATTATATTGATCGTTTATCCCTGTCATCTATCTGCAACCAATCAACTGAACTAAAACCACGTTTAAGATGGTACTTGTACTTATGATTATGACCATCATTCTATCCGACTTGTGTGATAATTCTGCCATGGACTTTATTCCAAAACTCACTGTGCCACCTTTCCAAAAATGCTCAATTCAAACTTCGACTGCCATCAACCATGTTTGCATGCAGTCATCTTGACATTTGAAACTATAACTGGTGCACTCGCTAGAATATTTTGCAGAAGCTCAGCAGTATGGGTATCCCTGCGAGATATGAGCCTTTAACAATAGAATATCTGTGTAAGAACAGAGAAGTATTTGCTATCTTTTAGGAAGCTAGGTGGACAAATTATTTTCAACGTTTGAATGGTTTTCATGAGGAAACAACCCTTGAATTTGCTCGAAATATGACTTGCACCCATTCACAGGTTCGAGGTATTAGAATAGATGTTTTAGAGGCAATCCCGGCACGGGTAATGGGATTTCCCAGCACTGGTCAGCGTTGATTTAGTCGGAAGTTCCATCATTTGACTATAACTGAAGATTTTCTGGAAGCAGGAGAAAGTGTTCGACCGCAGGGCCAAGGAACAACGCTGGAGACCCTTCCAAGTCCTTGGGACCAAGTTGCACTCTTTTTGAATAAATACATCACATGTGAGGGGAGGTACAGTGTTGTTTACATTTATGAATTCTTCTTCCTATCACATTTACGACATCGCAGGCTGCTAAATATTCCATACTATCTTTTTAAATCTTTGCAACGCATGGCTTACTATGCTAAAGGTGATCAACACTCCTTATCATCCCTCTCAAATCATGGGATAATTAAACTATTAGTCTTACAGGCCCTTGCACACCACAATTTGACACAGGAACAATTTCTGGCTTGTCCAGGGGTACCCCGTGAATTTTCTGCAAAAATAGTGGATGAGGACTAGAGTTCCTCAAACTTGTGAAAATCCTCACAACAGATCTAAGAGCTGATGTATACCTCACAAGAAAGATTAATATTAAGTAGGAAAATAGAAGAAGAGTGGTCAATGCAATATAAAGGAGCAACATAATTATGATAAAGTAGAACTCGGATAGAAGCAGAATAACATCACACACTAATTCATTAATCACAATATGGACAAATAAATAATACAATGGTGAGGATTCGAATGCCAAGGTGGCAATTCGAATTAGCCTTCATGGAGTGATCATCATATCAATGGAGTGTCATCAAAGCACAACTAGGAGTCCTAATCATCATCAGTGGAGTCTAACTAAGTGTGGTAGGTGTAACTGAGTCTAACCAGGTGTCAAACTGAGTCTAACTAAGTGTGGTAGGTGTAACTGGCACATGGAGGCACTAACTGAATCAAGGAGGCTCAGTGTAGGGTGCATGAGGATCTAACTAGAGTCAGAATAGGAAGTCTAGTCTCATGGAGGTCCATCGGAGTGATACAGTTAGTTGAGAGTCAATCTAGCCTTAAATCCAGGAAATATCTAAAGATAACTCAACTAACTGAAGTGCAACTGAGTGGTAGGTGAGAGAGGGCACCTAGGATGCATGCAATTGCATGCAGGGGGCACTAAGCACTAGGAGGGCTGAAACTAATCAGAAAGAAGGTCTTGGGGCTAGCTAACTGAGGGCTAGGTGCTAGGACTGATGACTGGGATGCATGCAATTGCATGTATGCATGCAAAATCATGATTGCATACAAAATGCATGCATGACTGAAAATGAAAAAAATGGAAAATGCTGTTAGGACTAGGATGGAGTATAGAAATATCCCAACACCCCCCCTTAATCCATCCTGGGCCCTAGTAACTGAGACCAAAGGTCACCCAATACAATGAATAACAATAATAGTGAATAAACTAAGGAAATGGGGAAAACCTCATGGGAAAAATACCCCCCCTCAAAATACACTGTAAGGCACACCAAAAATAAGTGCTCCAAACTCAAGCAGGTGTGATGCTTGGTCATATGTCTAGAGGTATCTTCTTCTTGGGTAGAAGTGGTTCATGCTAAAAAAGCATGTGCTTGTACTTGCTCTTCAGATCAAATGTGATGAGAACAAATCCAAAAGTATGAGGATGATCCTGGAACCTATGATTCGAATCAGCTGAGGTAGGATCAAATCCATGAATGTGTAGATAGTCTTTTGTTTTCTCCGTTGAACCATCATAGGTGAGATTATGCCCAAAAGAACAATCACTTGATAGTGAATGCTTTGAATCCAAATCAGATCCAAGACTTGAAGAATGGTTTCTTGAGATATCCTTTGAACCATTAGAGGTGAGATCAAAACCATGATATGCATGAGAAATTATCCCAAGTAGTGATTGCTTGGATTTTAAATCAGATCCAAGACTTAATGAATGGTTTCTTGAGATCTCCTTTGAACTAGTAGAGGTGAGATCAGAACCATAAAATGCATGAGAAATTATCCCAAGCGAATGGCAATGCCCTACATCTTCAATACACTTTTGAGAGCATGTACAAATGATCATATAATATTACATAAGAGGTGAGTGATCAAGGAGAGTGAAAGCATTACCTCCAATTGCTGATTTGACCTCCGAAACATTCAATAGATCATGATGCAAACCAACATACTCTTGTGCAAGAGAGGATTTAAGAACCTCTGCAGTTTCTAGAGTGTGAGCTGGCACATAATTCGAAATAGGAGAAATTTGTAGCATGAGTGTAAAATCTGCAAGTTCTTCTTCTTTGTGGACAAATTCAATAAGAGATACGTTTGATACTGATTCATGATCAGAGAGACCATCAAAGAGGG
This sequence comes from Larix kaempferi, assembly GCA_027924585.1. NCBI lineage: Eukaryota > Viridiplantae > Streptophyta > Pinopsida > Pinales > Pinaceae > Larix > Larix kaempferi. The sequence goes on along the minus strand of BSBM01000047.1, from coordinate 67,738,020 downwards.
CGAATGCAACAGTGGGATATCTCTCGAAATGGTTTGGACCAATTCCTTCATTTTGTTTGCCAAATCTTTCATCCAGATGGGCCCATATCTCTTTTGGAGATTCAATAGAATTAAGGAAGTGATGTAACATACAACGAGACATAGCCATCAACATTGCTTCATTTAACCAATAATTCTCTTCTTCAGAGGATTCGAACTCTCTTTCAAAACAGTAATCAAAGAGACCATGTCTCTTCAAATCTGTTATTATCTATGGTTTCCATTCATCATAGTTGAATGGAGAAAGAAGAGTAATTCCTTCCGGATTCATGGAAGTTGTTTCAGAAGACCTGCAAAAAAAATAGAAAATATCTACAACTACTACTACTACAACTGCTGCACTCGAAATCTTGATAATAACCTGCAAAAAGTCTCAGGAATGGAGATAGACAATACTCTCAACATGCTCTGATGCCATGTGAAAATTCTCACAGCAGATCTAAGAGCTGATGTATACCTCACAAGAAAGATTAAGATTAAGCAGGAAAATAGAAGAAGAGTGGGCAATGCAGTGTAAAGGAGCAACATAATTATGATACAATAGAACTTGGATAGAAGCAAAATAACATCACACACCAATTCATTAATCACAATATGGAAAAATAAATACTACAATGGTGAGGATTCGAATGCCAAGGTGGCAATTCAAATTAGCCTTCATGGAGTGATCATCAGATCAATGGAGTGTCATCAAAGCACAACTAGGAGTCCTAATCATCATTAGTGGAGTCATCAATGCAAAAGTAACTGTCAACCAGGTGTCAAAATGAGTCAAAAGGAGTGTGGTAGGTGTAACTGGAACATGGAGGCACTAACTGAATGAAGAAGGCTCAGTGGAGGGCACATGAGGAGCTAACTGGAGTCAGAATAGGCAGTCTAGTCTCATTGGAGGTTCATCGAAGTGATACAGTCATTTGAGAGTTAATCTAGCCTTAAATCAAGGAAATATCTAAAGATAACTCAACTAACTGAAGTGCAACTGAGTGGTAGGTGAGAGAGGGCACCTGGGATGCATGCAATTGCATGCAAGGGGCACTAAGCACTAGGAGGGTTGAAACTGATCATAAAGAAGCTCCCGGGGCTAGCTAGCTATGGGCTAGGTGTTGGAACTGATGACTGGGATGCATGCAATTGCATGCATGCATGCAAAATCATGACTGAATATGCAAAAAATGGAAAATGCTGTTAGGACTAGGATGGAGTATAGGAATATCCCAACAAAACTAAGTTGGGGGCGGGGGGTTGGAACACCAAAAGTTCGATTGGAGGATGGAAAGGAGATAGATATAGAGGAGGTTGGAACAGGAGCAACTAAAATTGAAATAGAAGAAGAGGAACATCAAGCAAAAGCAGTAGTAGGAGGCGGCCTAGAAGTTCTGAATGTTGAGTCCTCCCCTGAAATGAGAAAAACTTTAATTCAATAGGAGGGATTCGGCCCTGTTTCTGAAGTGATAAGAGTTTACTTGTTTTAGAGGAGAAAGGAGGGGCTAATGAGCAAGAGCCATACGTCCAGCCCAGCGAAAAAGAGAAGAATAAAAACTGTTACTGCAGCAGAAGTAGGTCACTCGATTGACGTAAATATCGGAATTCCCATCTTAAAACCTCAACCACCTGCTAATACACAAGAACCTGCTGTAGAAGAACCTCAAATAGAGAATATTCTTTTTTAAAATGAGCTGTTAAAGGAGCAGGTGAAAATGCTTCGCGAAGAATTAGAGAGATGGAAGGAAACATGCAGGAAGCAGGAAAAGAAGTATGTGAATACAATGGTGGAGGCTGCAGACCAACCGACGAATTTATCTTCTGTTCTGAGGAATGAAGGACAGAAATAAATGATATTCCAAGAATGTGGAGATATATTTAATTTGGCAGGTAATAAAGTTACATTGCTGGACTTAGCGGTACAAAGATCTGTAGGAGTAAAACAATCAGAGGAACTATTCCTGGTCTCAGTCTCATTGTTTTGGGGACATTGAATCAACTCAACAGGCTAAAAAGAATCAAGAAATAGGACGCTGTTACACAAGAACCAACATCCTCAAAAAATTGTTGGAGATGCAACTCAGATAGAAGATGCTGAGATTGAGATACAAGGGAAAGATGTTTTTACATAAGAACCAACACTATTGAAAAATTTGTTGGATTCCAACATAGGTTGAAGCTGCTCAGGATAGGGGGATGCTGTTACACAAGAACCAACGTTTCCAACGATTAATTGTCAATGCTGAAAGATAAACAAAGGCTACTAAAATAGTGATGGAAAGAGAAACTATTACGCTTGTTTTTATTGAAATCATGGGGCGCAAGTTAGGAACCTGCTATTCTATTCAACTCATCTGCATAATATGAACAAGGATTAGATTCAGATTCGGACTAATCGATTGTTGCATGAGGACATGCAATTGGATAGTTGGGGGGAGATGTAGGGCCCTGGAATTGCCCCTTTTTTACCACACTTATTACATCATTTTTCCCTGTTACACCCTACTTCCATAAACCATATACATGCCTTTCTTCTAGATCAATCAAGAATCCTGACAAGGTATAATTCATTATTGCTTCATTTATTTAATGCCTAAGACTATTATGGTTATGAATTGTAGCCTTTGATTTATGCTAACTTGTGTTGATTTTATTAATTCAAGATCAAAGCATAGCTGTATCAGCCGTAATGCCTTGGGAAAGAATCACACGTGGTGCCAGTTGTTACTCTTCAGATTTAGTTCCTAATATTAATAGGGACAATGCACCTTTCCACGTGAAGCTGTAACAAGCGTTCGCTGAAACAGAGCATTGCTGCAATAGATAGGACGCCTCCCAATTGGTTAATTCGTTGATCCATTGACTTCCAGAGTAACAACATCCTTCATGTCCCGACCTCATTCAATATGGATGTAACAATTCAATTGTAACTCCACAGCATGAAGATCAGGGACCTTCATTGCTACACAAAATTAGAGGATCACGAATTTTATTTTGCATGTATAAATATGGGAAGGATTTTAGAGTCTGGGGTTGGTTAATTATTATTTTGTACGGGCTGTAACAGAGAACTGAAACTATAGATTATCATTTTTAACATAAAGAGTAGAGTTCTTCATATTTCTGTGTCTTAATTTTGTTTGCCAAATTTTGTTTTTCCTGCCTTCTCATAGAGATTGCCGAAGTTAAGTGGGTAGCTTAATTTCCTTTATGTTGTGTGGTGTGGGATTGCATTAGATGCATTACTGCAAGATGTAACAATAGATTAACACTTGCATTCTTTTCTTGCAGTTTATGATTTCATCCTGAATATCTGCAACTGTGTGGTGTGACAATCGACTGTGTAGGTTAGTTTATTTGATGCATGGTGTGTTAGAATTAGTTGTTACAACCAATCTCAGCTTTAATTCCTTTCAGTCATTTATGCTTTCTAGGATTTCCAATATTAATCAAATCAGAGTTCAAGCTTATTTCTAGTTTTGATTGTTGTTGTATCTTTCCTGAATTCATTAGATTAGACAGATTGTGATTGAGTTACAGTATTTGCTAGATGAATCGGTTTGGTAGAGATTCAATACTATAGTTTGATAATTATAGGATTTAACTTCTTGCAAAAGTAATCTAGTTCATCTTTATTCTTAGATCAGTAACTGTTGGGTTGATATCTGTAGGAAGGTAATTGTACTTTGAATTCCTAGATAGATAATTTAGATTAGTTTTAGTTATGTGGCGAGTTTGGATGAGCAGATAGGTAGGATTATTTATCTCCATTTATTTAATCAACTACTTGAAATGTTTATGCATAGATTGTGCTTATTTCCATTGAAATAAAAGACTTCCCTGGGTTGACAATTTATATTGAGCATCCTGTGTGTTAGTTGTAATTAATTAGCATATAGGGTGACCAACACTCACTATGATTTTGTCCCTGTTTCATTTTCTACAATGGCAAGGCTAGTAACACCTTCTGTTATGACATCCCAACCTATGACATCCATGATTAAACGACAGTCGGTCATCACTAATACCACCAATGGAGGCATGAATCAACCAAAGTTTAAAGCCCCCCTACTACCAAACCCTACACCGAAATCATTGGAGGTCTCTTAGCCTAAAGTAGCGAGCATCAACCAACAATGGTTAAAATCCCAAGTAATGACCAATACTCCTACCCAAAGAGTCGCACCTCCATGTGCTCTTTGCGAGTAGCAAGGCCACACGACCAACTTGTGCTCCACCTTTCCATAGATAAGGAACTTTCTCAACATGCCCATTAGCATAACCCATGATCCAAAAACTGTAGAAGGGGGGACATTTTCATCGCCCATACCTAATTCTAAGACAATGCGAACAAATCATGCATGTGCAATATGTTCCCAGTATGGGAATTACACACACCATTTCCCCGATCTCCACTGATTTTGGGATGCATTGGAAAACATTCACCTCACTCAAGTGACGATTGAGGAGGTCCCTCCCTCCTCAACTCAATAAGTAGATTCTATCAATGTTGTCACTACATCAGGAACCACAATAGTTGCACCTCCCACACAAGTAACCTCACTGACCATTCTGGTTATAGATCCTACACCGTCGCAAACTCCCCAACCTACCACAATACGATATAATGAATGCTCTCCCTATGGGATTTATGCACATATGATTCCACTCCTTGTATGTACAAGAACATTTATGTGCTCGAGTAGCATGACCCTGACAGTCTTGTGGTGAGACGTCTCACTTCTCGTTCTAGTGCCCCATTCTGCGTGCCGAACGAGAACCTTGTCTCAAACTAATGAGACTCAAATATCAAATTGATTCCCTTAGTGTGGAACTTCATGGTACATAGCCCCTGGAGATAGTATCCACCTTGTCGGATATCATTGATGTTGAATCCCCTTTGGTCGGTGTCCTCACTTGTAGTGATTCCTCACCTTCTGATGAAGACGCAAATTACCTACAAGCATTCCAAAATAATTAAAAATCGCATGGGCGACCCATGTTGAATGGTGGGATAACCTCCCATATAAGGTACTACCACTGGTACCACCAATGATTCCCACATTTAATGACCACCAAACAAAAAGAAGACACCCGACATCTCCTGTTACCCTTCTTATTTCTTTCAACATTTTATTTCCTTTTTTTTGTCCAATCCATGGTTTGGGATTGAGAATAAGTCTATCTTCTCTTTATGAAGATGAAATCTCAATCCGACATCTACATCGTGTGAAAATTCTCACAACAGATCTAAGAGCTGATGCATACCTCATAAGAAAGATTAAGCAGGAAAATAGAAGAAGAGTGGACAATGCAGTGTAAAAGAGCAGCATAATTATGATATAGTAGAAATTAGATAGAAGCAGAATAACGTCACACTAATTCATTAATCATAATATGAACAATAAATAATAAAATGGATAGGATTTTAATTCCAAGGTCAATTCGAATTAGCCTGCATGAGCATGGCTTATCTGCACTAGGAGTCCTAATCATCGGATTAGTAGTGGTGTCATCAGATAACAAGTGGTTGTCCATGTGTCAAACTGACATAACTGAATGTAAATGAGTCTAACTGGATGTAACTAAGTGTAATTGATAGATGTGACACTGTCTATAGTCAGAATAGATCACGAGTCTCCTTGGAGGTCTCACTAAGTGTATGAGTCAGTAAACAAGTGAATCTGTCCTCAAATCAAGGATCAGATCCACAAATCTAGTAACTAACTGAGTGTGTCACTGGTGATAGGTGAGAGAGGGCGCACTTCTTCCTATGGTAGGTGAGAGAGGGTGCATCAAAGACTAGGAGGGTTGGAATTGAGTGGAAATAGGCTCCCGGGCTAGTAAACTAAGCACTAGGTGTTGGGAGACACCATATTGATGACTGGAAGGCATGCATTTGCAAGGATGCATGCAAAACTGACATAATGCTGGTAGAACTAGCATGGAGTATAGGAATATCCTAACACCCCCCCTTAATCCATCCTGGGCCCTGTAACTGAGACCAAAGGTCACCCAATACAATGAATAATAAAGAACAGTCCATGAAACAAGGAAACGGGGAAAAACCTCATGGGAAAAATCCCCCCCTCAAAAGAGACTATAAGGCACACCAAAAAATAAATGCTCCAAACTCAAGCAGGTGTGATGCTTGGTCATATGTATATAGGTATCTTATTCTTGGGAAGAAGTTGTTCATGCTCCGAAAACATGTGCTTGTGTTCTCCTTTAGTGGATGCAAGCGAATATGGAGACGTGTGCTTGTACTTGCTCTTCAAACCGAATGTGATGAGAACAAATCCAAAGGTATGAGTATGATCCTGGAACCTGTGATTCGAATCAGCAGAGGTTGGATCAAATCCATGAATGTGTAGATAGTATTTTGTTATCTCCTTTGAACCATCATAAGTGAGATCATTCCCAAAAGAACCATCACATGATAGTGGTTTCTTGGACTTCAAATCAGCTCCAAGACTTGATAAATGGTTTCTTGAGATCTCCTTTGAACCAGCAGGGGTGAGATCAAAACCAAATGAACCATGAAAGAATGGTAATGGCTTGGATTTTGAATCAGCTCCAACAAATGATGAATGGTTTCTTGAGATCTCCTTTGAACCAACAGGGGTGAGATCAAAACCAAATAAACCATGATATGCATGAGAAATTATCCCAAGCAAATGGTAATGCCCCACATATTCAATGAACTTTTGAGAGCATGTACAAATGATTTTATAGTAGTACATAAGAGGTAAGTGATCAAGGAGAGAGAATGCATCACCTCCAATTGCTGATTTAACCTCTGAAACATTCAATAGATCATCATTATGCAAACCAATAGACTCTTATGCAAGAGAGGATTTAAGAACCTCTTCAGTTTCTAGACTGTGAGCTGGCTCAGAATTTGAAATAGAATACATTGAGAACATGAGTGTTGAATCTACAAGTTCTTCTTCTTTTTGGACAAATTCATTATGAGATATGTTTGATACTGAATCATGATTAGAGAGACCATCAAGGAGGGCGAATGCATCACTGGGATTTCTCTCAAAATAGTTTGCACCAATCCCTTCATTCTGTTTTCCAAATCTTTCATCCTATTGGGCCCATAGCTCTTTTGGAGATTCATCAGAATCATGGAAGTGGGGTAACATAAAAAGCGACATAGAAGTCAACATTGATCCATAGGATTTGTCACCTTCATTTAACCAATCATTCTCCTCTTCAGAGGATTCGAACTCTCTTTCAAGACAATAATAAAAAATACCATGTCTCTTCAAATATACTATCATCTTTGGTTTCCACTCATCATAGTTGAATGGAGAGAGAGGAGGAATTCCTTCTAGATTCATGGAAGCTGTTGCAGAAGACTTGCAAAAACAATGGATAATATCTGCAACTGCTATTGCTGCAAAACTGCAGAAAACTGCTGCAACTGCTGCTGCACTTGAAATCTTGGTAATAACTTGCAAAAAAAATATCAGGAATGGAGATAGAATATACTCTCAACATGCTCTGTGCTCTGATACCATGTGAAAATCCTCATAGTAGATCTAAGAGCTAATGTATACCTCACAAGAAAGATTAAGCAGGAAAATAGAAGAAGAGTGGACAATGCAGTGTAAAAGAGCAGCAGAATTATGATACAGTAGAACTCATATAGAAGCAGAATAAAATCACACTAATTCATTAATCATAACATGAAAAATAAATAATACAATAGATAGGATTCGAATGCCAAGGTGGAAATTCGAATTAGCCTGCATGAGCATGGATTTTCTACACTAGGAGTCATAATCATCAGATCAATAGTGGCGTCATCAGATCACAAGTGGTTGTCCATGTGTCAAACTAAGCTAACTGAATGTAACTGAGTCTAACTGGATGTAACTAAGTGTAACTAATAGATGTGACACTATCTGTAGTCAGAATAGATCAACTAGTCTCTCTGGAGGTATCACTGAGTGTATCAGTTAGTAAACAAGTCAATCTGTCCTCAAATCAAGGATCAGATCCATAAATATAGTAACTAACTGAGTGTGTCACTAGTGGTAGGTGAGAGAGGGGGCACTTCTTCTTGTGGTAGGTGAGAGAGGGTGCATCACATACTAGGAGGGTTGGAACTGAGTGGAAACAGGCTCCCGAGGCTAGTAAACTAAGCACTAGGTGTTGGGAGACACCATAATGATGACTGGAAGGAATGCATTTGAATGGATGCATGCAATTGCATGACTGCATGCAAAACTGTTGCATGCAGAATTGAAATAATGCCGGTAGGACTAGGATGGAGTATAGGAATATCCTAACACATTGGCTACATAGATGGTGCAAGTCGATGGTCCAAGAACCTTGCATCAGCTTCCTGGGCTATTTATTCCCCCTCCAACATACTCCACCACATCGGCGGAGTGTGCTTGGGGGAACTCACGAATAACTAAGTAGAATATGATGCCTCCATAGGTATATTAAGTGATACCACTAATATTGGCATACACCATCTATGGGTACACCTAGAATCCGAGCTAGTTGTCTCACAGCTAAACAATGTATTTTGTGTTGTCAACCCACTCCTTTTCTACAGTTCCTACACATGCGTCTTCTCATCCAATAGTTTGAAACCATTAATTTAACACACATATCGAGAAACACCAATGCATTCACTGACTCTATCACTAACGAGGTCTTGAAATAGCACCTGATACATCACACGAATACCTAGTCTTGCACACCCAAACAAACAAATATATATATGTGTGTGTGTGACACCTACTACTACACGTAAATATATATCATCATCATGTCTCATAAGTCGATGACCATTTTCAACCATACATCTCAGTATCTACTACTACATATGCATCACATCAACATATACAAAACATGAACCATACATCCATTACATACATCGACACAACATCCACAGGAGAAGTGTACCACATATGTCACAAAAAATGGTGTGTATATATATATCTCATCAAAAAATTAGGTGTCATGTACAAAATGGCCCTCATGGGGCATATGCAAAATCGCCTTATGAGGGATACATCATAGAAAAATCTTCCCATAGGATCATAAAAAACATATACAAAAAGGGCTCATAGCGCTATACAAAATCAAGATTCCCCGCTAGCTGGTGGATCATGGGGTCCCATAATGGCCAAAGGATGCACTACCTCGCCTCTAGCTATCTCAGGGTCCAGTCCCCGAGCTGGTCCTCGCCTTTGTCAAGGCCTTTGTCGTTGTGGAGGAACTGCACCCTCCTACACCTCTCTTTCTATGTGGCATGCCACCACCAACGTCCAAAAAATGGGACGCCAGGCCATCCAACACTATGCCGATATATTAATAGTCAACTCCAACTCCTCATCCTCAATTTTTGCAACACCTCTATTGTCAACCCCCGCAAACATAGTTCCAATTCGTTGCTCCAGATCAACCATGACTGCAACCATCTGATCCCTTAAAGCTACCCCTATAGTAGGAGCTCCTCCCACAGATTCCCCTCCAACAATAGATCCTCCCACCACTGCTCCCCTAGCTACAACAACTCCCCTCATAGCCATCAATAGTCTAACTTCCACTTCCCCCCCTTATCTCGGTGCCCTCGCTGCCCTGCCTGATGAGCTGGACGTACAGGACCAATATATGTATCACACGATGGAAACCACTATCAGCAAATGATAAACATATATATACAAGATGTGCACAAACAAAATATGTAACGATCAAATAAAAACCATAAAAGGTACCTATAGCTTCAAATCGTCCGACAGGAGGAGACAACTCTAGATCCCCCCCTGTATTCCATCCTACTCCAAGGGTATCGCTCCATGGTCCTGATGTGATGCTCCCACATGTTGGTCCTATATTTTTGGAGGTTCCATTTTTTAAGAAACAATTTTGGTGTGGACATAAACAAAGTGGAAGCATTTTTCCAAAGTGGTCAACTCCGATGAAGCAGACAAGAAAACAGTAAAAACAATCATGTTGATTGAGTCAATGGTTGGATTTGAGTCAGTTAGTTAGGATTGGTCCATATTGTATTAATGAGTCTATTAGGAAGTTAGTGGGTTAGTGGGAGTGAGTCAAGCTAAGTGTGCCCTATAAATATGTAATAAGAGAATTTTTGGGGTGGTTAAGATCACAATTATGGTTATGCTTAGGCTATGTGGCTATTGTATTTGGGTTTAGTGATTTGTAACGAAGCTATATGTTATGTATATCAGATTTATTTTGGAGAATCCGAGTCGCTAATATGAAGGTTGTGTGCGCAGATCATTTTAATTCATGAATAAATATGTAAGTCTTACTTGAAGTTCTTATTTGGTTGTGACTCATAGTAAAAGACAAGTGCTTCCATGATTTTTCCCAGATGGGTTTCCACATTAAACATGGTGTCTTTATGTGTTGTGATGTGTGATGTGATGTGATTTGATATGCTTCTTTCCTCTATTGAATATTTAAGTGAATGCATGACCAACATAGTTGTATGTAATATGGATGCAAATATAATCTAAGTACATCAATATGGCAAAGTAATGGGTTCTGTCAATGTTTTGAATGTGTCGAATATCTGATTCTGTCAATGTTCTAGGGTATAAAAATAGGATGAATGTATTTCTTGTCGAGATATTCCCCTTCTGTAATGCATGAAGTCTCTTTCTTGCATTATAGTAACTTTGGGTGAGACTTCATCTTCTTTGCAAGTGTCGCCAAAAGGGATTAACTCCCTTTTTCTGAAAGGGATTAACTCCCTTTCATGCCGTTATTTGTCGTAAGGGTGTTTGTTGGTGGGATAATAAGTGTTGGACCCCGATCAAAGTAAAAATGCACCAACAAATGGTTCCGTTGCTGGGACCTGGTTTGAGTGAAGGGGAATGTTTGTAAAATTCAAGCACATCAGATCTATGAAACAAAGACAACAGTTACTAGAGATGCACGCGGAAAATTGTATGTCAAAACACTGATGAAAAAGGTTTGCAACAGTTCATGCATTATCATAAACTTACAAGATGATTACAGTGTGTAACAATGGCTACAATAAGCCAAGCAATTCAAATTCCAGAGAGGTCATTTGAATTGAATGCATGAGAGTGGCTTGCTTGGGAGTTAACACCATTCGGCACATCAGTTAACCACTTAACTACCATGTAATTGACTCTAACAGACTCTGAAACTATCTAACTGAATCTAGAACTCAAATAAATGCCCAAAATTAGGGGAGGGCGCCTTTCTGTCTTTAGTTAACTGAATATTATGTGAAAATAACACCATATGAAGTCAAACTGTGTAGTAGGGCGCCTTTTTTACTCCAGTTGGTTGAATATAATAATAAATGCTTTCAGTTAGATTGAGTAGGGTGCTTTAGTCATGCAAATCACCACAGTTGGCTCCCTGAATGATGGAGGAGGCCCATTTAACTGATATTTATGGCCCAGTTGATTCCCTGAATGAAGGAGGAGGCCCAGTTCACTAAAACTCATGATCCACTGATGATGTAAGCACATAATTGAGTCAAAATACTTAGGATAAGTGGAAAATTAAGCTATGAAGCTCAAATAAATGATGTGTGGTTGGAAAATACTCCAACACCCCCCCTTAAGCTAATCTCATGTGGAGGAGTAAATAAGAAATAATAAAAGGGCCCCGAAAACAAAGGCCATAGGTCAACTAGTACAAAAATAATCCTAAAATGCTCAAACAATCTAAGTGAGGAAAGAGGGAAAAACCCAGTGGGAAAGAAAACCCCCCCTCAAACTGAACACTGAAGGATATAATCTGTCCTCAACATAGTAGAAATCACCCTCAACAGTTAACAAAGGTAAGATAACTTCTTCTCAGTGAATCTCTTGGTGAAGATGTCTGCAATTTTCTCTTCTGTAGGGAAATATTGCAGTACAATGGTTCTGTCATGCACAAGATCTCAGATGTAGTGCATGTGGATCTCGATATGCTTGGTCCTCTATCTCTGAACCAGATCTATCGATATCTTGATAGCACTCTGATTGTCACAAAATATGACAGTAGAAGTGGTGCTACCAATATCAAACTCTGCTACAATGCCCTTTAACGAAACTGCCTGAATGCAAGCATTGATTGCTCGTCGATACTCTACCTATGTTGAAGATAATGCAATGGCAGGCTAATTTTTTTATTGACTCGAAAATAGGCCCTATTCCAATCATGAAAATATATCTGGAAGTGGACTTCCTATCGATGCTATCACCCGCCCAATCTGAATGAGTAAATCCAACCAAGTCAAAATCATAATCCGCAGCATAGTGAATGCCAAAATGTCTCATACCCTGCACATAGTACAAGATCCTTTTGGATGCAATCCAGTGAAGCTCATGGGTCTTATGCATGTACCTTGACACAACAATCATGGTATAATAAATATCAGTCATAGAGTGTGTCATATACAAAATGCTACCAATCAACTGTGGGTAAAGTGTAGAATCCACCAACGGTGTAGAATCACCATCCTCAAGACTGATTCCTACGAGGAATGGGAATGTTCTAATTTACATTATGCCATATTGAACTTATTTATCAATTCCAAAGCATATTTTTACTAACAAATCATAATCCCATCAAAATTCTGAGTGATCTCGAGACAAAGAAACTGCCTCAGTAGGCCTAAATCACTCATATCAAATGTTTGGTGTAAAGTGATTTTTATAGTGTCGATCGAAGCAAGAATGATTCCTGTAATCAATAGGTCATCAACATAAAGTAAAATGATCATCAAATTAAATTCATGCTACTGTAGATACACATTTGGATCTTATTTTCATCTCACAAAGTTTTGCGAAAAAAGAAAGGAATCCATCTTTGCATACCAACCTCTTGGGGCCTGTTTTAAACCATACAAGGATTTCCTTAATCTGCAAAAAAGTGTCGGATACAATATGAAACCTTCAGACTTCTTCATGTAAATATATTCCTGAATATACCCATGAAGAAATGCACTCTTCACATCCATGTGGTGCACGTCCCAGTGCTTGGATGAATAAATTGCCAAAATGAGCCAGATTGAGTCTGTTTTTGGAACCGATGCAAAAGTTTCTGTGTAGTCCACACCATGAACTTGTGAGAAACCTTTTTCCACCAACCTAGATTTGTATTTGCAGGTTGAACCATCAGCAACAACCTTGGTTCGGTAGACCCATTTGCATTGAACCAATTTCCTCCCAGGTGGAAGAGAAACTAGCTCCCATGTTGCATTTTTTTGAAGAGAATTGTACTCTTCATTCTTGGCAGTTTTCCATCTTTGATCTCGATGGGCATGGAAGTATGATTTAGGATCTGACCCAATGATAAAAAAAAAAATCAGATAGAAATGGATCAGTAGAGGAAAGAGCCATACCTGCTCTTTGAAATTCTGCTCGGGTTCTTCTTGGATCGAAACGATTTCCAATGTTAGAACCGACAGATGTGAGAGTCTTTTTGACCCACTTTGGAAAATGAGGGGGCTCATCTAGATTTGAATCGAAACATGATATTTAATTTTCATTAATATTAGACATACTATCAAAAATATTAGAACATAAACTTTCAGTATCTTCTTTCGAATATTTTTCTGGAAGAGGAAGCAATTTGGAAGTTTCCTCCTCCACTAGTTGTAGATCATGAAGCGGTTCTTCAAAATGGACACTTCACTCGATGAATATTCTTTTGGATATGATATCCATGAGTTTGTATCATTTTTATTCAGCATATCCAATGAGGATGCACTCGTTACTTTGTGGTTCCAAATATATTCTCTTCTCAATCGGAATTCTAGCCCATGCAGTGGAGCAAAAAACCCTGAGATGTGACACATCAAGCTTGTGACCAGTGTAGGATTTGAAAGGAGTTGTACATTTGAAGGATGAGTGTGGAAATATGTTCTGAATTTATGCAAAAAAAATCATGGCCTCAACCCAAATATTTGAATCCAAACCTTTCGACTCAAGAATACAAGTAGCCATCTCTTTCAATGCTTGTTTTTTCCTCTCTGCTACACCATTCTGCTGAGGTGTGTAGGGGACTGTGTGCTGGATTTGGATTCCATTTTCTGCACAAAGTTGCAGAATATATGATTTGATATATTCTCCACCATTATCAGATCTAAGATATGTTATCTTTCTCCCAGTGGCAGTCTGAATAGAAGCCTTGAAATTCTTGAAACTTTTAAGCACTTCCTATTTGTTCTTGAGAAAGTAGACTCATGTGAATCTGGAGAAGTCATCAATGAATGTCATAACATGCCTTGAGCCATTCATGGATGGATTTGGTAAAGGACCACAGATATCAGTGTGAATCAGCCCCAAAATACAAGAAGCTCGGCTAGCTTTTCCTCGATTGAACTTGTGCTCAAGATGCTTGTCAATGTTGCAACCCTTGCATATCCCTTTTCAGGATTTGATGTTCGGAAGGCCTTCAACCATGGAATTATTTTGTAGAAGCATAAAATATTTATAATTTAGGTTTCCAAAACTCTCATTCCATATCCGGATAACCTAATTTCCATGAGTCAGAAGGGCACTTAAGTTTGAATACAACAAAAAGTGAGAAAACTCATAGGTTTTGGAAACATGATTTGCCTTTCCTATTGCAATGAGTTTTCCAGTGCTAATATCAAAAATTTCAACATCATTAGGGATGAATACAACCTTCTTTGGAAAACCAGTGTGTGTCATCTAATACACAGAATGTAGGTTCGAAGCTAGAGAAGGAACATAGAGAACATTTTGAAAATTGCAATGTTCTAAATGAATAGTACCTTTTCCTTTCAAAAACATTTGTGAATAATTTTCCATGTGGATGGAGATGCAGTTGTCAGAGTCTAATGATGAGAAGGAGTCTTTTCTTGTAACCATGTGATTCGAAGCTTCTGAATCTATGAGAAGTGATTCGATCACAGTTGGAAAGTCATCGATGTCAATACAACTTCGACAAGTTTTGACTCGACATGACTTTGACAGGTTTCGATTTCAACAAAAATTCAATGAGTCTTGACTTCGACATACTGCGACACGTTCCGCACCTTCAACATGTTCATCAACCTCACAGTTCGCGACATCGACAAGCAGCGTTGACATGTGACCAATGACTGTCGAACTTCGACAGACTGTCTCTCTGTCTTCCAGTCGACTGTAACAGTTGAACTGTTGAAACCATTCTAACTTCTTCCTTTTAAGTAAACGTAGCGAGACGGCACCCAAGCATCTCAGAATTCTATATAAGCATGTATAACATTGTAACATATATCAGTTTGATATGTTTTTCAAGTAATAGAAGAACAATTCACATTCCTACATATTGTCTGTGCATATTTGTGTTCATCTGTGTTGCATAATTAAGGTAATTTTTAAGGGAGAAATTTCACCAATTGGCTATTTTTCGGGCTATTTTTCAAAAAATAAATTCGCTATTTGGTCATTTTTAGTCTCTAATGTCGCTTATATTTACATAAAATATGTTTTTTTATCGTAATATTCGCCAAAATCTACACATTTCAGTAGTAATTTGTATGTTTCATATTTAATATTCGCCTACCTATATATATACATGTTTTTTTCAATCCAAAAAAATCGCCTAGGATACTATACTTAAGTATAATATTAGAATCCTTACAAAATACCCTGTGCATAATCTTGCTTTTGCTCATTCTGTTTATTCAGCTTCCACCATAACAGAGCCAACTCTTTTAGTCGAATTGTTGTCCCCATCATGCTTCCTGGACATGACCTAGATCATTGGTATCAAAGCACTCAGTTTTGTTCATGCTTAAGCTCTGTGTATACACTTCTCTCGAAGTTACCTAACTTATGCAAGTTCAAACTCACTCGCAATCTCAACAATCCAAGCAGACACGATCTCCAAAAATAACATAAGAAACAGACGATAGACATGCAACCGACGAGATAGCACAACTTATTGAGCAATATTTGGCTCAACAACGAACTGAAATGTTCTTCCAGTTCAATGAGATTCTCTTGCGATTCGCTTTGACATCCGGATAACCCTCGACAAGAACTCACTCCGATAAAATCAACCCCTTCAAAGTGCAAATGAATATGGACATACCGAATCTTGAAGGTAAGATTGGCGCGGAATCCGTTGACAATTGGGTGCAACAATTGGAATCCTATTATGTTGTAAATCAAATCTCCGAAGCTGGAAAAGTCACCATTGCATCCTTAAAGATGTCAACCTCCGTGCACTATTGGTGGGAGAACCTCTCGACAAAGATGGAGAAAAGTGGATACCCCATCAACACATGGGATAAGTTCATCGAACAGATCTGGAAGGAATTTTACCTGCCTAAATACCTCGAGCAGTAGTATAAGAAGTGGCAACAGCTAAGGCAATGGAAATACCAATCAATACAGAGTTACACCGACGAATTCTACTGACTCATGGAAAGAATTGGCATCCAAAAAGAATAGAAATCGCTTGTTCTAAAGTACATTAGCAGATTGTCCTAGTACATTCAGCAGGAGTTGGAATTTATGACTGTCAATACACTTGCAGATGCTTTCCACTACGCCAACAAACTGGAAACCAAGCAGAAAGGGAAAGCACATTTTGTGACAAAGCCGACATCAGGACGACCACCCGACAAGAAGGCACCAGCCAACTTCGACAAGTCAAAATATTCTCAGCCGACACCACCAAATCCAGATCATGGTAAGAATCCTTTTCACAAGAGGGAACATAGCAAACAACTGCCGACCAAAAAATGGTGCGATTATCACCACTCATCTTGGCATGATACATCTGAATGCAAAGCTTGGAAGACATTTTTGACAAAAGTGTCGACCTTCGACACGTTCGACAAGATAGTGGAAGAATCTGATCTAGACGTGACGAACCTTTTGACCTCGACCACTCCAATAGCCTCGACTGACGTCGATGAGGAGGAATGAGAACTCCTGTTCCATATTCAATATGAGTCCAGAGCAAGCCATTGCATTTGATTATGGACAATGGCAGTGAAAAGAACTCCGTTTCCGAATATCTCATGAAGAAACTAGGTCTTGTTACCACTCCGCATCCTCAGCCTTACAACATCGGTTGGATGAAGGATGGACAAGATATATGGATCACTCGATAATGCAAACTCACCTACTTCATAAAGCATTTTGAAGATGAAGTACTTTGTGACATGGAACCACTCTCCGTAGCTGACGCCCTGTTTGGGAAACCTTACCTCTGGGATAGACATGGAATTTATCAGTCACGGCCTCAAAAGGTGATTGTCAGAATTCGAAATGGATGGTTCAACATACTAGAGAATCAACCTACACCAACGGTCACACTGATATCTGCCAAATAGACAAAGAAGCTCATCAATCGTGCTCAGAAGTTTGCATTAATCATGATAAGGCTGCAACATTCTAAGAAGATTGCAGCAATGAGTTGAGTCACCGACCAATGCAGTTCTCGACAGAAGCAGCAAGTCGATCATATTCTCGATGAGTACCAAAACCTCTTTCAAGATCCAGACGGAGTACCTCAACATTGTCAGGTAAAACACTCCATTGAACTTGTTCCTAGTTCTTATTTTCCTAATGCATCTGTTTATAGAAGATCCATTCTCGAAAATGAAGAGATTCACAGACAAATCAAAGAATTAATCTACAAAGTTCACATCCAACCTAGCTCCTCTCCTTATGGAAGTCCAGTCGTCCTAGTTCCGAAGAAAGTCGAGACTTGGCGCATGTGAATCAAATACAGAGCTCTCAACAAAATATCGGTGAATAATTGGTACCCTCTACTGCAGATAGACGAGCTCATCGATAGTCTGAAAGGTGCTAAATTTTTTACTAAGCTCGACCTCAAGTCGGGATACCATCAAATTCCAATCGAGCCCTCATATGTGTGGAAAACTGCTTTCAATACCAAGGAAGGATTATTTGAATGGTTAGTCATGCATTTTCGGCTTAACCAACGCACCTGTGACCTTCATGCAACATATGGATAACCTTCTTCGACCTTTCATTGGCAAATGGGTTATTGTCTATCTCGATGATATATTGATTTTCAGTTGATCATGGGAAGAACATGTTGGACATCTTTGACAAGTCCTCGACACTCTCCAACAACATCGACTCTCTCCGAACATGGACAAGTTCTCTTTTGCGATGACCAAAATCAAATATTTGGGGTATGTAATTGACTCTGCATGCATTCATGTCGATCCAGACAAAGTAAAGATCCTCAAAGATTGGCCCATTCCTCGAAGAATTCAAGAACTAAGAAGTTTTCTTGGTTTGGCGAATTTCTATCGATGGTTCATACTCGGCTTTAGTCACATAGCCTTTCCCTTGAATCAGTTGACGAAAGGAAACGGGAAAACTGTCTTCCAATGGACAACAACACATCAAGCAACTTTTGAACAACTCAAACACATGCTCTGCATTGCAGTAGTACTTGTGTTACCTGATTTGCATCAACCCTTTGAGATTGAGACAGACGCATCAAACTATGCCTTAGGCACAGTGATCACTCAATCTGGTCACCCATTTTCTTTTCATTCCAAGATTTTTAATGACACATTTAGAAGATACTCAACGTACGAAAAAGAACTATATACACCATTGTGCAAGCTCTCAAGCAATGGAGGCATTACATCCTTGGAAAGGAAATGGTCATCCTCACTGATCACAAGCCTCTGCAGTTCGCTCTGACACAATCAAAGTTGCAGAAAAACTGATAACTCAAGTGGTTTAATTACCTACAATAATTCCAATTGGTGATTAAGTATCGGAAAGGAAAAGTCAATGCTGCCACAGATTTCCTCAGTTGACCACCCATTACTCTCCTTTTGACAGCGATGAGTATGTAGGGATACGACAGGACCACTTGGAAACAGTTATATGAGGACAACAATGAATTATCAACAATACATTGACAGTTACAGACTAACAAGTCGTCGACCTCGGAATCCGACTACTTCCTGAAAGACACCTTGCTATACAAGCTTGGACATCTTTGTGTACCGACCGATGAGCATCGCCAACAGCGCTTTTGGGCCGCGCACTACAACAATACTGCATGACACTTTGGAGTAGCAAAGACACTTGCTATTCTGTATAAGTATTTCTTCTAGCCTACACTTAAATCTGACGTCAACAAGTATGTTCAATCATGCATGGTTTGCGCCATTTCTAAGCCACCTAATCGACGACAGGGATTGTACACACCTCTGCCAGTTCCTAGTCAACCATGGGAATCTATTTCTATGGACTACTTGATAGGTTATACTACTACCAAACATCAGCACGATGCAATATTAGTAGTAGTTGATTGATTTTCCAAGATGGCCATTCTCATACCATGTAAGAGGACCACGACAGCGCAACAGACTGCTCAGCTCTTCTTTACACATGTTTGGAAACACTTTGGTTTATCCACAATCATTATTTACGACTGAGATGCCAGATTCATTAGTATCTTTTGGAAGATCCTCTAGCAACAGCTGGACACATGACTCTCATTCTCGACAGCTTTTCATCCTCAGACCGACGAACAGATGGAATTTGTGAATCCTTTGGTAGTACAACTACTTTGCATGTACAATCACCAGCATCAACGCACATGGGATGATAGTCTTCCATACATCCAACATAGCTACAATCGTGCTCATCACAACTCTACAGGAAAGAGTCCATTTGAATTCTGTTACGGATTTCAGCCCTCATCGCCTATTGACTTGATCATCTCCTTGACACAGGAAAAATTCGACACATACCACACCCAACGAGAAGTTGATAAAGCAGTCAAGTTTTGAAAGCAGATTTGTGACATCTAGAAGCAAGCACAGGATATTTTTCATAGAGAAAACGAGAAATCTAAGGCCCAACACAACAAGCATCGTATTCCTCATACATTCCAAATTGGGGATAAGGTCTATCTACATCTCAAGAAGGAGCGATTCACTGGTCCTTTCAAGAAGTTAAAACCTTTGTGATATGGTCCATACAATATTCTTTGACAAATTGGCGAAAATGATTTCCAGCTCGACATTCCTGCATGCATGGGTCTGCATCCATTATTCAATGTGGATATACTTCAACCATACCATGCACTCTTGTTGGAACAGAATAACTTCTCAACAACAACACCCAAAGACATCCATCCAAATGCTCAGGATCCTCTTCCTTGCGACACCATTGTGGGACGACGAATACGCCTTACAAGGATGAACACAATTCCCTTGTTTCAGGTTTCCAAAGATGGCCAGATCCCATCTCAAAGAAAGTGGTACTCTGTTACTGAAGTGACCGAAAAGTTTCCTCACTTTCACGAGCAAACAATGGGGTCCATTGTTCCTTAAGGAAGGAGGTCCGATCCACATCATAGTTGGCAAGTCATCGATGTCGATACAACTTCGACACGTTTTGACTCGACATGACTTTGACAAGTTTCGATTTCGATACAAATCCGATGAGTCTCGACTTCAACATACTATGACACGTTCCACACCTTCGAAATGTTATGCAACCTCACAGTTCATGACATCCACAAGCAGCGTTGACATGCGACCAACGACTATATCGATTGAACTGTTGAAACTATTCTAACTTCTTCCTTGTAACTAAACGTAACGGGCATGAACCCAAGCATCTCAGAATTCTATATAAGCATGTATAACATTGTAACATATATCAGTTTGATCTGTTTTGCAAGTAATAGAAGAACAGTTCGCATTCCTGCATATTGTCTGTGCGTATTTGTGTTCATCTGTGTTGTGTAATCCTACTTTTTCTCATTTTGTTTATTAAGCTTCCGCCATGACAGAGCCGACTCATTTAGTTGAACTATTGTCCCCCTCATGCTTCTTGGACACGACCCAGATCAAGAAGAGATGTAGAATTCAAAACACTTGCCATGAGTGCATGACCTCTTTCTACATGATCATTATTGTCCTTCTTCCTTGTGCCATCTGGAAGAGTTATGTTTTTTTTCTCCAAGAGAAGGGCCATATGATCAATAGTTTTCTTCATGTATGAGATTTCAGGATGAAAGCCCCTGCCATAGTAAGAACACTTTGTCTTCTCCTTTCCCTTTTTCTTGTGTTTTTTTGAACCTAAGGGCTCATCCGACTGCTTGGTCTTCTCCTTCTGCTTGGGATGATCAAACTTGGTTTTCTATTTATTCATTTTTCCTTTACAATTCGCAGCCTCGAGTCCTACAACAAATTGGGATTGATATTTGGAGGTTTTCATGGACCCCATCTGAACAAGCTTGTCATGCTCTTTTGTTAAGGACTCAATGAATGCGTTCAAGGTTGGCATCTTCCAATTCAGAGTGGTGAGTTTTCCTGAATGGAAAGTAGAGACAAACACTGAATAATATGCTCACAGTTTTGAAAGGATTGAAAGGATTAACTGGTCATCCTTCTTCTCGACACCACATTGCTTAAATTGAAGCACCAAATGCTTGAACTTGGTGAAAAACTCATTGATGGTCTCAAAATTCTCAGGATTTATTCAAATCAGTTCATTCTCCAACTGATAATCCCTCATCTCATCCTACTTGCTGAACATTTTGGCAAGTTGTTCCCATACTTCTTTTGGAGTCTTCAATCCGATGAGATGGAAAAGAAGATCTTTCGAAATATTGAGACATACAAAACCATAATATTCATCAAGCTTATTGAAGAACTTGGGCTTCTCTATAGCTGCATTAGGCTCTGGTTTTGTGCGCATAGTAACTATGAAGAGTCCCTTGGAGCGCAATACAATCTCCATGTCATCCTTCCATTGATGATAGTTGAAAGGAGTAAGAACATCTTTAGAAGAATAGTCCATCTCTACTATAGCAAATGCAATAGGAGGCTAGGAGAAACCTGCGGTAAAGAACAAACAAACAATCTTTAGGTCGACAACCTACACCTTTTAGGTTGCATCACACCCGACATAGCATATCAAGCAAACTTGATAAGTCGGATGCACATTATCCAAGATTTATGTATAAAAATTTCAGCTTCTGGTGCAGTGCTGGAATATTTTTTAGCAAAATTGCTCAATATTCATCTGAAGAACTTTGTAGAAGAGTTTCCTTGTCCTGCCATGGATCTTATACCATGTAAAATTCAATCACAACAGATCTATGAAACAAAGACGACAGTTACTAGAGATGCATGTGACAAATTGTATGTGAAAACACTGATGCAAAAGGTTTGCAATAGTTCATGCATTATCATAAACTCAGAAGATGATTACAATGTGTAACAATGGCTACAATAAGCCAAGAAATTCAAATTCCATAGAGGTCATTCGAATTGAATGCATGAGAGTGTCTTACTTGGAAGTTAACACATCTCGGCACATCAGTTAACCACTTAAATACCATGTAACTGACTCTAACAGACTTTGAAGTTGTCTAACTGAATCCATAGCTACACTGAATGCCCAAAATTAGCGGAGGGATCCTTTCTATCTTCAGTGAACTGAATATTAGGTGAAAATAACACCATATGAAGTCAAACTGTGTAGTAAGGCGCCTTTTTTACTGTAATTGGCTGAATATAACAATAAATGTTGTCAGTTAGATTGAGCTTTAGTCATGTAAATCACCTCAGTTGGCTCCTCGAATGATGGAGTAGGCCCAGTTAACTAATATTGATGGCCCAATTGACTCCCCGAATGAAGGAGGAGGCCCATTTCACTGAAACTGATGATCTACTGATGATGTAGGCACATAATTGAGTCAAAATACTTAGGATAAGTGGAAAATTAAGCTGTGAAGCTCAAATAAATGATGTGTGGTTGGAAAATGCTCCAACAATGTTGTGGCATCCAACAAAGCCAAAAATCCAGGATTGGGTAGATCTGCAACTGGAATAATTTGCAAGGGAATAGAATAAGAATACTCGGTTGGATGACAAGGGTTGGTAGGATAAGTATATTTTCAATAGTATTCATGAAGTTTTTTTTGGTGAGTTCCCTATGATACTATATGAATCTTTAGCAATATTAACTGAGCAAAATACAAATTTCCAAGGAGGCGAACCTAGATATTGGACATCGGAATTGATACATCTATTGAAAGGTGTTAACAACAAAATTTATCGCGCAGTGGATTACTAGATGGATAGTGCGCTGGAGAGGTACATTACCGAATTTTTTGTTGACACTATCAAGTCCTATAGTGCAACAGAACCTGATTTTTTCCAAAGTCCACGCGGTAAGTACCTTAATTCTTTGAACTTGTCGATCAAGAAGATACTTTGCGAAAACGGTTTAATGCAAATGGAATCCGACGAGTGGAGCGATTGTACGCGGTGGGAATGGGTATGTTGAAGCCTCATGGGTAATGCTAGAAGTTTCCAAGGAAACAACAGGAAAGAGAAATCCAAATCTAAAAGGATTCAAACAACTCTACACAAGGATGGTTCTATCCCCATACTGTTTGGTGTGACTGACTCTTATGGATATCAGGCCTCCGTTGGCACTGTGTGGGTGATCCAGATGGATCTTTCTTCCTGCTAGGAATATATAAAAGGTTTCTGGTAACAGTGAAAATAAAGCTAATTTCAAACTGATCTACTTAAGCTAAGTTAAATCTGAAAATTGTGTTTGAAGTTTCAGAACAATCAGATCTAAGAGATCTGGTAAATGCTGCACCAATTAATAAATATATGAATAAGATCTAACATTACCAGCTTCAAATAAAACAAGATAGTGAAAACCAAGTTATTTCATTTAAAGGAATAAACGATATAACTGTTATGTCAATGATATGTCAATTACAAAATTAACATAGGATAAAGATGACTGTTTAATAGTGGCAGAAATGAAATGATATGAATCAAGTAAAGAAATTTATTTGATGCATAACTTACACACGAACCATATGATGACAAATGAAACATAGAGCTATGTATTTAATGATCATACAACATAAAACAGAGTTATCAAATGATTAAGTAGGAAACCAGAATTCATCAAAGAAACGTGACAAATATGACAAAGAAAGGGAAAGAGAAACCGACTGAAATTCATTAAAGATTGCAAAAACTTACAAACTCCACAAATATAGAGCACCTCTAGTTCTCTTCTTTGGTGGTTTTTCCCCCTTCTTTCTCATGAGATCTAAGTCTCTTTAAATAATAACTAAAAAAAATACAAAGGGACAAAGCTCCCATAAAAGTAGGGATTACAAAATATTGCTGCAAGATTTCCCAAGGGCAGATTGCCACTTAGAAAATACATCCAAGAGATCCTCAACATCTTGATATTGTGCATGCTCGAGTAGTAATTCTGCCTTGCAGGTAAAAGACACAATCTCCCTTTTCTTAGCTTTTTCCCATTCTCGTAAGAAGAGATTAATCTTCATTTTTGAAGCTATATGTGATTCAATCAACTCCTTAATCTCTGCTATATGGATCTGATCCACTTGCTCAATGCACTCCATCGAATTCAGATACTTATCCTCAACCTGTGCAATCATCAACTTGGGTGGAAGGGCACTCTCAATCTAATTCATAATAGGGAATTTTAACGAACCCAACAGAATGTCAGAGGAAAACCACCTTTTGTTGTAGACCTTTTAACATTCTTGTATAGCGGATTCCACTATTTCACATACATTCTCCCAGGATTCCAGAGAAAACTTTATCCTCCTCAGTTTTATCTTGTCCAAGATAGGTATTTCTTCAGGTTTGTCCTTTATATACTTCTGCCAATCTACGACATCCTCAAAGGATTTGGTAGCATCATTTATTTTCTAATTTTGCTCATCAAGAACATCTGAATAATTCTCAAAATAAATGAAGGTCTCTTGAATCTCATTCAACCCTTCAAATAACTCAATCAACTTGTTCTTGTAATCATCGTGAATCTTTAAAGAAAATTACTTGAATTATTCTTTAGAAAACTTAGAAAAAGAAGAAGCAACAGATATGGATTGTGAAAGATTTAGTTGTTGCTCAAGGGATGATATTTGTTCAACATAGTTTACATTCTACCCTTGTGCTTCCTGAAGCTACTGTTGGAGCACTTCATTCTATGCTTGCATGTTTTTTATCTAATTTTCATAATCATCCTTCAATCTCTGCAACTGAGATTGATGTTTTTCATTTGTTTGAATATGTTCCTTCTTGATATTTTGCAGTTCTTGCTCCTTCATCTCAATTTCTTTGTTAAGAGAAGTCACATAATCATAGTTAGCCCCTACAAAGGCTCCCATAGCTACAATTGTTTCAAGAGATTCATGTTTTACATCCGTGGAAGTCCTTTTCCATAGAACTTGATTTGAGATAGTGCCCTGCACTAAAGTCCCTTCTCTAGATCTTTTAGAACCTCTTTTCACTACATGCTTTCCTGACTTGCTCCAAAAATACTCTCCAAGAGAGACCACTACATCTTCTCCAAAATATGCTACTTCTCCCACAGGGGACGAAGACACTCCTGGAACTGTGACCAAAGACACGGGTTGAGAAACAATAGGGGTTGGAATTGGAATAGTTATTTGAGGAATGGAAATGGAGGCTATTACAACATTGGAGCGTGAAGGTGTAGGAATGGAAGTAGTGGATGAAGTGATAGGCTCTAAAGGTGCAGTAGAAGCTTGAACTACAACTAGATCGAGGGAGTCTTCAATAGGGGTAAAGGTTGACCAATTGATATGGATGGAGGAACTATAAGATCTGATGATAAGATAGAAGGAAAACTAGTAGGAATGGCGATAGGTGAAGAGGTTGTTACAGCAGTAGAAGTGATGATTTCAGGGAAATGAATATCAGGGAAAGAATCATCAACAACCAGATTTTCCAGTGGATCAAAAGAAGTATGAGTAATTGGAGTGACTGCTGGTAGGCTAAAAGGAATATCAACTAGACATGACAAGTTGGTAGGAAGTGACTCATCTTATAAATCATTCTCTTCAATATGAAACATTGTAACTTTAGCCACTGACCCTTCAGTCTTCTACTGCTTGACGAGAGGAGTTGAAGTTACAAGTTTGTGTTTCAAGTGCAGAGCTCATCATTGCTAGGCTATTCTTCATTTCCTCTACTGATTTGATGAGATCATTCAGATTGGATAGGGGTTGAGGCTGCTGAGTATCCTCGAATGGAGCTTTACCTTTTTCATCTGTTTGATAGGTCAACATCAACGGAGTGCTAGCTTGTCTTTATGTGCCTCTTTCTCCACTAATTCTTTCTGAGCTCTTTCCTCAACTGACAGTTCAAGATTTTTGTACTGCAATACTTTATCCTCGAGTTCTTGCTAGTACCGGTGTAAGAAATTCTTCTCTTCCTAAGAAGTGACTCTATTCAATACCTCATTGAAAGAATTGGCACCCTCATAAATGAAATCATCAGTAGCAGTTTGATGCACACAGGTACTTTTGATGTGCTCCTGAGTGAAATGATTGGACAAAAAGGACATCGTATCATTCATCCTCCTAGGGGATTCCCCAAGATTCAAATTTGTAGTTCTTTTCCCTTGAAATATTGCATGGGTAGAGTTATGAATTACTAATGACCCAAGGGTAAGGGAAAACTTAGGCCACCATTTTATTTTAGCTCCATTTAACTGAGGGAATACACCATCAATCACAGTTTGAAAAGATATCTCTTCCAACACCATTATGTTAAGTAAAATCCTTGGTAACAAAGGAGTTGTATTGATGCCCCAAAATCCGATATAGGAAAAGTATTCTCCCACATACCAATATCCCATTGTGGAAATTAAGGCCTTAGATTGAGTAGAAAAGAGGGGAGCATCTTCCTTGAAGATATTCTGATAAATGGATCCCACAGAATGGTCACAAGTGTCATAAATGAGAGGTATGCAGTTATCCTCCCACAATGTAGAATAGTAAATATGGACTAGAGGTGCTTCCTTTGTCCAATTCTATCCCATGGCAGGAAATGGAAATGTTGAACAAAACACATCCATAACATAGCCAGAGAGGTAAAATGTTGGCTTTCTTGAGGCAGGAGTCTTCTTATATTTTTCAATGGTTTCCTTTAGCACGATTGATAAAATATGGGCCCAGTTAAAATACTCTCATGTGGTAAGAACATGATGGGCCACGGGTTCCCACTTTGTTTTGAAGACTAAACAGTTTGGCAATCCATACAACCTACACAACATGCCTGCCAACAAAGAGAAAGGTTTCCTAAACTAGGAAATGGAATAAATTTTATCATCTTTGGGGGAAAATATAGCTGGGGTTTCCATCCAGGACTTAATGATTTCATTAAAGTTGAACCGGGTCATGGAAGACTCCAGGAACTTCTTGGTGAGAAGCTGTTGGGGACTTTTGAGCACATAGTCTCTGGAAAATAGCTCGGGTTAGAAGGATGCTAAGTGAGTTTGAGCCGCATAATTAAATTAACAGTCATGAGGGTTGGCATGGTCAATAACCCATTTTATGGCATCAGTATAGGGAATCAAGGATGGTCTGGCTGCTATAGCATGAAGCTGGGACTTACTGATGTTTACAAAGGATGCCTGGTCACGCTGGATTCTAGAAAAATCATCCTTGTCAAATATGGCATAAATCAGAAACCATTCCAGGTAATAGGTTTCAGAAACCCTCCCATTGGTATCATAGAAGATACCACTATTTGGGTCCTTGTTTTTTAGATCGTTCAAGGCTGTTTTAGACCTGGTGTTCTTCGACATGGTTGAAAAATGGAATTTTCTGATAGAAATAACGAAAATAAATTCGATTAAAATTAAATTCAAATTCCAAATTTCACGTAGATAATTGGTAAAGGAACTGAGAAACCTACCTGTAAACCAATGGAGGAAGCAAAGCCACGAACAGGGTAAAAATTCGCAGTAAAATTCATTCTCCAAAGGTGGAATTTACAGTTTGAAAAATGGTAAAAAGATAATAAAATTTAAAAAATTTAACCAAAATATTATCACCGAAATCAATCTGGATCGTAGATCTCAACGAAATCGACAGTCCATATTAAAACAAGAAAAAGCGGAAAAGAAATTGTGGGAGGACCTTTTGAAAATTTATGATTTATGCTTATGCAATCCGCAATCCGTATTGCGGCTTGCGGAGTTGCAAATCTGTGAATTTCAAATTAGGAAATTTATTGTTTCTGCAATACGAAATCCGCAATCGGGAATGCAGAGTGGTCATTTCTGGGAAAACTTCGACCTTTCTACAATCCGCATTGCAGGTTGTGGGATTACAAAATTGCGGAAATGTTTGACATAAATTTAAGTCTCTGCAATCCACAATATATTTGTGGCTTCGGAAAAGGCGAATGCAGTTTGTTTTTTTTTACTTTGGTTTCCGATTTCCGCAATCCGCATTGTGGAATGCGGAAATGCAAAACCAAAAATGTGATTTTTATTGATCAAGTACTTTCTGACTTCTGCAATCCGCATTGTGGGTTGTGGAAAGAAAAAATTCAAAACTTAAAAAATGGAAGTTACACAATCTGCATTACGGAAAGGATGTGTTTCAAGGGAAAAAATATGTTTTCTGCAACTTACAAAATGCAGAAAATATAAGAACTATTAAGCAAATTTTATTGGATCCAAAACATGGAAAAAGTTAGAATAAAGACATCAATCATAACACCCCATAATCAAAATGAAAGAATTCAAGATTACCTCCATTAAAAAGTAAAAGGGGCTCCCATTTTTATCTAATAAAAATGGGATCTGTTTCTCCTACAACAAATGGTGACTGGCTGGGTGAAGTAGTTATCTATGTAAAAAGAATCTTCAAATTTCAGGGAGGAACATGTCAGAATGAAAAAATGTTTCAATCTATAACTAGAAAATGTCTTCATAAAATTACAATGAAAACATCAGAGTTAATTTCATATAATTAATATTTCCCCAGCACAAACCACTTGTTTTTATACTCACTTGAAAAAGGTAACCTAGAAGCAAAGAGGTATTCCTTGGACCAATATGAAAGCATGAGAGGTAAGTTTGTGATAAGCCTTAAGAAAAACCCTCCACCTATTCCATATCACCATAGCATCAATCAGCTTGAGTTATTAACCATTTTTTAGTAACTTTATTTCTCAATTTGTCTATCCTTTTTTTTTGGAAAGAATTGAAATAGAACTAAGATTCTGTTGACACAAGACCATTTCCCTAAATTGTATATCAGATTTTGGAAATGCCATTCACATATCCCACTTGGAAACTGAACAAGCCAGCTCTGTAAAGAGACCCCTTGTATTTTAGTTTTTACACTAAAATCAATTACCATGGCTTGGTGACCACATAACCGTAATTTCAGTCCAGAGTAGAACCCATGATCATGGTCAGGATGACTTGCAATAAGACCCCCTATCCTTGAGTGCAACAAGTTGTATTAACAGAGAAAAGTAGTGTTGATTGAAATGTAAATTGCAAGACACTACCTATGCTTGGTAACCAGATTCTAGTAGCGTCATTCACTGATACTTGCAGATCATGAATGGATTGACCTGTGATAGGATCTTCCACCTTCCAAAAAATATCTGAAAGTCACCTCCCTCTCTTGATGACCAGATGTGGAGATGTCATTCCACCAAATATCTATGAACATGATAGGATGGCTTGTAATAATACCCCCTATCTTACAATTTACAGTTATTTAGATGAATTTTGTTAGATTCCAAGGTGATCAAGGTGGGATTCAAAATAGATAAAGATTCACTAGGCTATAAATATTTACTGCCAATCACTGATGGAACATATGAAAGGAATACCAATTCACTCCTATTGCTTCAATCATCAAAATTAGATATTTGTAAGCTGGTGGTCTAGTTGAGAAAAAATATCAATTGAGAGTCTGCATAGATTTCTTGATATATCTCATGAAATTACACCTTCATATATAGACTGATTAAAAATCAATCTGACATGACCACCCCAAATTCTTCTAACTAAATTTATTTGAGATAAACTGATCAAAATCCTTGGCCAAATGCTTTATCAATATCATGTTTTGAAAGAAATCAAAATTCAGAAAACAAACCAAAGAAAGGAAAAGAAAAACAAATCACACCTATGTATAGGTAAGCCAATGCTTACCTTAAATAAAATACTTCTTCAGAAGTTGAATGTTTACTAGATAGGCTTCAGAGAGACCCTCCAGTGTTTGTAATCGGACAATAGTAGGGCCAAGCATTTATGTAACAATTAATGGCCCTAGCCACAAGCGTTGGAACTTAGTATATTCATTTTTATCCTTGTGTTGTTTGTCCCATTTTAAAACCAAATCCCCCACTTGGAAATCTCTGTCAGTTGAAGATTTTTCATCAAACCACCTTTTGACTAATTGTTGATGTTGGAATAGTTTATTTTTGGACTTCTCCCTCTCCTCTTCTAATTTGAGCAAAGAATCAATTATGTTCTGAAGAGGAAAAGAGTCATCCTGTTGGAATGCTTGAGCTAATTGTAATGAAGGGATTAGGAGGTTTGAAGATAAAATAGTTTCCTTACCATAGACCAAGAAGTAAGGAGAGTTTCCAATAGCATCCTTTGGGGTTAATCGGTCTTCCCAAAGAGCATTGAAAGGTTGAGTATGCCAATTCTTATGACGAGTAGCCATAGTCTTCTTCAAAATATTGACCAGGTTTTTATTTGAAGACTCATCCAATCCATTTCCTTGTGGGTAATAATTGGAAGAATATTTGAGCTTAATCCCTTTCTCAAGGGCATATTGGGTGATATCAATAGAGGAAAAATATGATGCATTGTAAAAAACCAAGGACTCGGGAACCCCAAAACTAGTGAGAATATTACTCTCAAGAAAGGATATTACTTCATTTGTATTAGAAACCCTAATGGGAACTGCTTCTACCCACTTGGTGAAATAATCCGTTGCAGTAAGGATATATAGATGTTGTAAGGAAGGGGAAAGAGTGATATGACCAACAAAATCAAGGCCCCATTGCTGAAAGAGAAACTGGACAGTGACTGGTTGAAGGGGAAAAGCATATTTATTAACCTTACCATCACATATTTGGCAAGCTTCACACCTTCTAGAAAAGGCATATGAATCTTTGAACAAGGTTGGCCAATAATAACCATCTCTTAGAATTTTATGGACAGTTGTCTCCCTTGAATAGGGTCCTCCCGTAGGTCCTGCATGGAATTCCAATAAGATATCATCAGTTTCTGTTTTTTCAAGACACTTGAGAAAAAATCCATCATAATTTCTTCTAAACAGCACACCGTCAATAAACTGATAAGGTGCAACTTTTAATATTATAGATCTACACTTCTTGAAGTCCAAAGTTTGAGGAGAAAACCCATGTGTGAAAAAAATATAATGTCATCATACCATTTAGATGCTGGAGTAGAGATGACATTTACAGTATCTTCAAATGTACCTTCCTCTTGGTTCCATTCAAGTTGTTCCTGTTCAGGGTCATTAGATTGGGAAGCGAGTAAACACAAACCTTGTCCTTTAACAATTTTAGTAGGCTTTATTTCCAAATCATACTCTTGAAGTACAATCATCCAGTGGGAGCATTTTTCACCAAGTTCCTTTTGGATAAGGACATTTCTTATTGCTGCATAAGGAACAATGACTTTAGTTCTAGACTTTAGGAAATAAGGCCTGAAATGTTTTACAGATTTATAAACTGTATAAGCCTGTTTATGAATTTGAGAATAATTCAATTCAGACCCTTTGAGTGTAGAACTCATGAAATAAATAGGGATTTCGATGTCCTTAGCGTGTTTCTGTGTTAGGACAACAAAATAAGAAAAGTAAGTGGGAAATGTATAAAGAATAAAATCCTTGGTGAAATCAGGTGACATCAACACAGGAGCTTCTGCAATACCTTTCCGGATTTCAGCAAAAGAATCTCTTTGAATATCAGACCATTTAAATTGTACATCCTTTTTAATCAAATCTTGCAGAGGTCTAAAAATTTGTGCAAAGTTAGGTACAAACCTTATGACAAAGTTGATCTCCCCTAAGAAGAACTGCATGGATTTCTTGGAACTTGGGACTCCAATTTTAGCAATAACGTCCGTTCTTTCGGGATCAATAACCATACCATGTTTTGAAACTAAGAACCACAAAATCTTACCTTCCGTGGCTACGAAAATGGAATTCTTTGGGTTCAAGGAGATACCGTAATTCCTACACCTTTCAAACACATGTTTAAGAGAAAACAAATGATCATGCCTCTTTTTAGAATAGATAGTTATATCATCAAGATATACTACTATAGAACTATGCATCAATCCTCTGAAAGCTATATCCATAGCTCTCTGGAAAGTGGCACCTGCGTTAATTAATACAAAAGGCATTCTTCTGTAAGCAAAGGTTCCCCAAGGAGTTCTAAAAGTAGTTTTAAGTTGACCAGAAGGGGTAACTAATACCTGATTGTACCCAGAGAAAAAATCTAATAAAGAGAACATTTATGCACGTGCAACTTTCTGCAATATTTTTTTCCATGGGAGGAACATGATAGTTGTCTTTCTCAGATGCTTTGTTCAAATTCTTGAAGTCTACACACAATCTTATTTCCCCATTCTTTTTACGAACACGGACTAAATTGGAAATCCATTATGTGTGTCTTAATGGAAATATGATTATAGCTATCAATAATTTTTCAAGTTCTTTCTTTACAGATGGCTCCATACTAGGATGCATTTTCCTCGCTTCTGTTGGTAGGGTTTGAAATCAGGATTCATGGGGATATTATGCTGTATGATTTTGGTATTAAAGGTCTTAAGGTCGGCATAAGTCCAAGAAAACACATCCTTAAATTCTCTGCACAGTTTGATATAAGATTTTTTCTTATTAGGTGAACAGTCAATTCCTAAGTTAATCAATTGAGGATTTTGATAGGTTACTAAATTGACAGGATGGTAATTCAGAGAAGAGTGCCTATGTGTCTTACAATTAGTTTTTTTCTTGAATTTATCCTATACGTCATAATACTTCTCCAGATTTATTACTGACTTAGGAAACATGTTGGAAGGAAAATTTGGATTAGATAATGTTTTTTCATGATCATCTTCATCAATTGCTACATCTTTGAAGGTATCTTGAGCTATTAGGAAATATAGGATATGTTGATCATCATCGAACACCTTCCAACTGGTGACATTATCTGGGATTGAGGGTCTGTATATTAATTCAATTGAAAAAGTATCGGGAGATAGACCTTCAAGAGGGATCAACCTAGAAGCAGTGTTAGCCAATAAATCAACATCAAAATTTTGGGATCTAGGGACAGACTTGATGTTAAATGCTTTGAAGGAATTAGTGAAATCTCTAACAAGTTTATGATAATTTACCAAACGGGGGGATATACAATGAATCCTAGTTCTTACTTGTTTCACGATGATCTCAGAGTCCCCATAGCACTCTATAACCTGGGGACCCAGATCAATTGCTTTTCTGAGTCCCTGGAAAAGAGCTTCGTACTCAACAACATTATTAGTGCATTCGAATTCTAATATGCAGGAAATCATTACCTTGGTTCCTTTGGGATATATTAACACGAAGCTAGCACCAACTCCTTCTTTAGATTTGGATCCATCAAGAAACAAAGTCCAAGAATCTAATCCTACTTTAAAATTTCTATTTACATTATACACATTATGTACAATGGAACCATAAAATGGGACACTAGTATAATTAACAATTTCATATTGATTTTGAACAATCTCAACAGGTGAAGAATAAACAGGAAAATTCCCGAAAAAATGTATCAAATGTATAATGTTCAATATGTGAACTAAAGTCAACAGTGGTCTCACTGGATTCATTCATATCAGTGACTTCCTATTTCATGTATGGCTCTCTAATGACCTTAATTTTGTTAGGTTTTCCATTGTAAGGGAGCCATAAATGGGACCAGTCAGTGGCAAAATAACCTTTAAGTTTCTATGATTAGTATCTACTTAACCACATGCCATATGCTTTAGGAATATCAACAACAACGATATCAATAGTATGGTGAATCCTTGGATCAACAGATAATGTTAAAAGGACATTTTTCAATTTCCCTACCACCCTGACTCTTGATCGATCGAGTTGAACAATCTGGGTAGGGCATGGTTCCCAAGATGGATTAATTTTTTTGCAGACGTACAATGGCATAACATTTGACAAATCACTTGAGTCTATCATGAGGTTGTGTACATTCCTATTGAATATCTCAAATGTGAGTTAAAAAAGGAGGAGTCTTCCTCCCATATGGATTTTGGCTATTAGGCTTAGAATAAGTCTCTAAATTGTTGTTTTGAACTTCCCTAGAATTATTTAAAATCATGCTTTTAGGAAGACTTTCTCTCATGGAGGGTATTTTCGGGAGTTCAAAAAGAGATATATTATCCGTCATCCTTTTTAGTTCATCAACTAGATTATATTCAATCTCGGGAATGATTGTTTCCTTTTGTGTTACTGTTTTTCATTTATTTGGACTAGATGATGATGGTGAATATTCTTGTGAAGTTTACCCTTTATTTCTGGTATTGTAAGGTGTTGCACATTAAAAACTGTTTCAGGTTCATATTCCTCTTCAGCCATAGGAAATTCAGAAAAATAACTAATGGTATTAACATGTTGGTCCTGTTCTTTGTCAGGTGGTTCAGAATTCTCAATTTCTTTAGGATTTTCCTTAATCTCATCAGGGGCAGTTTGAGATTCGGTAGCCAGAGCTATAAAAATGGAATAAATTTCTTTAGACGTTAATTCTTCATTAGGATTGCATGGAGTTTGATGTTGAGGAGGATGATAATATCTCCTGAAAGGGGGCCTTACAAACCCTATGTTATTGGCCTGAATTTTAGTGTTGGTCTTCTTCAAATCAACCATTTCATTGGAAATTTTCTGTAAAAACATTTTCATGTTATCCATTTCAAAAGGATCTTTGTTTTGTGTAGTGGGTTTAGGGAGGTTCTCCTACTTCTTTCAAACAAAACATATATTTTTCTACCAGGATTGCTTCAGCAAAAGCCTCTTGCAAGTTTTTCTTATGTGCTCTCTTAACCCAAATGGAAATAAGAATAGGTACGCCTTTGATATAATACGAAACCAATAATTCTTCTATTGGAAGAACATTGGTAGGGATTCTGTTTTTCAGATAAGAGAATCTCTGGTTAAAATCCTTGACCCTTTATTTTCCTTTTATTTTCAATGAGAATAGATTAATGACCAGATCCTCAGGAGTTCTATCATCTCCAAATTTTTGGATAAATAGGGTTTCGAAATCATTCTAGGAGGTGATGGATCTGGCTTCTAAGGAGAAATATCAAGTGGAGAATTTCCCTTCAAAAGTATAAGGGAATAAACTACAGACTACATCTTCATGTGTTAAAATTTTTAGCCTAATAGCTTGCATGAAGATTTTGATGTGATCTTTTGTAGGAGACTTATCATCAGGATTGAATTTGGGGATCCATTTCTTTGGATTTTTGGGTTGTCTATGTTTTTCTCCAGGAATGAATACAACATCTTGATCTAACCAAAGTCTTTTAGGTTGATCGTCCATTGGTATGTCTTTTGAAGTGGAGGAACTTGAGGATTATTCACTATCAGAAGATTCCTCGGTGATGGTGAAGATGAAGAATGAGGTGTTGGTGGTGGTCCACCAGATACTATGTTGGGTTGTGGATTATCCTGAACTTGATCTGTTTCCTCAAATAAGCAATTAATTTGAATTTCAGGAAATAGTTCCTGTCGGAATGTGTCTTGATTGTTTGTATAAATCTATGAATTGTTGGTTAGATGGTGTTGTTACAATAAGCGTCTCAGATTCTAATGTGTTTCAATCCTCTGTTCTAATATGGTAGTAATATCTTGAGTACTCTTCCTTAGTTTCTCAATAGTCAAAGGCCCTCTGGCTGGTGATATAAAGACAATTTCATAACTTCTATTTTCTTGTTCTCTTACAGGAGTAGCAGGGACTGTAGTTTGGTTTTCCACTAGTTGGACTGTTTATGTGGATGCTTGAGTCTGAATTCTAGTAACAACTGCTGTCCTTGTAAGAGGAGGTTTGATAGTGTTTTTTTTAGGCATGAATGGTCATGGACCTCCTTCTAGCGCCATTTGTTGAAGCCTCAGGGGTCATGCTGGAAGTTTCCAAGGAAACAACAGGAAAGAGAAATCCCAATCTGAAAGGATTCAAACAACCCTACGCAAGGATGTTTCTACCCCAATACTGTTTGGTGTGACTGAATCTTAAAGATATCAGGCCTCCGTTGGCACTGTGTGGGTGATCCAGATGGATCTTTCTTCCGGTTAGGAAGATCTAAATTTTTTTGGTAACAATGAAAATAAAGATAATTTCAAACTGGTCTACTTAAGCTAAGTTAAATCTGAAAAACGTGTTTGAAATTTCAGAACAATCAAATCTAAGAGATTTGGTAAATGTTGCACCAATTAATAAATATATGAATCAAATCTAACATTACCAGATTCAAATATAACAAGATAGTGAAAAATAAGTTATTTCATTTAAAGGATTAAACCATATAACTGTTCTGCCAATGATATGTCAATTAACAAATTAACATAGGATAAAGATGACTATTTAATAGTGGCAGAAATGAAATGATATGAATCAAGTAAAGAAATTTATTTGATGCATAACTTACACATGAACCATATGATGAGAAATAAACACATAGAGATATGTATTTAATGATCATACAACATAAAATAGAGTTATCAAATGATTAAGTATTAAACCCGAATTCATCAAGGAAACTTGACAAATATGACAAAGAAAGGGAAATTGAAACTGACTGAAATTCATTAAAGATTGCAAAAAATTACAACTCCACAAATACAGAGCACCTCTAGTTCTCTTCTTTGGTGGTTTTCCCCCCTTCTTTCTCATGAGATCTAAGTCTCTTTAAATAATAATTAGAAAAATTACAAAGGGACAAATCTTCCATAAAATTAGGGATTACAAAATATGTTTCAAGATTTTCCAAGGGCAAATTGCCACTTGGAAAATACATCCAAGAGATCCTTAACATCTTGATATTGTGCATGCTCGAGTTGTAATTATGCCTTGCAGGTAAAATACTTGATCTCCCTTTTCTTATATTTTTCCCATTCTCGTAAGAAGAGTTTAATCTTCATTTCTGAAGCTGTAGGTGATTCAATCAAATCTTTAATCTCTGCTATTTGGATATGATCTAGTTTCTCAAAGCGCCCCTTCAAATTCAAATACTTATCCTCAACCTGTGTGATCATCAACTTGGGTGGAAGGGCACTTTCAATCTGATTCATAACACAAAATTTTAATGAACCCAACAAAATGTAAGAGGCAAACCACCTTTTGCTGCAGACCTTTCAATCTTCTTGTGTAGTGGATTCCACTATTTCATATACATTCTCCCAGGATTCTAGAGAAAACTTTATCCTCCTAAGTGTTATCTTGTCCAAGATAGGTATTTCTTCACGTTTGTCCTTTATATACTTCTGCCAATCTACGACATCCTCAAAGGCTCCGGTAGAATCATTTCTTTTCTTATTGTGCTCATCAAGAACATCTGAATAATTCTCAAAAGAATTGAAGGTCTCTTGAATCTCATTAAACCCTTCAAATAACTTAATCAACAGGTCCTTGTAATCATCATGAATCCTTAAAGAAAATTCCTTGAACTCTTCCTTAGAAAAAATAGAAAAAGAAGAATCAGAAGACATGGATTGTGAAAGCTTCAGTTGTTGCTCAAGGGATGTTATTTGTTCAACATAGTTTACAGTCTCCCCTTGTGCTTCCTGATGCTACTATTGGATCACTTCATTCTGTGATTGCATGTTTTTGATCTATTTTTCATAATCATCCTTCAATCTCTACAAATGAGATTGATGTTGTTCATTTGTTTGAATCTGTTCCTGCTTGATATTTTGCAGTTCTTGGTCCTTCATCTCAATTTATTTGTTAAGAGAAGTCACATAATCATAGTTAGCCCCTGCAAAGGATCCCATAACTACAATTGTTTCAATATCTTCCTATTTTACATTTGTGGAAGTCCTTTTCCATATAAATTGATTTGGGAGAGTACCCTGCACTAAAGTCCCTTATCTAGCTCTTTTAGAACCCTTTTTCACTACGTCCTTTCCTGTCCTGCTCCGAAAATAATCTCCAAGAGAGACCACTACATCTCCTCCAAAATATGCTACTTCTTCCACAGGGGATGAAGACACTCCTGGAACTGTGACCAAAGACACAGGTTGAGAAAAATCAAGGGTTGGAATTGGCATAATTATTTGAGGAATGGAAATGGAGGCCATTACAACATTGGAGGCTAAAGGTGTAGGAATGGAAGTGGTGGATGAAGTGATAGGATTTGAAGGTGTAGTAGAAGCTTGAACTACAAATGGATCGAGGGAGGCTTCAATAGGGGTAGCTGGTTGATCATTTGATATGGATGGAGGAACTGTAATAAATAATGATGAGATAGATACAAAACTAGTAGGAATGGCGATAGGTGAAAGGTTGTTATAGCAGTAGAGGTGATGATTTTAGGGAAATGAATATCAGGGAAAGAATCATCAACAACTAGATTTTCCAGTGGATTAGAAGAAGTCTGAATAATTAGAGTGACTGCTAGTAGGCTAACAGGAATGCAACTGGACATGAAAATTTGGTAGGAAGTGACTCATCTTCTAAATCATTGTCTTCAATATGCAGCATTGTAACTTTCACCACTGGCCCTTCAGTCTTCTACTTCTTGACTGGAGGAGTTGAAGTTACAATTTGTGTTTCAAGTGCAAATCTCATCATTGTTAGGCTCTTCTTCATTTCCTCTGTTGATTTGATGCAAGCATTCATATTGGCCAGTGTAACGTCCCCAGCTTAACCCTATTGCATTAATATTGTAAATGATGTAAATATTGTCATTTCGTCATGGTGAGGAGCTCAAGGCCAAGGCCCCGCCACTGACTTATCGTTTTATGTATCGGCAATTAGAATAGATGCATATGGTTCTTGTGCTAGCAGTGCACAATGTAAAATCGGACATCATGTAAATATGCAATTTTAATGAAAAGAACCACAACCAGCTACGCAATGCAACAAAAGAGACGGGGGCACGATCTTTACAAGGAATAGGGGGGGAAAATAACCCAAACCCTTGAACCATGGTGTTAAGCCATTTCATTGAGGAAAGCCATGAACTCTCAACTACCCATTTTTGGGTTAGGGACCAATCATTTAATTCTTCCAAGAAATTGGTTAAGGAAGTTAATGCCTTGGAAATGAAGAAGTATGGGCAAGCCATTTTCGTGCATGGGCAAGCCATCAACCTGGAAATTCATGTTTTTGCTTGTTGGGCAAGAAAACACCCACGAAATGGTGCCCAAAGCCATTCTGAATGGGGAGTCTTCACTCATTCGCGCAACTGGAGTTAGCTGGGCCTTTCCCTGCACGTTTTTCATCCAAATCCTGCATTTTTCCATGCCTGGGAGTTCGTTTTTGCATATACAGTAGCATGGGAGAGAAGGGCCATGATTTGGGGACTGTATGGAGGTCGGTTTTGCCCCCGAATGTCTTAGGACGTTTTTCTAAAAACGGATTGGCTTCCCAAGGTTGTTCCTCGTCTTCCCATTTCGTTTTTGTGTGTTCCCACGTTTTTCTGAGTGAGTTGAAACCCCATCTCATGCATCCCACTGTGGAAATCGTTTTCCTCATGCCCAGTAATTGTGGTTTTGTTGTTCAGTGCATCCCGTTTTAGATTTGGACCTGTGAGCAGGGGCTTCAAGAGTGGAAGAGGACAGATTTGGCTTGATGAGCCCAATGGTGTATCCATAGCTCCATGGTTGAGCCACTAGCCTAGTAACTCACCTCTGCCCACCTCTTAACCGCCTGAGAAACCCAACTGCTAGTTGGCTTGGCTGATTCTGGCATACCTTTGGCTATGTGAGAGCCTGTTTCCCCTTTACCTTGTGGAGATCGTGCCCAGCTCGGGGGTGGCAGTGGTGCTGAGAGATTGAGGAGCACACTGGCCTACGGTTGGGTGGAACGTTGCAGTTGCATAGCCAGTTGTGTGGGACTACTTCTGTATAAGATAAGTATTCTCTTGTGTGTTAAATTGGCAATTATCATTGGATGTGCTATCTTTCAATTGTTTAATGTATGAGTACCTTGAATGTGGAATGAATGAGTAATTGAAATTACTTCTGCTGTGTTTTTAAAATCCTTATGCAATATTCATATCTCCATTTAGTATGTGATTGCTTGTGAAATAATTTTATGGGGATGGATGCCCGGTTTTCGCCTCACGATCCTCTCCATTGCACTGGTGTGATGGGTGGGGACGTGACAGAATGGTATCATAGCTGCGTTGCAGCACTGGGCCGCTATGGGCCAAAACTGATAGTAAAAGAGAAGAGAAGAAGTTAAGTTTTTCTTAAGAGTTTGGGAAAAAATTTTGTTTAAAGTCTGTTTTTGAAAATTTTGTTTAAAGACGGTTTGGGAAAGAATTCCTGAATGTCTTCCGCAACTGTGGAAGCATTCGGCGAATCGTTCCAAAATTTCGGAAGCGTTCCGAGATTTTTTCCGAAAAATTGCGAAGGGAAGTTTTTCGGAAGGAATTCTCTTCCGAAATTTGCGGAAGGATTTCTCTTCCGAAATTTGCGGAAGGAATTCTCTTCCGAAGTTGCGGAAGGATTCCGCGAATCGTTCCGCAACGCGGAAGAGTTCGGCGAGTCGTTCCGAAGTTGCGGAAGACTTCGACGAATCGTTCCGCAATTGCAGAAGACTTCGCCGAATCGTTCCGCAACTGCGGAAGACTTCGCCGAATCGTTTCGCAATTGCGGAAGACTTCGGCGAATCATTCCGCCATTGCGGAAGCACTCCGCAAGTCGTTCCGCAAATCTTTTCGTGAAAAATCGCCCGAAACCGCGGGAGCCTTAAGCCGAGCGCCCCTCCATTGTGGAAGGCTTCAGCCAACCGCCCCGCAGTTGCGGGAGCATGTTGTGAACCGCCAGTTGCAGAAGCCTCCAACCTATTGCCCCGCCAGTTGCGGAAGCCTGCAGCCTATTGCCCCGCCATTGCGGAAGCTTTCAGCCTATCGCCCCGCAGTTGCGGGAGAATTCTGTTAACCACCCGTCGCGGCCGGATTTCGCGAACTGCCGTTGCGGCCGGATTCAGTGAATCGCCCCATGAGGCGTGATTCGTAAAAAAAAAAAAAATAAATAAAATTAAAAAAAAATGAGGGCGCTGCCCTCGACCCGCCCTGCTGTGGCGGAAGCCACAAGGGGGCAAGCCCCCTTGACCCCCTTTCTTTTTCCCCCTCATGTGTCTTCGTTTGTGATTTGACGAATTGTCTGTATGGCATTCTTCCCACGTGCATGAAGTAATTTGTGAATTTCCGAGAATATAATGCAACTGTGTAAAATGTGCAGAATGGGAGTGAAAGTTGTCATTTTTGAAAGGATGCAGTTCCCGCACCTGATGTCAGAATGGAGCATGAAGATAGGCATTGGAAAGCTTGTCCAGCAGGGAACAATGATGCATGACCAGATTTTGAAGGAGGTCTATATATATCATAGATATTTAGTGCAGAAGAGTGCCAGCGGCTATTTTGACAAACAAATTTTGTTGTCAATATGGGCAATCTCTACAATTGCAGGATATGGAAGAGGAATTCCATGTCACGATGAGGGATCGAAAAGGGAAGAATTTCTTAAACCTCTGTTTGTTATCATGATTATAATTATGAAATTGTCATATGGCATAAAAATGTTAAAAATGTAAAGGATTACATAGATGTATATGCACTAGATGGCATCTTAACAAATTGCATAGTGCATATAGAAATGCTTGTGCATAAATGAGATATTGCACATTGGTAGAATAATGAAGTCGGCATATGCAATAAACCACTAATGGAGAATATTGTGGTTGATAATCACCATTGATGTTGGTATTGGTTGTAGGACCAAAGATAACAAAGAACATGGCTAAATGTGCTGAGGATATTGTTGCATGAAGCCAACAACCTTATGCAGAAAGGATGGTGCAACAAATCTGTGATCATAAAGTTGGAAAAAAAAGGACTGAGCAACCTTGGTAAGAGGCCAACTGATCAGGTGACATCAGACGATGTTAATGGTAACCATGCAGGTAATGATTATTGGTGCCAAATTGCATGAATGTTGGAAGGGAATTTGGTAAGATCTCTTCAACTATGTTTGAGCTATGTTGAGCTAATTTGCATGTAATATTGAATATCGACTGGGGATGACCCTTACACCCTATGACTGTTTAGAAATCTCAATGCATTCATGTGAATTTATATCATGCCATGCATATGATTGGTTATGTGCTTAATAACCCAAGCAAGTGAGGACTGGTGGTCCTAATTATGGTAATGCAGGTTATATGAGATAGTCATGTTTCGATCATAATATGCTTGAATGCATAGTACTCATGAAACAATGCAAGGTAGCATTGAGTAGATGTGCATTAAGAGATTTTATAGATCTTGTGATGCATTGTATGAATGCATAGGGATGATACACATGTCATTGCAAAATAAATAATGAATGAAATGATGAATTGATGATAGTTCTAGGACCATTTCATGGGATGTTATGAATGCAGAATAGTAAGTGCATGAAAATCCCAATCATGATCGATGGGATGCTAGAATGCTATGTGGAAAGACAGAGTTGTATGAATGATATGACTGTGAAATTGGATCTAGAGCTTATGAGAAGGAATCTCATGGTTGAGAGCTCTAAGTTCTGTTAGTAAGAACAGTTGTCAATCTCAGATTGGTAAATATTTCGGATTTGAAATTTTGCTAATAATTGCTAATGATTGTTTGGCTTATATGAAAATGTGTGAGGAGGACATGCTGTAAGTGGATGCTCATGTATGGCAGCAGGAACAAGACCATAACGGGCAGAGTGGTGTCCCTTACAGGAGCCAATCAATATGAGGATAGCCTCATGGATAAGAAAACTAATTTCTGTAGGACACAGAATCGTAAATTCATATTGAATTTATTTATGAATGTTATTTATTGGTTATGGGACAATCGTATTTGAAGCTTATTGCTAAATGTTGCTGACGGTTTGTCTATTTGATAAAGTGTGCCAGGATGACACATTGCAGGAAGATTATGTGTGATGGCCTGCAGAAGCCAAACCAGATGGGAAAGACCCCATGCTTTGGAAATGGGTTTCGGGTGAAACGCAATTGATAATGTCTCAGCCA
Source organism: Larix kaempferi (assembly GCA_027924585.1). Taxonomy (NCBI): domain Eukaryota; kingdom Viridiplantae; phylum Streptophyta; class Pinopsida; order Pinales; family Pinaceae; genus Larix; species Larix kaempferi. Next base: position 67,694,870 of record BSBM01000047.1, on the reverse strand, counting down.
AACCGCATGACGGTAAACCATGAAAGTGAGATGGTAAAGCTATGCCCAGAAGGCATGTGAGACAACTCTGCAAAATGAATGAGTATTCTGTGACCCTAGACAAGAACATGCATGTCTAAATTATTAGGGTTAATACGCAGAGCATGCTCTATCTTATTTCTATCATTGCAGATTGCTTAAGTATGATTAGGACCTACATGGCGCACATCGGAAAAGGGGTGCACAACTTTTCTGGTGCTGGGTCATGATAGGGTTTTTAATATTGACTACACCCTAAGGGAATGGACGCATTCCTGGTGTTTCAATACTTGGTAGTGAATGATATGGAATGTGGTTAAGAATTGAATAGCAATACTGATGAGCTTGCTTATCCTTCTTGTGTTGTCAGCCTACACAGATGCAGATCGATACTGCACATTAAAGGGCAAAGTGAAGAAGGGTACGCAAAGAGACTGTATGGGAATTGGCAACCTTTCTATGCTCACGAGAAATATTACCAGAAGGGATGGACAGGCCCGAAGAGCTGTGTAATAAGAGAAGGTATCATCCTTGTGTGAGTAGGGGTCATGTTAACCTACAGTCAAGAAAGTCACCTATAAAGTTCCTAAAAGGAACCACCGACTTGCACAAAAGAAGGAGTCGCATCCTTGTATAAATGAAGAGCCGATGTGTGTGTGAAGGGTTACGGTGCAAGAGGGTGTGGTGGCATTGGTAAAGGCATAAAAAAATCTCTTTTGGGTCAGTAGTGGGAGGGAGGGCACCGATGACTGACTGAAAACCCTGAAATCTCTATTGGGACAGTAGTGGGAGGGCGGGCGCCGATGACTGACTGAAAACCCTGAAATCTCTATTGGGACAGCAGTGGGAGGGCGGGCGCCGATGACTGACTGGAAACCCTAAGATACCTATGGCTCATTAGTAGAGCCTTGACCTATGATGGTCAGTAGCGCAGTATCCTTCCATTGGTCGATGACCCAGACAAATGTGCGGGCTCGACACTGGAGAGGGCCAACCAGGTATGGGACTGGTTGAGCACCACCAAATGCTTGGTAAATCCAGCCGATGGGGAGGCGTACTGGTTAAGCATTAACTATATCCAAGTCCATAGGCGATCCCAAGGCTTGCAGAAGCGAAGCAGGATCCTGTGGACCAGAGGGGAAACGCACAATATAGATAAGTATTCGTTTTCATTTATGTCTTGTTTGAAATAATGAAGATTACAGGTATAAGTCTTCTAACAGCTAAGCTGATACACTATTGTTTCTTTGTTGGAAACCTTGGTCATTGCAGGAAGGCAAGACCCTAAAAGATATGAATTGCTGGTAAACCCAGAAAGTAAATGAGTGGGCGATATGAATTGCTGGTAAACCCAGAAAGTAAATAAGTGGGTGATATGAATTGCTGGTAAACCCAGAAAGTAAATGAGTGAGCGATATGAATTGCTGGTAAATCCAGAGAGTAAATGAGTGGGCGATATAAATTATTAAGAAATCCAGGGAGTAGCTAGTTGAACGCTATAAAGTTCTTGATAAGTCCAGAGAGTGACTAGTTGGGCATTAACCACTTGATATGGTAAAGCAGCGTGTACGCTGGCCCAACACCCCTTAAAACAATTGATAAAACCAGTCGGAGCAATGGCCTGGCATATTGCTAAAGGAAATGATTGATAAACCCAGTCGGTGTACTGGCCTGGAATTGCCTATTCGAATGGTTGTGGAGTAGCCTGTGTGCTGGCCCAACATTCATTGTTGTATCCACGGGAAATCCAATGCTTGGAAAGCGAAGAAGGATCCTGTGGAGTAAAGTGTCGACATCCAATACAGATAAGTATTCAGCTACCTTGCAGCTTCTTGCTCATGAATATACGTGTGTATATGGTTTGTTATGATTTCCTAAAATTCTTGTTTAGAGAAAAACCCTATGAAAATGAACTAAACATGTGAATTAATTCAATGTTTGAGTGTAGGTATTGCTGGAAGCAAGGATTATGAAGGCATCCTAGAGATGCATGTGGACATGTGACCATCCTAAGGAGCTTTGTATGAGCAGTAATGAAAGATGGTGCTAGTGGATACAAGTGGATCCTAGCAACCCAAGGTTCTGTAGGCAATAATGGGGAGGGGTGCCCTAGCTGAAAATCCATATACAGACCTTAGACACTAAGTGTCATAGCCAAGAAAGGAAAGCCAAGGCATTCACATTGAAGTGAAAGAGACTAAGGAGCATGAAACCACAGTGGTGGTGTAGCTCCATTATAGAACAAGACTAAGAGGGAGAAAACCCTACTCTTCTCTTTCCTTTTGATTGATGCATTTATAAAACAAAAGATTGTTGAGTGCATATCATGGCTGAAAATAGATTGTGTTTAATTGCTTGAGATGAATTGTGAATGCTGAAATAGTAAATTTCCTGTGAAAGGATGAACATGAATGAATTCATGTGTATGTTGGGAAAGCATGAAAATATGGGAGTCCCATGAAGAAAGCATGGGCATTCCATGTCAATTGGGAAAATAATTGACTAATCTTAATGTTTATGTTATGCTTGTCCTAACAAAGAATTCCCATGATGAATTTCACAGGTAACAAAGTGAAACAATTGGTTGCAGCCGGCACAAGAAAGTATCGCTAGTAAGAAAAGTGTGTTCAGTTGTGCCCATTGACCATGGCAACAGACCGAGGGCTATTAGAGTTGGCTGAAAGTCTTCTTCAAACAATTGTCAGGACCCAAGAAAATCTTGGGGAGATGCTCAAGCTACAGAGGCAACAGAATGAGATAAACCATGAGGCTTTGCAGGACTCTATTCGTCTGCAAAAAGAGGTAAAAAGCATTCTGGGAGCAATGAGCAAGGGAAAGGAAAGTGGATCAATGAAGAAGCATTCATCCAACTGTCCGAGTAAGAAACGCTCCAGGTGGGAAGACTCAAAGGAAATGGATCGGGAAAAGGTAAAGACGCCAATGAAATGTTGGGGATGTGGAGGAAATCATTGCCTCCATGACTGCCCAACAAGAGAATATCAAGAGGGAAGAAACCGTAAATTCTCCAAGTTCATGGACCAGTTGGAAGGAAAAGAAAAAGAAGGAATTGTTTTGGAACAATGTCCTCATGCAGAGCTAGAAGGTCCTAGCCAGCAAAAGCAGCCGCTGTAAAGACCAACGGACTTAGTCCTGAAAGACCCAAGTAAAGGGTGAAATGCATAACAAACCTACCACATTTTCTGAATTTTGGACATATGTAAAGTGGGTATCTATTTTCCGAAGTGTTGGAACACCGAGGACGGTGTTATTCCAAGGGGAGGGGAATGTAACGTCCCCAGCTTAACCCTATTGCATTAATATTGTAAATGATGTAAATATTGTCATTTAGTCATGGTGAGGAGCTCAGGGCCAAGGCCCCGCCACTGACTTATCGTTTTATGTATCGGCAATTAGAATAGATGCATATGGTTCTTGTGCTAGCAGTGCACAATGTAAAATCGGACATCATGTAAATATGCAATTTTAATGAAAAGACCCACAACCAGCTACGCAATGCAACAAAAGAGACGGGGGCACGATCTTTACAAGGAATAGGGGGGGAAAATAACCCAAACCCTTGAACCATGGTGTTAAGCCATTTCATTGAGGAAAGCCATGAACTCTCAACTACCCATTTTTGGGTTAGGGACCAATCATTTAATTCTCCCAAGAAATTGGTTAAGGCAGTTAATGCCTTGGAAATGAAGAAGTATGGGTAAGCCATTTTCGTGCATGGGCAAGCCATCAACCTGGAAATTCGTGTTTTTGCTTGTTGGGCAAGAAAACACCCACGAAATGGTGCCCAAAGCCATTCTGAATGGGGAGTCTTCACTCATTCACGCAGCTGGAGTTAGCTGGGCCTTTCCCTGCACATTTTTCATCCAAATCCTGCATTTTTCCATGCCTTGGAGTTCGTTTTTGCATATACAGTAGCCTGGGAGAGAAGGGCCACGATTTGGGGACTGTATGGAGGTCGTTTTTGCCCCCGAATGTCCAAGGACGTTTTTCTAAAAACGGATTGGCTTCCCAGGGTTCTTCCCCGTCTTCCCATTTCGTTTTTGTGTGTTCCCACGTTTTTCTGAGTGAGTTGAAACCCCATCTCATGCATCCCACTGTGGAAATCGTTTTCCTCATGCCCAGTAATTGTGGTTTTGTTGTTCAGTGCATCCCGTTTTAGATTTGGACCTGTGAGCAGGGGCTTCAAGAGTGGAAGAGGACAGATTTGGCTTGATGAGCCTAATGGTGTATCCATAGCTCCATGGTTGAGCCACTAGCCTAGTAACTCACCTCTGCCCACCTCTTAGCCGCCTGAGAAACCCAACTGCTAGTTGGCTTGGCTGATTCTGGCATACCTTTGGCTATGTGAGAGCCTGTTTCCCCTTTACCTTGTGGAGATCGTGCCCAGCTCGGGGGTGGTAGTGGTGCTGAGAGATTGAGGAGCACACTGGCCTACGGTTGGGTGGAACATTGCAGTTGCATAGCCAGTTGTGTGGGACTACTTCTGTATAAGATAAGTATTCTCTTGTGTGTTAAATTGGAAATTATCATTGGATGTGCTATCTTTCAATTGTTTAATGTATGAGTACCTTGAATGTGGAATGAATGAGTAATTGAAATTACTTCTGCTATGTTTTTAAAATCCTTATGCAATCTTCATATCTCCATTTAGTATGTGATTGCTTGTGAAATAATTTTATGGGGATGGATGCCCGGTTTTTGCCTCACGATCCTCTCCATTGCACTGGTGTGATGGGTGGGGACGTGACAGCCAGGGGTTGAGGATGATGAGTATCCTCAACTGGAGCTTTCCCTTTGTCATCTGTTTGATAGCTCAACATCAAAGGAGTGCTAGCTTTTGTTTTATGTTCCTCTTTCTCCACTAATTCTTTTTGAGCTCTTTCCTCGATTGACATTTCAATATTTATTTACTGCAATACTTTAGCCTTGAGATCTTGTTGGTACTGGTGTAATAAATTATTTTCTTCCTAAGAAGTGACTCTATTCAATACCTCATTGAAATAATTGGCACCCTCATAAATGAAATCATCAGGAGCAGTTTTATGCAAATAGGTACTTTTGATGTGCTCCTGAGTGAAATGATTAGCCAAAAAGGGAATTGGATCATGCATCCTACTAGGGGATTATCCAATCTTCAAAGTTGTAGTTTTTTTCCCAAGCAAGATTGCATGGGTAGAGTTTTGAATTACTAATGATCCAAGGTTAAGGGAAAACTTAGGCCACCCTTTTCTTTTAGCTTCAGTTAACTGAGGGAATACACCATCAATCACAATTTGAAAATATATCTCTTCCAACACCATTATGTCAGGTACAATCCTGGGTAACAAATAAGCTATATTGCTTCCCCGTGAATCTGATATAGGAAAAGTATTATCCCACATAACAATCTCCCATGTGGAAATTAAGGCCTTATCTTGAGTAGAAAAGGTGGGAGCATCTTCCTTGAATATATTTTGATAAATGGAGCCCACGAAATGGTCATAGATGTCATAAATGAGAGGAATGAATTTATCCTCCCACAATGCAGAACAATAAATATGGACTGGGGTTGATTCCTTTGTCCAATTCCATCCCATGGTAGGAAATGGAAATGTTGAACAAAACAAATCCATAACATAGCCAGAGAGGTAAAATGTTGGCTTTCTTGAGGTAGGAGTCTTCTTATATTTTTCAATGGCTTCCTTTAGCACGACTGATAAAATTTGGGCCCAATTAAAAGATTCTCTTGTGGTAAGAACATGATGGGCCATGGGTGCCCACTCTGCTTTGAAGATTGAATAGTTTGGAAATCCATACATCCTGCACAACATGGATTTCAGCAAAGAGAAAGGTTCCCTAAAACAGGAAATGGGATAAATTTTATCAGCTTTGGGGGAAAAGGCAACTGTGTTTTTCATCCAGGACTTAATCATTTCATCAAAGTTGAACTGGGTCGTGGAAGACTCCAGGAACTGCTTGGTGAGAATCCACTGGGGACTTTTGAGCGCATAGGCCCTAGAAAATACCTCAGGTTGGAAGGAGGCTAAGTGAGCTTGAGCCGCATCATTAAATGAATGGTCCTGAGGGTTGACATGGTCAATAACAAATTTTATGGCATCAGTATTGTTAACACCCAAAAAGTGCTCACTAGCTCATTCCCTTATTCACATGACCCATTTGTCCACTTTTCCACCATCTGAGCCTCTGAATCCAACAAAAGGTCACCAAAAGACCTTGGTACACCCCTTTTTCCCACTCAAAAAGATTATTTTTCCTAAAAAGCATAAAAAACCCTAAAAAAGGGTCCAAAATTCCCAAAATATTAAAAAGGGAATAAAAATATTAATTTTATTCAAAAAAGGAAAAAGGAGGGAAAAGTACCTAAACCATGTTGGTCAATACCATTTGGTTTCCACAAAACCACAAATGGTATTCCCCACCACCAAAACCTATAAAAAGGTGGTAGGGGCTCCTCATTTCACATCCATCCATATTCCTATCCTCATGCTGCCAAAATCACCCTTGAGTTTTGGCCATTGTAGCAACCTTGGAGAAAGGACCCATTGGAGATTGGAGCTGCTCACCACTGGAGCCATTCAAACAACCTTCATCACTTGGAGGTATTGTTCTTGCAAGCATTTGCTTGGCCCATTGTCAATACAAAAATTATCTTTTATCTTTCTTGTTCTTGTTCTTTAATTCAAAATTCACATGCTAGTTTAGTTTAGTTTAGATTTAGTTTATTGTTATTTGCTTTACATTGAAACTGCTGCTACTAGTTAGCAGGTGCCCATAGCACTAAGCCTGGTTGCAAAACCAAGCCAACAAGTATAGGGCATCAAGGATGGCCTGGATGCTATAGCATGAAGCTGGGACTTATTGATGTTTACAAATGCTTCCTAGTCATGCTAGATTCCAGAAAAAATCATCGTTGTAAAATATGGCATAAATCCACGACCAGTCCAGGTAATAGGTTTCAAAAACCCTCCCATTGGTATCTGAGAAGGTACTGTTGTTTGGGTCCTTATTATTTAGTTCGTTCAAGGCAGTTTTAGACGTAGTGTTATTCGACATGCTTGAAAAATGGAATTTTCTGATAAAAATAACGAAAAGGAATTCGATTAAAATTAAATTCAAATTCCAAATTTCACGTAGATAATTGGTAAAAGAATTGAGAAACCTACCTGTAAACCGATGGAGGAAGCAAAGCCGTGAACAGGGTAAAAATTCGTTCACTAAAAGTGGAATTCAAAGTTTGAAAAAAGGTAAAAAGATAATAAAATTTCAAAAATTTAACCAAAATATTATCAACGAAATTAATTTGGATCGTAAATCTCAAAGAAATCGATGATCTAGATTAAAAAAAGAAAAAGAGGAAAAGAAATTGCGGGAGTACCTTTTAAAAATTTATGATTTATGCTTCTACAATCCACAATCCACATTGCGGGTTGTGGATGTGTGAATTTCAAATTGGGGAATTTATTGTTTCCGCAATCCGCAATCCACGGTCAGGAATGCGAAGCAGGGAAGTTATGGGAAAAATTCAACCTTTCCGCAATCTGCATTACGGGTTGCAGGATTGCAAAATTGTGGAAATGTTTAACAGAAATTTAAGTCTCCGCAATCCTCAATATATTTGCGGCTTTGGATTTATTTTAGTTTTGCTTCTGATTTCTGCAATCCACATTGCGGAATGCGGAAATGCGGAACCAAAAATGTGATTTTTATTGATCAAGTACATTCCGACTTCCACAATCCACATTGCGGGTTGCGGAATTATGGAAAGAAAATTTTCAAAACTTAAAAAATGGAAGTTCCACAATCCGCATTGCTCATTGTGAATCGTGGAAACAATGTGTTTCGAAGGAAAAACTATGTTTTCTGCAACTTACAAAATGCAGAAAATATAAGAATTATTAAGAAAATTTTATTGGATCCAAAACATGGAAAAAGTGAGAATAAAGACATCAATCATAACATTCCATAATCGAAATGAAATAAATCAATATTACCTCCATTAACGAGTAAAAGGGGATCCCATTTTTATTTAATAAAAATGGGATCTGTTGTGCCTAGAACAGGGTATTGTATGGATGATGTTCTGGACAGATTAATTGGATGATATGAAATGATTAGAGGAGATGAAACTGAACCCAATGATGAGTGTGTATTTCTGCAGAGTGGGAGATGGTTTCAATCAAACAAGAGGAGGAGAACTAGATGAAGAGTGTGGAAATAGGGGTTGCAGTGCGACTGAAAGAAGAGGCTACGAACCAGTACCACACCTCGACGAGGTGTTAGATTTTGAGCATTAATTCAACATACTCTAGGATCTTTACTGAGAGAATAACATGTACAACAAATCAATTATATCAAGCATGTATCAAGCATATCAAGCAATCACATAAGACAATGGATACAAAGAGTTCCAATGGGGAAAACCATAAAGGTGAAAAACCCCACAACTTCCTCGGAGATAGAATGAGAAATGATACAAACAAAGTACATCCAAAGTACATCCAAAGTACAAAAGATAGACTTCTCCTAGCAGCTAATCCTCCTCCTCACATGTGCGCCACTTTCCGAGTGATAGAAGAGTGAGTAATGAGATGAATGAAATAGAGATCTCCCGATCTCTATTTATACTTGTCCTATCCTTCCTAATAAACTTATGGGGCCGACTTGTCTAACTCAGCCTAGCAACCCCAAGTTACATTAATCCGGGCCGACCCCTCAATAGGTGGTCTAATAACCCATTAGCAAGTTACAACACTTGCGACACTTGTCAATACAAATGATGACACTTCCATATAGAGGAATAATACATCTCTGTAGGAGTACAATAAAATACATAGATGAAATACATTCCAAAGTTACATATACATCAACACTCCCTCTTAACTAGGAAGGTATTTCTCAACACAAATCTGCTAGCACAAGTCTTCTTCTCTAGATCATCATCACTAGATCATCGTCGTCGAATCATCATCATCGAATCATCATCACTGCTGCTATCTCAATCAATCTCCAATCTACTCATCATAGGAAGTTCTACAGAGCCAGTCCTTTTTCATACTAGATGTAGGCCCGCCACCTGCATGTCTTCATCATCTACAAAGCCAGCCCTTTTTCATGCTAGATGAGCATCATCAACATCTCTGCGAGCAAGCCATCAAGTAGGTACACCTCAGGACTGATTACATTGCCTCTGCAAAACCTGCAACATCTCCTAGGACTGATTATACTGCCTCTGCAAAACCTACAAGAGCATCTCAGGACTGATCATATGCCTCTGTAAAACCTGTGTACCATACTGTCACATCATCGTCTTCAGATCATCGTCATCATCCACGGAGCACAACCCAGATGCACACACACAACACTTACACTCACCGGTATGGAAGGAATTTCCTCTAACCATCCCGGAAAGGCTCAGCATTTACACTCACCAGCATGGAAGGAATTTCCTCCGACCATCTGGGAAAGGCTCACAACAATTACATCAATGAACATGGAAGCAATTTCCTCTGACCATGTCGGAACGGCTATAGAAATTACATCACAACCATGGAAGGACTTTCCTCTGACCATGTCGAAAAAGATCAGCAATTACATCATGACCATGGAAGGACTTTCCTCTGTCCATGTCGAAAAATCCATGCCCAACACTCACATCTTGCCATGGAAGGACTTTCGTCTGACCATGCGAGAATGGACTAGCCGTTACATCTCACCATAGAAGGACTTTCCTATAACTATGTGATAATGTCTCCGCCCATCCCTTACATTTCACCATGGAAGGACTTTCCTCTAACCATGTGAAAATGGCCCAACCCTTACATCTCACCATGGAAGGACTTTCCTCTAACCATGTGAGAATGGCCCTGTGTGCATCTATGTCTCTGGACTCATCACTTCCCCTTGGAAGGTATCTCGATCTAAAGTACACCAAGTCTCCCTCTGAAGTATTCAAACTTCACTTTGGCCAGTGGCTTGGTCAACACATCAACTATCTGCTCGTTAGTCGCAACATACAGGAGCTTCACTGCTCCTCTTTGCACCATATCCCTGATATAGTGATACTTGATCTCAATGTGCTTCAACTTGTCATGGAATACTGGGTTCTCCGACAACTTCACACAACTCTGGTTGTCGCAATATACACAAGTATCACTCAGCTAGAGATCAAACAAATCTGACAGTAGCTTCCTAAGCCATACTACCTCACAACTAGCCAAACAAGCTGCGACATACTCTGCTTCAGCTGTACTCAGTGCCACTCAGGACTGCTTCCTGCTAAACCAAGAGATCATACCGGATACCATACTGAAGCAATACCCCAAAGTTCTCTTCCGATCAATGGCACTGCCTGCCCAGTCCGAATCAACATAACCCTCCAGGTTAAATTTTTGATTCGCTTCATACTTGAGCCCATAGTCAACTATACCCTTCAGGTACCTTAGAATATGCTTTGCAGCTATCAGGTGAACATGTCTTGGATCTGTCAAGTACTATCTCAAGGTGTTCACCGTAAAGTAGATATCTGGTCTCATATTCGTTAGGTATATCAAGGACCCAATCATCTGACGATACATTGTAGCATCAACCAGCTCAAAAGAAGCATCACACAGAAGCTTTAGGTTCGATGCCATAGGTGTGGCCATAGCCTTGCAGTCCATCATCCCGAACCTCTTCAGGATCTCTACTGCATACTTCCCTTGTCTAAGGCATATTCCATCTGCACTCTGCCACACCTCCATGTTCGGATATCCACATCATCTATTTCGGGATACATCATCTATTTCAGGATCTTGCATGATCTATTTCATGATATGCAGAATCTAGGGTTTTGCATGCACAGGCATGCATCCTAGTCACCAGTTTGATGCCTCCAGCACCTTATCCACCTTCTTCTAGCACCCGGGAGCCACTTACCACAGAGTTTTAGCCCTCCTAAGCTGAAAGGTGCCCACTTCTCACCTACTGCCAGAGAAGGGCGCACTTGTTCACCTACCACTGCAGTTCCACTCCAGTTACATTCAGGTAGCTCCGATTCTCCCTGATTTGAGGCTAGTTTCACTCCCGAATGACTGTATCACTTCCGTTTGACCTCTAGTTTGATTAGGTGACTTGTTCTGACTTCAGTTAGCCTCCCATGCGCCCCCACTGAGCCTCCAGATCCTATATCAGTGCTACACACTTCAGTTACATTTATTACACTCAGTTAGACTCAGTTTGACACCTGGATGACTGGTTGTTGTGATTGATGAGCACCACCGATGATTGATGAGGACTCCTAGATAGAGTCAAGCTACACCATTCAGTGATTCGAATGGCCTACTTAGTCAATTCGAATTGCTCAGTCATTGTGACAGTTTGTATTGTAATTCATTCACCCTTTCTGGGATAGAGAGCACTGCTGCATGTTTTGCACAGTTTTGCACCATATTTTCTATGTTCATCTGTTGTGATTGATTTACTTGTTCATTAGATCTACTGTGACTAATTTTACATGGTATCAGAGCCATGGCAGGGACAAGATTTCTTTTCTACAGGTGTTCTAAATGAAGAGAGAGCAATCTTTGCTCACCAATATATTTCAGCAGTGGCATGCAAAATCTCATGTGCATTCGCTCATGTGCATGCAAGGCTGAAAACATAGTGCTTGTTTGTGTGTGATTTGCAGGTTTCTTACTTCCTCCATGTGCATTCGCTAATGCAAAGATGGAGACTTCTTCTTCACAAAATATTCTTACTCCATTCAACTATGATGAATGGAAACCAAAGATGATTGCATTCTTGAAGAGACAATGTCTTTTTGATATGTGCATTGGTAATACAAGAGTTTTTGATTCCGATGAAGAGGAGAATGATTGGCTCAATGATTGTGACAGAGCTTTTGGAACAATGTGTCTTGCTATGTCTCCTTGTATGCGCTACCTCAGTAATACTGCTGAAAATCCAAGTGATCTATGGGTCCAACTTGACAGAGAATTTGGAAAGCAGGAAGAAGAGGATCATGCTAGCCTTTTGGAGAACAAGCCCAGTGAGATCTCCTTATGTGTTCTTTCCGATCATGTGTTGGCCTCAACAATTGTTCAAGATGAAGAAGAAACTGTAGATTCAACACTCATTCTCTCAAAGTCTTCTATTTCGAATTCCGAGCAAGATAAACAAGCTCATACTCTAGATTCCGAAGAGGTTCTTGAATCCTCTCCTTCACATGAGTTTGTCGGCATGCGGAATAATGATCTACTTGATGTTTTGGAGGTAAAATCTGATTTTGGAGGTGAAGCATTCGCCCTCCTTGATTGCATGCCTTCTATAAACTTATGTTCTATCATTTGCAAAGTTTCTCAGAGTTTTAATGAAGATGAAGAGCACTACCATTCGCTTGAGTTCAATTCTCATGCACTTTTTGCTGATTTTGGTTTTGATCTCACCCTTGCTGGTTCAAAGGAGATCTCAAGAAACCATTCATCTATTTTTGGAGCTGATTTAACTTCTATTGATAAGAAGTTCAAGTTACAAGATCTATTTGATCCGATTGGAGCTATTCCTACCTCACTTGGTTCGAATCACAGGTTCCAGGATCATCCTCATATTTTCAAATTTGTTCTCACCTTTTTCGGTATGAAGAGCAAGTTCTTAAAGTCTCCACATTCGCTTGCATCCACTGATGGAGAATTCAAGAACATGTTTTTGGAGCATGATCCATTTACTCCCAAGAGTAAGATACCTCCAGACATATCTACTTGATTTTGGAGCAGTTAAATCTTTTGGTGTACTACAGTCTATTTTGAGGGGGGGTATTTTTCCCATGAGGTTTTCCCCATTTACTCAGTTTATTGACTGTTATTAGTTTTTGGATTATTATTGTATTGGGGTGACCTTTGTTCTTAGTTACCAGGGCCCCACATTATTTTTAGTTGGCACATCATAGTCTAGCTTGAGGGGGGGTGTTCGGATATCCACATCATCTATTTCGGGATACATCATCTATTTCAGGATCTTGCATGATCTATTTCAGGATATGCAGAATCTAGGGTTTTGCATGCACAGGCATGCATCCTAGTCACCAGTTTGATGCCTCCAGCACCTTATCCACCTTCTTCTAGCACCCGGGAGCCACTTACCACAGAGTTTTAGCCCTCCTAAGCTGAAAGGCGCCCACTTCTCACCTACTGCCAGAGAAGGGCGCACTTGTTCACCTACCACTGCAGTTCCACTCCAGTTACATTCAGTTAGCTCCGATTCTCCCTGATTTGAGGCTAGTTTCACTCCCGACTGACTGTATCACTTCCGTTTGACCTCCAGTTTGATTAGGTGACTTGTTCTGACTTCAGTTAGCCTCCCATGCGCCCCCACTGAGCCTCCAGATCCTATATCAGTGCTACACACTTCAGTTACATTTATTACACTCAGTTAGACTCAGTTTGACACCTGGATGACTGGTTGTTGTGATTGATGAGCACCACCGATGATTGATGAGGACTCCTAGATAGAGTCAAGCTACACCATTCAGTGATTCGAATGGCCTACTTAGTCAATTCGAATTGCTCAGTCATTGTGACAGTTTGTATTGTAATTCATTCACCCTTTCTGGGATAGAGAGCACTGCTGCATGTTTTGCACAGTTTTGCACCATATTTTCTATGTTCATCTGTTGTGATTGATTTACTTGTTCATTAGATCTGCTGTGACTAATTTTACACTCCATACCAAGAAAGTAGTGCATCATACCCAAGTCCTTCATCTTGAACTCGGAAGCAAGCTTCCTCTTCGTGTCGGCAATCAATCTATCCTCACCTATTACAAATAGGTCATCCACATACAATAGTAGTATCACTAGATTGCCTTCCTCAACCTTGTAGTAAAGGTTGGAATCCGCTTTACTCTTGGTAAAGTCCAAATTGGATAGGAAGCCATCTATCCTGCCATACCAGGTCTTGGGTGCCTGTTTCAAACCATACAGGGCTTTCTTCAGTTTGCACACATGTGACTCTCGGTCATGTGTATCAAACCTGAGTGGCTACTCCACATACACTTCCTCTTCCACTACACCATTCAAGAAGGAAGTCTTGACACCCATCTGGTGTACCTTCCATTTCATCATTGCAGCCAGAGAAAATACTGATCTAATGGAAGTGTATCTGGCCACAGGAGCAAAGGTCTCTTCATAATCAATCCCTTCTTTCTGGGGGAAGCCGCGAGCTACAAACCTTGCTTTCTATTTCTCTATGCTACCATCTACAGCATGCTTGATCTTATAGATCCACTTGGAAGTCACCACAGACTTCCCATCTGGTCTTGAGACCACATCCCAAACATCATTCTTCATGATCGACTAGTATTCCTCAATCATTACTTCATCCCAAATCCTAGGAACTTTAGATTCTTCAATAGATAGATTTGTTACTGGAGTAAATGTTGTAGTACTTCTTTTGTAGGTGATGGTATATGCTCTTTCCTACAAGACAAGTTAAATTGCATGATTAGAAACATCTCATAGTTTTCAAAACAAATTCTTACACATTAAGAAATATGTCATACAGTCATGCAATTAATTTAGCCAATGCTTCAATACAACATTTATCCATATCCCGTAACTTTCTAGATGCCTTCCAATCTATACCAGAACATTGTTAAGAGTGTTCACAACTCCCAACATGTCAGCAAAGAGGTTTCATTCTAGATAAGTAGCAATGGAATGTTGTACAGTACCATAGGCCACTTACCCATTACTTGCATATTAGTAGTATCTTGTTCATCAATGCAATTATTCTAATATGCATAATACACAACCTAATTCTAGGAACATAAGCATATACATCATTGAATAACATTATTTAAACAAACAGAATGTACAAGAGATGACAATTCAAATACTTATCTTTGATTGTTTGTTGGGTGGACTCCCTTTGAATCCTTGCTTCCTTTCTGTTGCGAATTGTAAGTAGTGGTGAACTCCCTCTTAATCCCTGAATCACTGCATAGCACTTGAAGTCTGCTGAAGTGAATTCTCCAACATTGTCGGATCTAAAGGTCTTGAACTTCTTTTCAGTGTGGTTTTCTATCAAGGCCTTGAATTCTTTGAATTTGCTGAATACTTCATCTTTGTTCTTCAAGAAATAAATCCCAAGTCTTCCTAGAGAAATCATCAATGAAAGAACCATAGTATACATACCCACTCAGAGAACTAGATGACATCGGACTACATACATTGGAGTGGATAATTCCTTTTTCCTTACTTGCTTATGATTTCCTTCTTTCTGTTCTTTCCTTTTGCAAATCCTTTGCAAACATCTTCATACTTTGACTGGATTTCAGGAAGACCTTTTATAGCTTTGCTTGCAATTGGTAATGCCCTATAGTGTATGTGTGCAATCCTTTAATGCCAAAGTTCACTTGACTCTACTAAATCACGGACCATGGCTTGTTCTGGTTGGCCCTTCAATTTGTATAATCCTCCCTCTTGCTCTCCAATCACCACTGCATCATCTATAGTCTTACCCTTTGGCCACATTAGGACTTGGCCATCTACAAATGCAACTCTCATGCCTTTTGCATCTAAAGTAGATATGGAGAGTAGATTCTTCTTGAGACCTGTAACATATAGCACATCTTTCATCTTCATAGACTTTCCAAAGTCTAGTTTATAGGAGGCTTCACCACTCCCTTTTATTGGATATTGGTAGTCATCCCCAAGCTTCACCTTGTGGGGTGATTCATGTTCAGATAGGTTCATAAAGGATTCCTTGAATCCTATCATGTGTTTAGAAGCCCCACTATATATAATCCAATCATTACTTCCATGAGTAATGGTTCCAGTGAGAGCATAAATCAAAAGATATTCTTCATCACCAGAAGAATCTTCACTATCTTCTCTAGCCCTCTTCCTGGGAGGTTCAACATACTCTGCAGCATGAGCATGGTGTCTTCTTTTGAAGTTCTTCTTTTTGTGAGAACCATATTTCTTATTTCTAGGACAATCTCTGGAATAGTGTCCCTTCTCATCACATGTATAGCAACGGACATAGGACATGTTCCTTCAAGGTTTGGGACTACCTCTCTGATTTTGATGATGATGTCTTTCTTTCTTGCCATGATGGTGAGCCTTCTTGTCACCATGACTTTTGGAGTGTATTGTGAGAGCTTGGACTTCATTCCCCATCTTCTCTTCTCGAGCTACAATTCCAGCTTCTTCCTGTGAGCATTCTTCCCATAGTCTACTGAAAGTGATAAGTTTCTTCCTAGCAAAAATCCCTTGGATGAAGGAATCCCATGACCTAGGAAGGCCATTAAGAGTGGTCATTACCACTTATCCATTTTCTATATCTTCTCCCACAGCTTCAAGCTGTTCTTTTATCTGGGAGACCCTTGAGAAATAGGACTGCATAGTCTCCACATTCTGGATCTTGACATTCTTTAATTGATTCCTCAAGGTCATCTTCCGATTTATGTTTTTCCCTTCAAATAACTTGGTCAGGGAATCAAACATCTCCTTTGGTGTCTTTAGGGAAGACACATGGGTTATGAGATGATCTTTAATAGAATCAGCAATGATCCTCTTTGCCTTGACCAAGTTCTTCTTGTAAAGAGCCTTAGCCTCTTCTCCCTCTAGGACATGGACCTATTCACTTATATAAGTGTCCAACTCATTTTCTTCCAGGATTAACCCAATCCTATACTTCCATGCTCGGAATTTATCAGCCCCTTCAAGCTTATCCTCAAGCTTGGTGTGGTGAGACGTCTTTAAAGAGTACTTCAAATGGAAATAGAAAAGTTTTAGGTCTTACCACTTGTCTTGCTGAAAACTGGATCTGGTCTAGGACTATGGTTTGATAGAGAAACCCTAAAATTTCAAAATGTGAATTTAAAACTTTTGAAAGGATAGAAAGATGCACCTTGATGAGCTGATCAGCCTGGTATACTCAGAATTTGAGAACTGCGAAGTTTCACCCTTCAGAAATGCTTTTCAATCTCTCTGATTCACTAGGGAGGACCCTGAATTAGGGTTTGGGTTTCCCGAATTTTTACCCAACCAAAAATCTCGATCCAAATATCTAAACTTCGTTTTTTCCAAGGAGCTTCCAACTATGTCTTCAGATTTCAGAAATTCCTATTTTTATGGAAACCCTACTTTTTAGGGCCAAAACTGAAAGTGCTCAGAATTGAATTTTGATTGGACAGAAAGATTCTCCTTGATGAGTAGAGTCAATCTACCTTACGACTTTTCCAAAATCTGTGGAGAGAAACCCAATAAACAAGAAACCCTAGTTTCCGCCACTGCATAATGTCTTCTTCTCAGGTAAGCTCTGATACCATGTTAGATTTTGAGCATTAATTCAACATACTCTAGGATCTTTACTGAGAGAATAACATGTACAGCAAATCAATTATATCAAGCATGTATCAAGCATATCAAATAATTACATAAGACAATGGACACAAAGAGTTTCAATGGGAAAAACCATAAAGGTGAAAAACCCCACAACTTCCTCAGAGATAGAATGAGCAATGATACAACCAAAGTACAACCAAAGTACAAGAGATAGACTTCTCCTAGCAGCTGATCCTCCTCCTCACATGTGCGCCACTTTCCGAGTGATAGAAGAGTGAGTAATGAGATGAATGAAATAGAGATCTCCCAATCTCTATTTATACTTGTCCTGTCCTACCTGATAAACTTATGGGGCCAACTTGTCTAACTCAGCCTAATAACCCTAGGTTACATTAATTTGGGCCGACCCCTCAATAGGTGGTCTAATAACCCATCAGCAAGTTACAACACTTGTGACACTTGTCAATACAAATGATGACACTTCCGTATAGAGGAATAATACATCTCTATAGGAGTACAATAAAATACATAGATGAAATACATTCCGAAGTTACATATACATCAACACGAGGATTCTAGCGAGAAAGAAGAAGAGTACTATCTCATTTCTGAGGGAGAAGAAGGATCTGAAGAATTGTTCCGAGCCCGAGGCTGCGATATACCCACGACCCTGCATACATCTCCAGAGACTGAGGTAAGACCTAATATTTCTTCGCAATTCTTTCAATCTAGTCATAGTAGTAGAAATAGTCAGAATAATACTTCGACGAGTGGGAAGGATCCAAGTAGTGATCCATTAGTAGTAAATCAGCCAAAATCCCAAAATCCTAGAATGGTTGGGGATGACATGAAGCTACCTATTTTTAATGGGAATGGATCTGAAGATCCAGAAAAACACTAGTTTTTATGCAACACAGTATGGATTGTAAAAGAAGTTCAAGATGAAAACGTCAAGTTGGTGTAGTGGATCACGACTTTCAGGGGTTGCGCCTTAGACTTGTTTATGAAATTTTCTGAAGTTACTGGTAATCAGCCTGCGAATACCTTATCATAGGTCAAGGAGGGATTGAAGACTAAATTTAAGAAGCCAAAGTCTAAGTCTCGATGTATTATTGAGGTGAAGGAAATAAAGAAAGCATCGGATGAGTCTATTTGGGACTTTGACCAAAGATTTAAAACATTAATGGTCGTACAATTTTCCCACTGAATGATATACAATATAAGGAATGGTTTATAGCTGCGTTGCTACCTCATATCAGGGTACCTCTCATGCAACAGAATATTTTGATGTAGACAGAACCCTTGGAATTGGCTATGAAGTTAGGAGCATCACCTATCGGAGAGACTGGCGTTGGTATGGCTCAAATCCAGTCACAACTAGCAAAATTGTCTATTCAGATACAAAATATCAAGAAAGGAAAAGAAAAATGTGAAGATGTTTGGTGCACTAGATGTAAAGAAGATGGAAATTCTAAAGATCAATGCAGGACATTTCATGACTATCTTAATGTTGGTAATCTGAGTCCATTAAATCTCGTTGTATGGTGTTGAATCTATTAGACTAAGGGACATCGACCAGAAGAATGCTACTTGCTGCAGAAGATGGTGAGTACTCCTCAGAACTTATCGTGTAAGTCATGTAGCTATGTCAAACACGATGAGAAACATTTTCGAGCATACCAGCTTCTCACTAAATGCACTGCAGATACATTTCTTATGAAGGGAGAAGGTTAATCTACGAGATCCGATGCATAAGTCAATCAAACGCGAGGTATATTTAGAGGCCTTGGATGAGGAGGATTTGGTCAAGTTCAAGGAAAACGTATTTGTTATAATTGTGGTATGCTTGGACATTATGCTAGATATTGTATGCATCATACTACAACCTGCACGTACTAGAGGGGACTAGGACATACCATTGAAGATTGTTCGCATATCATAACGAAATGGAAAGAAAAGAAAAATCGGAATCAGAACCTGAACTGGAATAAAAATGTGTAGAATATTTCAATGGAACTGCGACCAAGTCAGCATACTGTCGATGTTGTAAGAAGAGGTGGCACTACGACGGGTGGAGATAAGAACAATAATACTAATCTGAGAGACCCGAGAGTGAGGCTAGTAGCTCAAAAGCTACCACTGTTTGATGTTCTAAAGGATAAAAGTATATTCTTTGAAGCTCGAGATGAATTTATGAAATGTGCATCAACATCCTCCCCACCACGTATTACTAAAGAAGGACCTTTGTATGACATGCCACATTGCTTTGACAAGTCTTCACCAAAGAAGAGCCTAGGAAAGGTAAGTGCTCTGCATTCTTTCCTAAAAATTTGTTTAGCTCTAATTAAAGATGAAAATTCTTTGAGGGAACTATAAAATTTAATTTGGGGATCTGAGGAAGAAGTCAGATCCGGAAGGGTTGTCAATAACGTTCAGAGAAGACTCAAGGCTGGTCGAGAAATACGACTTAATGCACAGATTGGTGACTGTGACATGGATTTTATTATTCTAGATCTGGGTTTAGATGTAAACATCCTGACCAAACAAAATTGGAAAAATATGGGTAAAATGAAGCTGGTATGGTCACCTATTCAGTTGCGACTAGCTAATCAACATAAAGTGATGCCATTCAGATGAATGGCTGGGGTCCCTGTCAAAGTGGAGGGACTGAGAACACATGCAAAATTTGAAGTGATTGATATTGTTGATGACACTAATCCATATCCTGCATTATTGGGGATTGATTGGGAAATACAAGAGCATACTATTATTAATTTTAAGAAGAGAAAATAACATTTGAAAATGAAGAGATTAGAGTTGTTGCATATTTGGATCCATTGGAAGGTCAGTGGTATGTAGAACCAGTCAAAGGATATTATGATGCTCAAGATATAGATAATATTTATAATGTTTCTGATCCATATCGTGTGCAGGAAGCATGAGGGGGAAAACAGTTCGACTGAATCAGTCGGCTCTGTTATGGCGGAAGCTTAATAAACAGAATGAGCAAAAGTAGGATTATGCAATACGAATAACACAAATACACACAGACAATATGCTGGAATGCGAACTGTTCTAGATTGATCAAGCTAAAGATAAGCTAAAGATCCAATGTATGTTACAATAATTTACATATAGAAATATGAGACGCTTGGGTGCCTTCCCATTACGTTCAGTTACAAAGAAGAAGTTAGAGCAGTTCAACTGTTCAACCATTAGAGTCGACTGGAAGACAAAAAGACAGTCTGTCGAGGTTTGACAGTTGCTAGTCGCATGTCGGCATTGTATGTCAATGTCGTGAACTGTGAGGTCACTGAACATGTCGAAGGTGCAAAACATGTCGCAGTATGTTATGTCGAAGTGCTGAAGTTGTCAAAGTCCTGTTGCGTCGAAACTTGTCGAAGTTGTATCAACCGTGAAGACTAGTCAAGAATGTGTCAAAGTTAGCATTTGACAACAAATTCCAACTGTGATGTGGATCAGACCTCCTTCCTTAAGAAACAATGGACCCCATTGTTTGTTCGCGAAGGTGAGGAAACTTGTCAATCACTTCAGTAGAAGAGTACCACTTCCCTTGAGATGGGATATGGCCAACTTTGGCAACCTGAAACAAGGGAATTGTGTTCATCATTGTAAGGCGTGCCTGTCATCCCACAATGGTGTCACAAGGGAGAGGCTCCTAAATATATGGATTGATGTCTGTGGGATCTTCTATTGAGAAATCATTCTGTTCCAACAAGGGTGCATGGTATGGTCGAAGTAGATCCACATTAAAGACTGGATGCAAACCCAGGAAAGCAAGAATTTCAAGCTGGAAAGCGTTCTCACCAATCTGTCGAAGAATACTGTATGGACCATATCGCAAAGGTTTTAAATTCTCGAAAGGACCTGTGAAGTGCTCCTTCTTAAGATGTAGCCAGAATTTATCCCCAATGCGAAATGTATGAGGAATGTGATTCTTATCGTGTCGGGCCTTAGCTTTCTTGTTTGCTCTATGCAACATATCTTGTGCTTATCGCTGAATGTCACAAATCTGTTCTCGAAATTTGACTGCTTTATCAACTTCTCATTGACTGCGATCTGTGTCAGAGTTTGGTTGTGTCAAGGAGCTGATCAAGTCGATAAGCGCTAAGGGTTGAAATCTGTAACAGACTTCAAAGGGTCTCTTTCCTATCAAGCTATGCTGAGCACGATTGTAGCTGTGCTGAATGTATGGAAGATTATCATCCCATGTGCGTCGATGTTGGTGATTGTACATGCGAAGCAGTTGTACTACCAAGCGATTCACAACTTCTGTCTGTCCGTCGGTCTAAGGATGGAAAGCTGTCGACAATGAGAGTCACGTATCTAGCTGTTTCCAAAGGGTCTTCCAAAAGATGCTGACGAATTTGGCATCTCGATCGGAAATGATGGTTGTGGGTAAACCAAAGTGTTTCCAAACATGTGTAAAGAAGAGCTAAGCAGTCTGTCGTGCTATCGTAGTCTTCTTACATGGTATGAGAATGGCCACCTTGGAAAATCAGTTGACTGCCACTAATATTGCGTCATGCTGATGTTTGGTAGTAGGATAACCTGTCAAGTAGTCCATAGAAATAGATTCCCATGGTCGACTAGGAACTGGCAGAGGTGTGTACAATCCCTGTCGTCGATTAGGTGGCTTAGCAATGGTACAAACCACGCATGAAGGAATGTACTTGTTGACATCATATTTAAGTGTAGGCCAGAAGAAATACTTCTGCAGAATAGCAAGTGTCTTTGCGACTCCAAAGTGTCCTGCGGTCTTGTTGTAGTGTGCGTCCCAAATGAGCTGCTGTCGTTGCTCACCAGTCGGTACACAAAGCTGTCCAAGCTTGTATAGCAAGGTATCTTTCAGGAACTATTCAGAGTTTGAGGTTGACAACTTGTTAGTCTATAACTGTCAATAGACTGCTGAGAAGTCATTTTCGTCCTCATACAACTGTTTCCAAGTGGTCGTGTCATAACCCTGCATACTCATCACTGTTAAGAGGAGAGTAATGGGTGGTCGACTAAGGCAATCTGCAGCGGAATTAGCCTTGCATTTTTGATACTTAATCACCAACTAAAATTGTTGTAGGTAATTAATCCACTTGAGTTGTCGGTTTCTATGCAACTTTGATTGTGTCAGAGTGAACTGTAAAGGCTTGTGATCAGTAAGAATGACCGTTTCCTTGCCAAGGATGTAATGCCTCCATTGCTTGAGAGCTTGCACAATGGCATATAGTTATTTTTCGTATGTCGAGTATCTTCTAATCGTGTCGTTAAAAGTTTCGGAATGAGAAGCGACTGGGTGACCAGAATGAGTGATCACTGTTCCCAAGGCATAGTCCGATACGTTCGTCTCAATCTCAAAGGGCTGATGCAAATCAGGTAACACGAGTATTGGTGCAATGCAGAGCCTGTGTTTGAGTTGTTCAAAAGCTGCTTGATGTGTTTCTATCCATTGAAAGACAGTTTTCCTGTTTCCTCTCGTCAACTGATTCAAGGGCCAAGCTATGTGACTGAAGGTGAGTATGAATCGTAGATAGAAATTCGTCAAACCAAGAAAACTTCTTATTTCTTGAATGCTTCTAGGAATGGACCAATATTTGAGGATCTGTACCTTGTTTGGATCGACGTGAATGCCTACAGAGTCAATTACATACCCCAAGTATTTGATGATGGTCATCGCAAAAGAGCATTTATCCATGTTCAAATAGAGCCGATGTTGCTGGAGAGTGTTGAGGACTTGTCGAAGATGTCCGGCATGTTCTTCCCATGATCGACTGAAAATCAATATGTCATCAAGATAGACAATAACCCATTTGTTGATGAAAGGTCGGAGAAGGTTATCCATATGTCGTATGAAGGTCACAGGTGCGTTGGTTAAGCCGAAAGGCATGACTAACCATTCAAACAATACTTCCTTGGTCTTGAAAGCATTTTTCCACACATTTGAGGGCTCGATTGGAATCTGATGGTATCCTAACTTGAGGTTGAGCTTAGTAAATAATTTAGCACCTTTTAGATAGTCGATAAGCTTGTCTATCCACGGTAGAGGGTATTGATTCTTCACCGATATTTTTTTGAGAGCTCTGTAGTCGATGCACATGTGCCAAGTCTCGTCATTCTTCGAAACTAGCATGATTGGACTTCCATAAGGAGAGGAGCTGGGTCGGATATGACCTTTGTCAATTAACTCTTGGATTTGTCTATGAATCTCTTCATTTTTTAGAATGGATCTTCTGTAAATAGATGCGTTAGGCAAAGAAGAACCAAGAACAAGTTCAATGGAGTGTTTTACCTGGCAATGTTGAGGTACTCCGTCTGGAGCTTGAAAGAGGTTTTGGTACTCATCAAGCATATGATCGACTTGCTGCTTTTTTCGAGAGCTGCATTGGTCAGTGACTCGACTCGCTGCTGTAGTCTTCTTAGAATGTTGCAGCTTGATCATTATTAATGCAAATTTATGAGCATGATTGATGAGCTTCTTTGTCTGTTTGGAAGATATCAATGCGACCGTCAGTGTAGGT
The DNA here is from genome assembly GCA_027924585.1 of Larix kaempferi. Classification (NCBI taxonomy): domain Eukaryota; kingdom Viridiplantae; phylum Streptophyta; class Pinopsida; order Pinales; family Pinaceae; genus Larix; species Larix kaempferi. The sequence continues at coordinate 67,670,981 of BSBM01000047.1, read as the reverse complement.
TGACTCTCTAGTATGTTGAACCATTAATTTCGGATTCTGAAAATCAACTTCTGAGGCCGTGACTAATAACTTCCATGTCTATCCCAGAGGTAAGGTTTCCCAAGCAGGGTGTCGGCTACGGAGAGTGGTGCCACGTCACAAATTACTTCATCTTCAAAAGGTTTTATGAACTAGGCGAGTTTGCATTGTTGAGTGATTTGTAGTTCTTGTCCATCCTTCATCCAACCGATGTTGTAAGGCTGAGGATGCGGAGTGGTGACAAGACCTAATTTCTTCACCAGTTCTTCAAAAATGAATTTCTTTTGGCTCTCGTTGTGCACGATCAAATGCAATGGGTTGCTCTAGACCCATATCTGTGTATGGAATAGGTACTCTCATTCCTCCTTGTCAACAATAGTCAAGGTTGCTTGAGTTGTCGAGGTCAAAAGAGTCGTCGTGTCTAGATCAGATTCTTCCACCGTCTTTTCGAACGCGTCAGAGGTCGACACATTTGCCAAAAATGTCTTTCGAGCTTTGCATTCAGACGTATCATGACAAGATGAGTGGTGGTAATCACACCATTTTTCGGTCGGCGGTTGTTTGCTACGTTCCTTTTTGTGAAAAGGCTTGTTATCGTTGTTAGGCTTTGGCGATGTCGGCTGAGAAGATCTTGAGTTGTCGTAGTCGCTTGGTGTCCTCTTATCGGGTGGTCTTCCTGATGTCGGCTTTGTCGCGAAATGTGATTTTCCTTTCTACTTGGTTTCCAGTTTGCTGGCATAGTGGAAATCATCTGCAAGCGTAGTGACAGTCAAAAATTCCATCTCTTGCTGGATGTACTGAGATAATCTGCTGGTGTATTTCAGAACAAGCAATTTATCTTCTTCTTGGACACCAAGTCTTGCCATGATTCGGTATAACTCGTCAGTGTAACTCTGTACTAATTGGTCTTTCCATTTCCTTAGCTGCTGCCACTTCTTATACTGCTGCTCGAGGTCTTTCGGTGGGTAAAATTCCTTCCGGATGTGTTCGACAAATTTATCCCATGTGTCGATGGGGTCTCTATTTTTCTCCATCTTTGTCGAGAGGTTCTCCCACCAGCAGTGCATGGAGGTTGACATCTTTAAGGATGAAATGGTGACTTTTTCAACTTCAGAGAGTTGATTTACAACGTAATAGGATTCCAATTGTTGCACCCAATTGTCGACAGATTCCGCGTCAATCTTTCCTTTAAGATTCGATATGTCGAGATTCATTTGCACTTTGAAGGGACTGATTTTATCGAAGTGAGTTCTCATCAAGGATCCTCCAGATGTTGAAGCGAATCACAAGAGAATCTCAATGAACTGGGAAAACATTTCAGTTCATTGTTGAGTCAGAGCTTGCTCAATAAGCTATGTTGTCTCGTCGGCTGCATGTCTATCATCTGTTTCTTCTGTCATATCTGGAGATTGCGTCTGCTTGGATTGTTGATATTACGAGCAAGTTTGAACCAGCATAAGTCAGGTAACATCGAGAGAAGTGTATATGTAGAACTTAAGCAAGAAAACTGAGTACGCTCTGATACCAATGATTTGTATCATATCTAGGAAGCACGAGGGGGACAACAATTCGATTGAATGAGTCAGATCTGTTGTGGCGGGAGCTTAATAAACAGAACGAGCAAAAGCAGGATTACACAATATAGATAACACAAATACACACAGACAATATGCAGGAATGCAAACTATTCTAGAATGATCAAGATAAAGATCGACTAAAGATCCGATGTATGTTACAATAATTTACATGCTTATATAGAAATCTAAGATGCTTGGGTGCCTTCCCGTTACATTCTGTTACAAAGAAGAAGTTAGAGTGGTTCAACTGTTCAACCGTTATAGTCGACTGGAAGACAGAAAGATAGTCTGTCGAGGTTCAACAGTCGTTGGTCGCATGTCGACGTCGTATGCCGATGCCGTGAACTATGAGGTTGCTGAACATGTCGAAGGTGCAAAACATGTCACATTATGTTATGTCGAAGTGTTAGAGTTGTTGAAGTCCTGTTGCGTCGAAACTTGTCAAAGTTGTATCAACCGTGAAGACTAGTCAAGAATGTGTCGAAGTTAGCATCCGACAACAAATGCCAATTGCGATGTGGATCAGTTTCCTCCAGGATCAATGACTATATCAATCCTACAACAGATGGTATGCTCAGTTGGTGTAATGTTATTTCTTGTTCTTCTAGCTCTATTGAAGCTCTTTAAAATTGGTAGAACAAGTTACATGAAGTATCCATGCGAAGATGTGCTCATGTGACAAAGTCACTGCAATGGGTAGGAACAGAGGTATGTAGTCTTCCTACTTATGATGGTTTACATAATGTGGGTCAGTTTATTGATAAATTTTAAGGTAAGGCTCCTGAGAAACAACACTTATTAGCCCTGGACGTTACCCTGAAACTGGTGGGATACTCATAAGCACTTTGTAACTGGTTGGTCACAGTACAAAATATACTTAGAAATCTAGTTTGGAGAACGAATCCCTTATATTGGAGAAAAATATACAAGGCTTACTAGCCCTGCTAATCATCTAGCTACCTGTAGTACAATCTGATAGAATATACCTAGGCAGGAGTGGGTACATATGTTTATTCATACACTTGACACTGTTGACATAGTTATGTCGGTAGGGGTTCACTTTGCACTGCTGTCAACAAAGATCGACTAGACACCCTTAAAAATGAACCCAAAAAGGTTTTACCCTTCCCAGCAACACCTACAGAGCGAGTGAAGTCTCACCCAAGATGTCTAAGGGGGCCTATAGGAACCAAGTTTCCACAGTTGTGAGAAGACATGCACTACCTCACTCTCATTCGCAACATAAGCCAGATATTTGCATTCGCATCATGATATCGTAACATCACCTTAATAACCATTATCCTTATTATCTTTACCTATATTTCCATCTCATAATTAATGAATTAGACAAAATAACAAAGAATGTTCAAGGAATCTGTGGTACATAATGACATAGTTGCGAAAACATCTACTACAATCTCAGGAAAACATCAGAAATTGCGATGAATGAAAAGACAAATATTTACATCAATCATTCCCAATATTGCAGAACCACTATAAACTCAGAGAAGTTGCTGCGATCTAACAGACTAGAACCAGATAAATATTTCCATAGATCAATCCAAAAGATAAAAAAACAGATAGATGCAAAGGTATCATCTCATAATGCACAATTCAATGCCAAAAAGGTGTCATCGGGATTACAATCGTAACAAAGGATTTTCTTATTCTTACAATTGTACTTCTATTTATAGGCTCACTTGTCCATTACAAAATGGTCCTAATGACCCATCGATAACTAACTTAACCAAACACTTCCGCATATCTCAGCTTTGCGACCGGTCCTTTGTTCTTGTCTTTGACCCTTTTTCCACTTGGGGTTTTGCACTTGTGCTCTCCGAATCCATGCCAACAGGCCCCCAACAAAAAATTGTGGCTCACCCTAGAGCCACCTTAGCTAGAAACAATTGGTGCATTTACCTACTTCTTGAACTTGTCATAAGCTGATGTGACTTGGTCAACCGCTTCCTTGGCCATTGTTGCTTCATACGCTTCCTCGTCTTGTGAAATAATATTTATATTACCCATGGTGAATGAGGCATGCGAAATCCAACTACTCTGGTTCCAACAAACAATATTTCTAGCACCCATGGTGTAAGAGGAATGAAAAATCCAATTGCTCCGGTTCCAGCACATCGGCTTCATGAATATCATCATCCTTCATTGGATCCGGAGTGTCCCTTGCATTGGTCTTGTGGTGGTTGGAAAAATCGTCGGTTCTCCATCAACTGTAGCTCGTGCTGAGCTGCGAGCACCCCACTTCGTCCTGCGGTCAATATCCACCAGTCGGGTGGTACTTCTCTTTTTCCTTATCGTTGGCACTGATGCAACCACTAGTTGTTAATGAACACTTGTCATCCTCTACCTTATCGGACCTTGTGTGCTCATGCTAGAAATGAAATGCACCATTGCAACCCTCTAAGCTCACTCTTCGCTTTGCAACTTCTTCAAAAGAAAACATCAGGATCAAATGAGTCTAGCCAGTAACGCACATAAGGCTCAATGATTCTAGCTATCTTTTTGTTCATGTATTTATAACTTAACTTGCTCGGTCCCCATCCATCTTGTCGTTCTTGGACAATGATTTCCAAATTGTTCATCAAATCCTTCGCAAATTTACTGAATCCTGTCACCGATTGTGTCATTATCAACCTCTAACGTCATCCGCCGAGGCTTAATTGCTATAATTATTACCTAATTTGACTCACTCATGTCAAATGTAGACGAGCTCCAAACCTCGTCGCTTACTCCTTACTTCACCATTTGTTCATCGAAAGACCTAGTGTTGTCGACAGATTCCCAACCTTCATATATATATATAGATATATATGAAGGTTGGGAATCTATATATATATATATATAGATATATATGAAGGTTGGGAATCTATATATATATATATATATAGATTCCCAACCTTCATATATATATATATTTTGAACGAATTTATTTTTCAGTCACTAAGCTCCTGGATATCGCGAGAAGGCTTCAACCGAATTCCATTCACTAAATTTGTCAACAGTGTCCCATCTATCTTTTGTAGCTGCAGTGCACCTCCGTTAGTAATAAAATTGATAATGTATGGACCCAACCAATGCATATGTAGCTTACCTGAGTGCTTTAGAAACTTACTGTCATACAACATGACCATGTCTCCGTGTTGGAAGTGCTTCTCCTTAACGTGGCGATCGTGCTAAGCCTTATGTCAATTCTTTTCTACCTGCTCATGGAATCCCGCGATGAAGTGATCCTCATCAAGTTGTACCAGCTACGCCAATCGTTCTTCGATGGCTCCGTCATCACTCATTCTTGTTGTTGCTTCGGTGTGCAAACTCGGGACGATATAATCCATTGGAATCACTGCTTCTTGTCCATAGAATAACTTGAATGGGGTCTATCCTATCAATCGTTTACATGTCATTTTGTAAGCCCATAATATCGTTGGAATCTTCAAATCCCATTCATCACAGTTTGTGTTACACACCTTTGTGAGCGCATGCTCCAATACCTTATTCAGTGCCTCCACTACACCATTATCTTGTGGATGATATGGGGTACTCCTTCGATGCTGAATTTGAAATTATTTCGTCATGGCCCTGATAGTTTGATTGACGAAGTGACTACCTTGATCGCTCATCAGTATCTTTGGTAAACCGAACCTGGTGAACACATTATCAAAGAGAAACCTTGTTGTTGTCACAACCGTGCTGTCCTTTACCGGTGCAGCTTCATCCCATCGCTTCAAATAATCAGTCACAGTATTTATGTATCACGAACCTGTTCTTCTTGCTGGTGGGTTGATGGGTCCCACGAAGTTAAATTCCCATTTGTTGAAGGATTGTAACGTTAGTTGAGGTACTAGTGGAATTTCATCCCTTTATGATGGTTTCCCTTTTCTTTGACATACATCGTAGCTCTTTGCATAATCTGTGGAATCACCCTGCACTATTGACCACCATAGTCCAACCCTAAGTATTTTCCTAGCAGTGGCACGCCCTCCATAATGTCCTCCTATGTTCCCATCATGAGCTTCCGCCAATAGTCTTTCTTGTTCATGTGGAAGGACGCATCGATGAAGGACTTCATCCAGTCCCATTTTATAGAGCTGAACTACAATTATTTAAAAGTCAGCATCCCTAACATCTAGCTACTTCTTCTGACTGGTAGTGAATTCTTCTGGTGCACGTCCTGTATCCAAGAACCGAATGATTTTCTCGTAATGGTCATCGACCATTCCAAATCTGAATAATTGCGCATCGGGAAATCCTTCATAAATGCTTCTTGGTTCTTCACCTAACGTGATCCACGATAGGTTTTCAGGTCCTGCATTCAATCAGTCGGGTTTCACAATGATTTCAAAGTTGAACTCCTGGAATAGAAGCAACCAACGATATATATTCTCCCCCAACACATGCTTATTGACTAAGAATTTTAATGAGGAGTGATCAGTAAACATTTTTAAATATCCTCCCGGCAGGTAGTGTCAGAATTTTTGTAGCACATAGACCATTGCTAGGCCTTCCCTTTCTGTCTTCGTATAATTTTTCTCTGCAATGGACAACTTCCTACTCACAAATGCGATCAGATGATCAATTGATCCTTCTTCTGGCTGGGCCAATATCGCTCCCAGTGCTACTGATGATGCATCCACATGAACATGGAATTATTTTGTCCAATCGGGGAAGACTAATATTGGCGCTTCGACCATATTTGCTTTCAGTATGTCAAGTCTCTTCTGGCACTTATCATTCCACTCAAACTTTCAACCTTTTTTAACAGCTTTTCCATCATTTTTGTGATCGCTCCATATCCCCTGATAAATTTCATGTAATACCCAGTATGTCCCAATGTCGCCCTTAGTTTCTTCATTGTCGTTGGTGGTGGTAAGTCGAAAATGATTGCAATCTTCGTTGTATCAACCAACATCCCTTTCTTGCATACAATGTGTCCTAACATGATTCCAAATGGAACACAGAAAATGCACTTCTTCAAGTTTAGTGAAATTCGATGTTGTCGACACCTTTCCAGCATCAACCTTAGATTTGCAACGTGGTCCCTAACTATTCTATATACAGTATAGTCGTCCATATATATTGCAAGGAAATTAGGAATGAACTCTTTAAATGCAGCGACAATTAGCCTTGAAAAGTCCATCGGGGCATTTTTAATACCAAATGACATTACGGTGTATTTAAAGCAACCCCGTTCCATTATGAAAGTTGTTTTATATTGATCCTCCTTTGCGATCTTTATTTGGTGGTATCCTAAGAATCCATCTGTAAATGAATATATATCATGACCTTCGACACCTTCCAGTACTTCATCAATGAATGGTGTAGGGAATGGATCGTGAAGACATGCATTGTTCAATGTCCTTAGATCGACACAAATACTGATTTCTCCAGTCTTCTTATCTTGGACAACATAGGGATAATCCATTCCGATTCTTCAACAGGTTCTATGATTCCTGCATCTGGTATTCTCTCTACCTCATCTTTCACTCTTTCCTTATACCTGGGATTCAATCTATATGGTCACTTCTTTAATGGATTCGCATCAGGTTTCAATGGAATCTTCATTTCTCCTAGGTCCCCAGAAATGCCTTTCATTTCTGAAAATTTTGTTGGGAACAAGTCTTGAAACTCATGTAGTAGATCAATAAATTTTCCAATTGTCAAATTGTTCCAGTAATCTCCAATACTTGCGAACTTGAGATTTTCCTCCAACCCAATATTGACCTTCTTGATTTTTAGTGGTTGTTGGAATTTGTCGAACAACATATCTGGTGCTTCAACATCCTGGCTTCCCTTCGAATCTGGTACATAAATGGATCATGGATCATATTCTTCGCTAGGTCCTCCCGTCACATTGTAGCACTCCATCAAAATTTATGGTTTCGTGGTCCACTGTAATTCCATTATCTTTTCCGTCGGAACTACTTCGAGTACCTTCTCACGAATATACTGTAGTTCACTTTGGATGAATGGGTTTCTATTCGAGAAGTTGAAAGTCTTGCTGAAACTAATGGTTAACTCTTCCCATGTAGTTGTTCCGAGTTGCAGTTCTGTTGTGATATACCAGCTTCGTGGTACCTCATCTAGTGTATGGATAAATGCATGGACCCATTCCTATTTTGCTCTCATTTCCCATGTGCTTTGACACTGTTATCTCCCAAATTGACCACCGTCTTTTTGGGTGATAGAATGGGTAAAATTTTTATTTCTGTGAGTCTTGGGTTTCAAAATTCGAAAATTTAAGCTTTCAGCAGTTAACTGAGTCTGTGGAAGTTTGCTTAATGGCCGAAAAGGATTAGTTTCCACAGCTAATATGGTTTGCCAGAATGACTTTAGCCGCCGAAAAACATATCCATGTGCAAAAACCAAAGATTGCTTCGTACTCATCAAATCATCAAATAAGCCTGTTGTAACTGCCGAAAGGAAGGATTGATGGTGCATTGCTTGCTCATTATTATAGTGGATTGAGAAATTGCTGCTGAAACATTTTGATATTCTCGGGCTGTTATGGAATTTGACTGTGAGGAGCACACAAATTAAGAAGGCAGAACTGAAGTTTGATAAAGTCAGGGCGATTTCGCTGGGGAAGTGGAAAGCTAGCAAGGAACTGTTTCAGAGGTGTTTTCATCAGAGCAGTTATCCTTTTCAATCGGGAAGAGTCAGCATTCAATCCTAAATCACGAGATTTCAGTATGAGGTTTCTCAAAGCTTCTGTTACAGAGGAATTTTCTGTTGAAATCACGTGATCTTGCGGGGCCATTTCGACAGCCTTCCCGAACTCCAAATTCAGATCTGGAAGCACCAATGGATAGCTTATGATCTGTAGATCAAAATCGACTATTCGAACATGCAAAAAGGACATCGGACGGTTGAGAAAATCGATTTTTTCCAAAGGCCGTTTTTTCAGGAATCCTACAGGTTTCGGCAGCTTAGGCGAGCCCCACAGAGCTCATTAGCTACCGAAAGGTCTGACTTCCGGCGGCTAAGGCACGAAATCAGCAGAAAGCAGCGTTTTGGGTTTTAATTTTTGAAACAGTTACAGCTTTCGGCAGCTTAGACGAGCCTCCAAGAGCTCATTAGCTGCCGAAAAGGCTGGCTTTCGGCGGCTAAGACACGAAATCAACAGAAGAGTTAACTGCCGAAAGCCTGTTTTTGCCAATTTTCTCTAATTTCGCCCAGATCTCAGTTTTGTTCGCTGAACTAGCAGAGAGCCGATCAGAATGAATGGATTATAAATTATTTTATCAATATCTTGAGGCTTTTGAGCGAGATTTAAGTCAGTAGGGCACCTTGGCTAAGTTTCACCTTGTTTGGAGGGACCATTCTAGAAATCGACTGCCACATCATCCATCTCAAGTTGCTGTGCGCCCAACTAAGTTCACCGAGCCTTGGGAGGCTGCTACACTTCATCAACCACCGAGCTTTGAAGCGGATTGACACATCAGCAAGTGCCTTGATTCAAGGAATCAGTTCCTATCTTTTGCATTTACTATTCCATGTTGATGTTTTAGTTAACTGAACCAGATCCACGTTTTTAGGATCTGTGAACTATTGTGTAAAGGCTATAAAGCCTGAGAACCAAGTCATTGTGAAGGGTTCGATTTTGGATGGAATAATTGGCTACTGTATTCGGTTTTCCTATGCTAATATAGATCACAGGTTTCCTTCAGCTTCGATATCAGTTTCCATTTTCTCTTTCACTGTATCAGTGTTGTCTAGCTTTGAATGTGAATGTTCTCTTTACATTGTTTAGCTCACAACTTGATTCCAGTTCCTTGAATGTCTCTCGAGCCCTACTTTGTACTGGTTTGGTTACATGTTTTCTTCATCCACCTTTGATGTTATATGCTGATAAATCGATTCTTGAGGGCACTGTTTCATTTGTTTATCATGCTGAATGTCTGAATGCCATACTCAGATTGAGTTGTCCCATTGATCCACCTTTTCAAAAGACACAAAAAAGATAATTTCTTAAGTTACCAGGCATACCTAGCTTATAACCCTAGGTAGTTTCCTGGAGTGATAACAAATTGGCGCCGTTGCCGGGGAGCGAGGTGAGAAGCTGATCTTCCTGGGAGACGACATAGATCTACTCTTTGATGATAGACAAGGGGTAGACATTTATTGGTTATAATCATCTATCTGGCGACTCCATGAAGGACGAATTCAGTGGCGACTCCACAATATTCAGATGTCAAAAGCATTTGCTTCTCTTTTGGCTCGGAGGTTTGCACCTCTTGACTTCTCTTCAATTCCTGGTTTCCCACATGCAGTACCTGATATATCAGAATGGGGAGATTTTTTACCTATTTTCAAAGAGAAGAAAGATGATAATCCTGCTGAACACCTCCTCAAGTTTCATGAATGCATGGACCTATTAGATCTGCAGCATGAAGATGTTCGTATGAAGATGTTCATGTATTCGTTGTATGGTGATGCACGTGTATGGTATTCTTCTTTACCTCCTTCATGTATTTCATCTTTGAAAGACTTTCATAAAGCATTCAATGAGCGTTGCAAAAAGTTCTTTCCAAATGAGCTTTTATTTGATAATTGTTGTCAAGAATTTAACTTGCATAACAAGGCTGAAGATGTAAAGAAGGAAAGATCTCTCCATCATCTTTCTAATGATCTTCATGATACTGTGCCTTCTCATCAAGATAAACCACAAATGGATGATAAAGGAGCTGAAGATTCTCCTATTAATAGTATTTTTGTTTTTCATCAATCTGAAGAATTAGTTTCTTTAGATATCCATCATAGGGATCAGTTTTCATCTGAGGTTTATGAAGGTTTGGTTACTTCTGAAATACCAACTGTCCACCAAAGAGATGATCAGAAATGTATGCATGCTGTGGTTAAGGACACTCATAAAGATTATGCTGCTGTAGAAAATACTCTTCATTATGATCAAGAGATCGTTTATCCACATCATGATAGCCATAGTGATGCTTTTGTTATTGCATCAAATGCATCTCCCAACTTATGTTGTCATGAAGATAAGATTGTTCCTATTGAAAATTTGAAAAGTGAAGAGCAGATTTTTATATCAGCAAGTGACAGTTTCAGATCTACAGAGATTGAAGAGGACAGTCTACAAAGTCCAGATTTGCAAGGACTGTCCAAACTTCAGTTAGAACACATGAATCATGATCCCGAATGTGTTGATGTTGTAGCAGCATATGTTATGAGCAGCCCATATTTTCCAGACTTGCAGAAAAAGGTATATCACAGCACGTATGAAAAGAGTGATGGAGACGAGGATCTAAAAGGTCCAGATCATCAATCTGTCTTATGTGTTTCTCCAACAGATCTCGAGCAGCCTGCATTCAACAATGAGATTATTAAAGGCAGTTTTCATCATCTTTTCAATTTACAGTTGGATCAGCAGTTTAATGAGGTATTGCTCTGTGATTTTGATGACCCTATTGTTGTCTATTTAGATTTCATGAGCAGCATAAATTTGAGGATATTTTTATTAAAGGGAGATTGTCTTTATCCTCTGTTCGAACATCTTTTCTGCATGATATGGTTTCCATTGTTTTTCGCGTCAGGATCTAGCATGATGGCATTAAAAAAGTATCTGACATGGCTGCATTGGAAATCCAGTGTTACTTGATCATGCTGCTCCTATTAGTTAGTGTAGGAGTAGATAGGAAAATAAAGCTCTTCTTATGAGCACGTAGATCATTTTCAGTTGTTGTTGAATAAGCAGAACAGGCCGCATGAAAGTTATAGGTGGGATACGGGTTTGCAGAGGGACCAGCGCTGATGGCTCAATGACTCCATGCCCAATGCTAAAGGCTACTGGAACTACTTGGTTCTGGGATTCTTCGGAACCTCACTGGGAGGATTCCATCCCCGAGTAGGAGCCAGATGTTATCTCCCAAATTGACCACTGTCTTTTTGGGTGATAGAATGGGTAAAAATTTTATTTCTGTGAGTCTTGGGTTTCAAAATTCAAAAATTTAAGCTTTCAGCAGTTAACTGAGTCTGTGGAAGTTTGCTTAATGGCCGAAAAGGATTAGTTTCCGCAGCTAATATGGTTTTCCAGAATGACTTTAGCCGCCGAAAAACATATCCATGTGCAAAAACCAAAGATTGCTTCGTACTCATCAAATCATCAAACAAGCCTGTTGTAATTGCCGAAAGGAAGGATTGATGGTGCATTGCTTGCTCATTATTATAGTGGATTGAGAAATTGCTGCTGAAACATTTTGATATTCTCGGGCTGTTATGGAATTTGACTGTGAGGAGCACACAAATTAAGAAGGCAGAACTGAAGTTTGATAAAGTCAGGGCGATTTCGCTGGGGAAGTGGAAAGCTAGCAAGGAACCGTTTCAGAGGTGTTTTCATCAGAGCAGTTATCCGTTTCAATCGGGAAGAGTCAGCATTCAATCCTAAATCACGAGATTTCAGTATGAGGTTTCTCAAAGCTTCTGTTACAGAGGAATTTTCTACTGAAATCACGTGATCTTGCGGGGCCATTTCGACAGCCTTCCCGAACTCCAAATTCAGATCTGGAAGCACCAATGGATAGCTTATGATCTGTAGATCAAAATCGACTATTCGAACATGCAAAACGGACATCGGACGGTTGAGAAAATCGATTTTTTCCAAAGGCAGTTTTTTCAGGAATCCTACAGGTTTCGACAGCTTAGGCGAGCCCCACAGAGCTCATTAGCTGCCGAAAGGTCTGACTTCCGGCGGCTAAGGCACGAAATCAGCAGAAAGCAGCGTTTTGGGTTTTAATTTTTGAAACAATTACAGCTTTTGGCAGCTTAGACGAGCCTCCAAGAGCTCATTAGCTGCTGAAAAGGCTGGCTTTCGGCGGCTAAGACACGAAATCAACAGAAGAGTTAACTGCCGAAAGCCTGTTTTTGCCAATTTTCTCTAATTTCGCCCAGATCTCAGTTTTGTTCGCTGAACTAGCAGAGAGCCGATCAGAATGAATGGATTATAAATTATTTTATCAATATCTTGAGGCTTTTGAGCGAGATTTAAGTCAGTAGGGCACCTTGGCTAAGTTTCACCTTGTTTGGAGGGACCATTCTAGAAATCGACTGCCACATCATCCATCTCAAGTTGTTGTGCGCCCAGCTAAGTTCACCGAGCCTTGGGAGGCTGCTACACTTCATCAACCACCGAGCTTTGAAGCGGATTGACACATCAGCAAGTGCCTTGATTCAAGGAATCAGTTCCTATCTTTTGCATTTACTATTCCATGTTGATGTTTTAGTTAACTGAACCAGATCCACGTTTTTAGGATCTGTGAACTATTGTGTAAAGGCTATAAAGCCTGAGAACCAAGTCATTGTGAAGGGTTCGATTTTGGATGGAATAATTGGCTACTGTATTCGGTTTTCCTATGCTAATATAGATCACAGGTTTCCTTCAGCTTCGATATCAGTTTCCATTTTCTCTTTCACTGTATCAGTGTTGTCTAGCTTTGAATGTGAATGTTCTCTTTACATTGTTTAGCTCACAACTTGATTCCAGTTCCTTGAATGTCTCTCGAGCCCTACTTTGTACCGGTTTGGTTACATGTTTTCTTCATCCACCTTTGATGTTATATGCTGATCAATCGATTCTTGAGGGCACTGTTTCATCTGTTTACATGCTGAATGTCTGAATACTGTACTCTGATTTAGTCATCCCATTGATCCACCTTTTTTCAAAAGACACAAAAAAACATATTTTCTTAAGTTACCAGGCATACCTAGCTTATAACCCTAGGTAGTTTCCTGGAGTGATAACAGACACTCTTCCAGGTGATCCCTTGGATCACCCATTCCATTTTATTTTCTCCTATAGTAACCTTTAGTTTCCTCGATTCTAACTTCCATTAGTTGTCGACATAGTGGCTAGCTTGTTATCGACGACTTGTGCGCTTCTCACCACCATGCTGGTGTAGATTTCAGTGATTCCTCCAATGCCAGTAGTCATTTTGGTTCTGATACTGTTTCTTCAAATTCGGTGATGAATATAGTCATATTAGGAAATCCTTCATATATTGGTAGCTCGCATACTTTCATTGCTACCCGCCTCAATGACTGAGTAATTCATGTGCACCTTTTGAATGATACTTCATGTAATCGATCCTTCCAATTTTCAAGCGCCTCATTGGAGTCTGACGATGTTGAACTAACACTTCACCACCCCAATTCCCCATCGACGGTGGGATTGATGTAATCCTCCGAAATGTTGTAGACATTGTTTCATCCTTCTGTAAATTCTTGTAATACCCCAATTTTGGACTTTGAACCCCTATTATATTCCTGCTAAGTATTATTTCATTTTACTTAGGTGATTTTAGAAATCTGATAAATTGATTTCTAATGACCATGTGGAACAACACATTAATGAGATGGGAGTCACAGTCCCCTATGGGTTGGATGGAAAATGCCAATTAAAATAGTAATAAGAAATTATTATTGGAGAAAAAAGAGCAAACCCTAAAGAAAAGATTTGAGATACTAATGAATTAAAAGAATCCGTAAAATGAGAAATTTCACACGTAAGAGAATAAAAAGTGAAACTCATTGAAACACTGGAGACTACACATTCTCATAATCATCCACACACAAGAGAAACGGGAGTTGGGAAGAACAATAACCTAAGACAAGTGAAGGAGGACAGATTTGGGAGAACTAAACTGGTCCTGAAGACAAGTGAATGAGGACAGATTTGGGAGAACCAAACTAGTCTAGATTAAGAGGAATCATACAGATGGGTATGGGCTTGGCCACTTAATTGTGTGCAGGTAGGAGAACTACCCCAAGCTTGCAGGAGCATTGCATTTTAATATGAATACGTTGTGTTTAAATGGATTCTCTTAATGGTTGAGGCTTAAAAGCCCTTGGAGAATCCCGGAGATCAGGAGAACTGAGTTGGATGTTGGGTTCCCTGCTACCACTGATATATGCTAAATAACTTGGGAGAACTAGTTAAGGGTAACTTAAAATCTTCACTCTGACCTGGGGGACTATGAACTCAACTCAGGGGTGACCTGAAAGCAAGGAGAACTTGCTGGTCAAAAGCTGGGAGGTTTGTGCTTGGTTCCACTAGTCATCATATTTTAGATAAGTTTACCTGCTGCAACCTCTATGATTATTTTATGGACAGTAATGGAATTTGTTATGTTTACTCCTAGAAGTACTGTTAAATGACCTACTATTCAGATATGCTTATATGTATACTATTATACTGATTTCTGAGTATAGATCTACCATAAATTCCTAGGTCTCTATAATTTGATATAGTTTTATGATCTAAGTGGAAATGCATGAAGTATTCATAGTTCATGTTTTGATGTATGAATGAATATAATTATGATGTATTTAAGTTGACAGAAATATTGTTAAATCAGGGTTTGCAAGCCCGAGAGAGGCACCCTAGAGTGAATATGATTTAAGGGCTAACCTATGGCTATATATATGCATTGTATGTAGAATACAATTATTTTCATCTTACTGACAGAACTCTGTCTGTACTGTTTTTGTGCAATTCAGGAAGACATGTAAACCAAGGGGTTTACATGTCAAGCCTTCAAATATTTACAAACCCTCAATTTCTATTTTATAGATCAACCTAGAATGGGGATATTTTTGAACAAGATAATTTCCTACATGTTTAAAGGAAACGTTTATTTCTAAATCTAATTATACATTCATGTTTCGAATTTGTATATGAAAGACTTGTGTTGGAATATGCGTTTTGTATTCATGTTAATGCCCTTAGTATGGGCTGTGTAAAGTCACGATATCCCTGCAAGAGTTAAATCGTGGTCCATGATATAGAACCCACCTTAATACAAAATATACTTATAAATATTACAGAGTTAAGTAGTATTTATAGTTAGGGTTTCCTAAAGTTTTGTTTACACTTGCTATTAATTCCTGAGATACATACTGAGTTTCGAATGCATTTTAAATTGGTAGATGTTGTATATTTTAAAGTGGCGATTTGATGGAATATTCACACCATCAAGTAGTCACACAGGGATGCAGTCATGCAGGAATGCATGCATGCATGTAGGCATGCAATCATGCAGTTGCATGCATCCAGTCATCATATGGATGGTCCTCCCAAGACCTAGAGCTCACTTTCAACTCCCCAGAGCCTGTCTTTAGCCCCCATTTGGCCTCCTACCTACTTGATGTGCCCTCCTTGACTGTTCTGCATGGAAAGTGTGCCTTTCTTTACCTACCACACATAGTTAGTGCGCCTTTGCTCACCTCCCTTCAGTTATCACTCAATTAGGGCGCCTTATTTCACCTACCAGGAGTTATCTGACAAAGTGTCCTCAGACACATAACTTTATTAATGAAGAAGGAAAATTACATCACAGAGATGTGAGGGCTAAATCCCGAAAGATTACCTCACATGGAAAACTCAATGGATTTAAATATCCAAAGAGTAACAACTAATTTACCGTTACCAAAACTAACTAAGGGACACCTCACATAATCATGTGAGTGTGTAGATGCCCTTTTACATTTATTAAACTAAACTTCTATTTACTACATTTTTGGATCATAATTCCTAACAATCCCCCCTTTGATCCAAAAATTCTTTTGAACAAATACCAAGTTCATTTCTAAACTTATCAAATTTGACCCTTCCAAGAGATTTTGTAAAAATATCTGCAGTTTGATCTTCTGATGGACAATACTTTGGCTTGATGATTTGTTTGACGATGAGAGCCCGAATGTAATGATACTTAGTATCCACATGCTTAGTTTTTGAATGAAAAACAGGATTTTTGGCTAACTTGATTGCTGACTGATTATCAATAAATAATGAAGTTGCTTCTTTCTGATCAACTTTGAGGTCTTGCAAAATCCTTCTTAACCAAACTATCTCACAAGCAGCTTCCCAAGCTGAAATATATTCTGCTTCTGCTGTAGAATTTGCAATTGTATCCTGCTTTTTACAACTCCATGCCACCGCAGCTGATCCCATATTCATTAAGTAACCTGAAGTGAATGCCCTGTCATCAACATCTCTAGCAAAATCCGCATCTGAATAGCCAACAAGTTTGAAATTTTTGTTTCTTTTAAACTCAAGTCCAAAATCCTTTGTTCCTTGAAGATACCTTAACACCCTTTTTGCTGCATTCCAATGACTTTCTCTAGGTTCCTTCATATATCTAGAAAGTATGCTAACTGCATAAGATAGATCAGGACGAGTATTCATCAAGTAAATCAAACATCCAATTAACTGTCTATATTCAGTACAATTTACAAGTTCCCCCCCTTCAAACTTAGAAAGTTTTAAATTTTGTTCCATGGGAGTAATCGCTGGTTTACATTCCTCCATTCCAAACTTCTTCAATAATCCAGATATGTACTTAGCTTGAGAAATAAATATACTTCCTTCCTGCTGCTTTACTTCAACTCCAAGATAGTAATGAAGTAAACCCAAGTCTGTCATTTCAAAACCTGTTTGAAGTTCTTTCTTAACCTGAAATATATGATCATTATTGTTACCTGTTATGAGCAAATCATCAACATACATAACCAAGATGACTAAGTTGTTTTCCTGAATTCGAACATACAAAGTATCATCTGACTCACTACGAAGAAAACCAACTTTCTGTAGATAGGCATCCATTTTTGCATACCAAGCTCTCGGAGCCTGTTTCAATCCATACAATGCCTTAACCAGTTTACAAACTTGATTTTCTTTCCCTGGAACCTCAAAACCAGGAGTTTGAGTCATATAAACATCCTCTTGTAGATCACCGTTTAGAAATGCACTTTTTACATCCATTTGATGCACTTTCCATCCATTTTGTGCAGCTAAAGCTAGCACAATCCTGATAGTATTCCATTTCGCTGTTGGAGCAAAAGTTTCTTCATAATCAATCCCTTCTTTCTGAGCAAAACCCTTTGCCACCAATCTTGCCTTATATTTATCAATATCTCCATTTGCTTTGTACTTAATTCTGTAAACCCACTTACAACCAATGGGTTTAACACCATGTGGACAATAAACTATTTTCCAAGTCTGATTCTTCATTACTGCATCATACTCACTTTGCATGGCCATTTTCCATTCATCATACTCAACTGCTTCATTAAAAGTAGTTGGTTCAACAACTGAAAGAGCAAAATTTTCTGAACCTGTATGAGAACTCCGTGTACCTGTTTTTCCTTTTTCATCAGACTTAACATCCTGAAGTAACTTAGTTGCCCATTTTGGTTTGTTCTTTTCAATGGTAACTTGATTTGAATCATCCAAGTTAACTTGTGAAGAATTCAAAGTATCTTCAACCTGTTCATCATCCTGTACTTCTGAAGTGAGATCAAACCATTGTTCATTCCTTGTCTTATTTAAGTGTTGCATCCTTAATTGTTCCTTAGTTACTTTTTCCTCTAAGTGACTAAGTTGTTTATCAACCTCTTCTACACTTAAACTTTCAGTTTCATCAAAAATCACATCCTTGCTGACAATAAACTTTCCATCTGACAGAAGCCTATACCCCTTTTTTTTATGAGAATAACCAATCAATATGCACTTAACACTTCTAGACTCTAACTTCTTTCGTTTTTCTTTTGGGACAAGTGCATAACAAACTGAACCAAAAACTCTCAAATGTTTGACCATAGGTTTGAATCCATACCAAGCCTCAAAAGGAGTTATTCCATCAAGTGATGATGAAGGAGATCGATTCCTCAAATAAACTGCTGTATGAACTGCTTCTGCCCAATAACATGATTTCAACCCTTTGAAAAATAACATTGCTCTAGCCATGCCCAATAAAGTCTGATTCATCCTTTCTGATACTCCATTTTGCTGTGGAGTATAAAAATTGGTCAACTGTCTTTTAATCCCTTTTTCCTGACAATAAGTCAAAAAATGATTTGATGTAAACTCACCACCATTATCAGTTCTCAAAGTAGCAATCTTTTCCTTTGTTGCTGTTTCAACCAAATTTTGAAATGACTGAAACTTTTCAAACACTTCTGATTTTTCCTTCAAAAAATACACCCAAACCATTCTGCTAAAATCATCAATAAACAACAAAAAATATTTACAACCACCAAGTGAAGTTTCCAAAGGACCACAAACATCACTATGAATAAGTTGTAATCTCCTTGTTGCTCTCCAAGTGCTTTTTGAAAAAGTGATCCTTCTCTGTTTGCCATAAATGCAAGCTTCACACTTTGCATTTTCCTTCCGAAAAGTAGGCAACCCCTTTACCATTCCTTGTTTTTGAAGCTGTACAAGACTATCAACATTCAAGTGCCCAAAACGAATGTGCCACAAGCGGATAGGTGAAACATCAGTTTCAACTAAACCTGCAAATTCCTTCAAATGTTCCTGTGACCTAGGAATGACTGTTCCCTTCATCCTAAGTAGCTTTCCGTCTTCATAACCTGTCATAACTGTTTTGTATGCATCCTTTGTTGAATTAACAAAAAGGATACCACCTTCCATTACAACTTGATGTCCTAATTGACGAATGACAACTAAAGACAACAAATTTTTCTTAAATGTAGGCACATACCAAACATTAGAAATCAATCTTTCTCCAATTCCAGGCAAATCAACCTTAACTGTTCCTTTTCCTTGTGGTAAATGAATAGAATCATCGGCAAGAAAAATTGAATTTAAATGACAATCTTCATAACTCCAAAAGAAATCTTTCCTATATGTCATATGCTGAGTAGCCCCTGTATCCATAATCCAAGCATCTTCAAAATCATTTTTGAAACAAGAAGAAGACTGAACAAAATTCACTGATTCCAACTGATGAACTTGAACAAAATCCATTTCTGATTGTCCAAGTGCTGTAAAGACATATTCACAATTTTCACTATCGTCTGCATGAGCATAATGTGCCGCTGATGAAGATTCTTTAGATTCTCTTTCTTTGAGAATTTTTTCAAATGGAACTCTACAGTCTGAAGCATAATGTCCAACTCTATTACAACGAAAACATGTGACCTGTTTATTAGCTCTTCCTCTTCCAGAGACCTGTTGGTTACCTGAACCTCTTCCTCTTCCAAAAAACTGTGACTGTGTACTTTCAAATTCTTTAGAACCTCTTCCTTGATTTCTTCCTCTTCCTCTTCCGCGGCCTCTTCCTCTTCCAAAACCCTGACCACGACCTCTATTTGAATTTTGAAAAGCTTTCTGATCATGGCCTCTTTGATGATTACCTGGAGATTGTTTGCTAGTACTTGCAACCAAAACATCTTCTCCTGTTTGCTTTGTTTTACCAAAAATCTTTTCATGTGTGGCAAGTAATTCACTTAGTTCATCAAAAGAAACGGTATCCAATTTATTTGTAATTTGTAAAGTTTCCAAAAAATGCTTATATGTCTCAGGCAATCCTGCGATCAAAATGGTCACCATCATGCTGTCTTCAATTTTATCAAAACCAGCTCTTGTAATTTCTTGTTTGATATTTTTTAATCTAGAAATGTACTCCATGACATCACCTCCTGAAGACAATTTTTGTTGAAACAACTTCAATTGAAGATCAATTTTCTTAGCTTCACTTTGAGAATCAAATAAATCTTTCAATGTCTTCCAAGCTGACCATGCATCAGGACTATTTTCAATATGCACATAAATATCATCAGAAACAGTACTGTGAATCAATGCTAAGGCCTTCTCATCTTTTACTTCCCATTTTGCAAGCTGGTCATGATTAGTTGGTTTGATAGGTTTAGCATTACAGAAACCCTTCCACAATTCATTGTAAATAAGAGTGCTTTGAATATGACGACTCCAAACTTTATAATTTTTGGATCCTTCCAACTTGTCAGATTCATTAAAAAGACTTATAACTTTAGACATTGTAAAAAATAAACACCTTATAACTCCAGAAGATGTGTATTATACAAATCTTATAGCTCCAAGCATAAAAGAAAGCACCTTATATCACCAGAAGAAGTAAACAATCACCTTATATCACCAATGGAAGATTTTATGCAAAAATATCACCACCAAAATTAAAAGAAAATTACTCAGTCACCATGAAAGAAATGCTGCAAGAAACACCACACACCATGCAAAAGAAAGCTATAGGGGCTTGGCCTTGACCCACTTATAGCCTCAAGAAAAGAATTTGATAGAGCTTCACTTTACTCTAATCAAACCTTGAGTGAAAATACAAATACTCCTTATTACACCAACAATGCTCCTTATTACTCCAATGCCCAATAAAAAATTACACCTTATCACTCCAAAAGATAACAAGTCTTTATAGGTGAATTGGAGAGATACAATATTGTTGTGTGGGAGGTCACAAGATCCAATCCCATCAACTTCAATAACTTCCCTTTTTTTTTTTTTTCTTTAAATTGATTTCTCCACCTTTGTTTTTTTTTAATATATAAAAATAAACTCCAAAAATAAAAATGAATAGTAATTATTCACTTTTCAAAATAGTACATAAACATTGAATTAAAATGAAAAGTGAAAAAATAACCCCGATTAAAAATATGGACAGAGACAAACAAATGAGTTACAGGGACGAATGGCTGAACTTCTTCTACGCTGGAGTTTTGGATCTTTCCTCCCTTCACGATAGCCTCCCTTATAGCTTCCTGCCTTCAGTTCATGCACATTTTTGCTTCCTCCCTTCACGATAGCTTCCGGTGCGCGGTCCTTCCTCCACGATCAGACTCATATAACCATGCGCAGGCCTTCCTCCACAACCTGCTCTAGATGGCCTACGGCAAGGCTCCACCAGCTTCACCTCAGACCTCTGCTACACGCATCAGAGTCCACAAACTCTTCCACGACGGTGCCTTCACCTCACTCAGACCTCTGCGCGTCTCCTTTTCTGCAGATAGCGACGGGAAATGGTGGCTGGGTGCCTCCACGAGCAACTCGTCTCAGATTTTTTATTGTTTTGATACTGTAAGGACAGAAACACTGGGTGCGTCTCTTGCTTCAACGGACCACTGCTCTTGTCGCATAGCAGGAGGATCAAGTTCTCTCCAGAATTCAACTTGGTACCACCGTTGAAGATAATGCTGCTGAGCTCAAATTTCTTCCCAGCAATCTCAGCCGGCCTCTGGCTGTATAAATCGCTCTTTGCAGGTTTAATTGCGAACCAGAAGAATCTTGCTTTGGCCTGTATTTCTTCCTGAAGTTGTTGGAGATTTCAAGAATTTGTAGCTGAAGGGTTTCACCGTATTATTTTTCGTAAGTGAAAATGTTTGGAGCTCGCGCCCCTAAGAAGAATAACAGCACTAGGTATTATGAAATACAGCACTAGGTATTATGAAATCCTGGGAGTGCCAAAGAATGCATTGGACGATCTTCTATATTCTTTAGACATGATATCTTTACTTAAAAAATATAGTGCAGCAGCAGCAAGGTCGACATGCTATCTCTCTCACCACAAAATTTTTATATAACCTTCCCTTAAAAAATGCTATCTCTCTCACCACAAAATTTTTATATAACCTTCCCTTAAAAAATGCTATCTCTCTCACCACAAAATTTTTATATAACCTTGCCTTAAAATATAATATTTTACTCTCTCCAAGTAAAAAATTCTGCAGAGATCCTTTATTTTTTTTATTTTTTTATTTTTAGCCCAAAAGAACTGCCCAAAAGAATAGGAAGCATTAACTTACGGTTAAAATTTCGCTATTCCAAAACCTTGAAAGTCACCTTCTTCAAACAACCTTTAGCACCTTCCAACCAGGTTCCAACCAGACCATGCTTCAACCAGACCAAGCTTCAACCGCGTGCTCTGATACCTTGACAAAGTGTCCTCAGACACATAACTTTATTAATGAAGAAGGAAAATTACATCACAAAGATGTGAGGGCTAAATCCCGAAAGATTACCTCACATGGAAAACTCGATGGATTTAAATATCCAAAGAGTAACAACTAATTTACCGTTACCAAAACTAACTAAGGGACACCTCACATAATCACGTGAGTGTGTAGATGCCATTTTACATTTATTAAACTAAACTTCTATTTACTACATTTTTGGATCATAATTCCTAACATTATCACTCAGTTAGTGCTTGGATTGAGTAATTGTTCCACTGATTGCTCATCCTAACTACCTGTAGCTCCTAGTTAGCTAGTTTTGGAGTGCCACTTGACCCTATGATATCCTCATGCACCCCCCTTGGAGTCTCCATTCCCTGATTTATGCCTAGATGGTTCTGTTAGACTCAGTTGGACACACTTTACTGACTCTTACCATTTATGACTGATACTACTAACTAGATGATGTCTCCATAGTTATCCAAGCTAGACTTTGAGATCAGATTCGAATGCCCTACTTGGCTAATTCGAATCCTATATGACTCTACTTCACAGTTTAGTGTAATACATTCTTTACATTCATTATTCATTGTATGATACTATTATTGTTCATTATTCTGTGTTTATGAGTGATTATTGAGTGTCTTCTTCTCTTCTTCTTTGAAACATACTTGATTGTTTGATTGTGAGTTTGTTACAATTCCTAGATCCCTTCCATATTATCACATGGTATCAGAGCAAGAAGCAGCTATTCGAATCGCAGCATTACAGTAGCAGTAGTTGCAGCATTTCTTTGAGCAGCTATCTTTCACTTGAGCACCAGAAGCCTTTGCGTTTCCAGAGCAAATCCTGGTGCTATTACTTGAATTCATTGGAGAAACTGAGTAAGGTCTAGTCAGGTGTGAAGGACTTAGTCTATGTGCTCAATGTTCAAAAGGTACTATTCAGTCGAAGTGTAGCATTCTCCATCATAAAAAACTCTTCTTGTTTTGCAGGTTTATTCACTTGTTCGAATTCTTCTTCAACTATTCGACCTTCTCTGTTTAGATGGATCTAAAGCTCACATCTTCCAACTATGTTGAGTGGAAAGCCAAGATGGATCTCTTCATGAGATCCAAGAGCTTCACCAGAATACTCAATGGAATGATGGTAGAACCTCTCAATGCAGTTGAAAAGTCCAAGTACTTGGATAGGATTGATGAAGCAGTTGGCCTCCTCCTTCTCTCAATTTATGAAGATCTTCACTTCCATGTCATCGATCTTACATCTCCTAAATAGGTTTGGGACAAGCTCGAATCCCTTTTTGGACAAAAAAATGATATGAAAGGACACAAATTGGAGAATGAACTCATCTCTTTGAGTCCTGACATCTTTGAATCAATCAATGCCTTCCTCACCATGTTCAAAATCTTGATATCACAATTGAAAAGATATGAGATAGTGAAAGAAGACAAGCAACTTATTCTTGTCATTCTCTCAAAGTTGGGGCCAAAGTTCTCAGTTTTGTCTATATTTTTCAGTCAGCTAAGATGTCCATTCCAAAATGGAATTCTCCCTCACTGGATGAATTCATCCAATCTATTACTCAAGAGGAAGAGAAGTTAATCTCCATGGGAATAATCAAACCCAAGTTGGATTCAGCCCTTACAGCTGCTGAGGCCAAAAGGGCGAATGGTAGAGACAAGAAAAATATTTCTGATAAGAGATCGAATGATACAAGGCCTACATATACTCCATATCAGTCTGATGGGGCTTCAAAATCAAGGAAGACCAAGAATTCTTAGAAGAAAAGATCCAAGTGCACATATTGTCTTATAGGTTTCCATCTTGAGAGTACTTGCATGAAGAAAACTATAGATTTGATGGCTCAGTTACTTGAGAAGAACAATCTTCTTGTACCTACATGTACAAGGAATAAAGATCCTGATATTGAGCCTTCTAGATCCAAAGACAAAGAAATATGTCATGCCCTCATGGAAAGTGCATCAATGGATTCTTCCTTCATCACAGATTCAGGAGCATCAAGACACATGTCTTACTCCAAAGATCTCTTCTCCAGTTTCGAAAGCTCAGTTGGCCCTTCCATCAGATTGGGAAATGATTTAGAAGTATCCTCTTAGGGGATTGGAAGAATCAATCTTGACTATGGTTACCTTTATGATGTGCTTTATGTTCCTTCTCTTGTAGCAAATTTACTTTCAATGTATCAAATGACTCATATTGGAGAGCCCAAAAGAGTGATCTTTTCTCCAAATGAAGTCGAGATACAACACATGGTTTCAGGGGAAATCATTGCAAAAGGAGTTGCAAATCATACTTCAAAACTCTATGAGTTTTCACACTTCTTACCGCTCTCCAAGCCATCTTCTCTCCATACTCATGCCAATGAAGAAAGCATATTGTGGCATGAGAGATTTGGACATCTCAACTACAAGCATTTGCTGGACATGCAAGCTCAAGATGTGGTTGAAATCCTTCTAGATGATAAGTTTTCTCATGGTATCTGCAAATATTGCTTAAAGGGAAAAGATCCACAAAAGAAGACGAAGAAAAAGAAGACTCTTGAAGAAGTGCGAATGCTAGATCCATATCCACAAGAACCTGAAGATCTAGCACCTATTTTTCCAACTCCTATTTCAAAATTGGCCTCCACTACTGCATCTTCCTTTGATCTTAATGAAGATCCATCATCATCTAGTTCTAGTTCTTCTAATAATGATCACAGCTATGATGGTTCAAATGAGGACTACATGCACATTCTGGAGAAGTTTCATGATATCCACATTTTTGGATATGTTCCTCCTTTGAGTGATGATGAGCTAGTTTTACTTGCTTCTCCTCATGAGATTGTAGATTCAGAGTTTGTATGTGATGATGAGCCAGTTTTACTTGCTTCTCCTCATAAGATTTCATATTAAGAGTTTGTATGTGATGATGAGCCAATTCTACTTGCTTCTTCACATGGGATTTCTGTTAACACCCAAAAAGTGCTCACTAGCTCATTTCCTTATTCACATGACCCATTTGTCCACTTTTCCACCATTTGAGCCTCTAAAGCCATCAAAAGGTCACCAAAAGACCATAATACACCCCTTTTTCCCCTCAAAATGTATATTTTTCCTAAAAAAAAACAAAAACCCTAAAAAAGGGTTCAAAATTCCCAAAAATATTAAAAGGAAATAAAAGTATTAAAAATATACAAAAAAGGAAAAAAGAGGGAAAAAGGTACCTAAACCATGTTGGTCAATACCATTGGTTTCCTCAAAACCATAATGGTATTCCCCACCACCAAAAACTATAAAAGGTGGTAGGGGCTCCTCACTTTCCATCCATCCATCATCCTATCTTCATGCTGTCAAAATCTCTCATGAGTTCTTGACCATTGTAGCAATCTTGGAGAAGAGACCATTGGAGCCTGGAGCATCTCACCCTTGGAGCTGCTCAACACCACAAATCCTCACCATTTGAGGTATGATAATACAAAACATTCTTTTATTTATTGTTCTTTCTATGAATCGTTTTTAAATTTATTTGTTATATGCACATGTTAGTTTAGATTTAGATTTAATTCATAATCCTTTTTGCTTTCTATATTGAAACTGCTATCACATTGTTGATAGGTGCCCATTGCACAAGCTTGGTTGCAAAACCAAGCAATAGTTTTTGGTGACTCGGCTGGCTTCGAATTCTTATATTTTGGTTTTTTGCTTTAGATCTTAGTTTTTGTTAGTTTTAATCATTTTAATTCACAGATCTGCCATCCTAGACAACAGATCCATTGCTGTTCTAGATCTTGGCCCTTTCTGTTGCCATTAACAGCCTGGAATTTCCATTTTCGGGTTTGTTTTTCAGCGTCCGTTTTTCGGCTTTTTCCTTGCGGCTTTTTGCCTGACAGTCGCATGGTTCATCGTGACCTCGCGGCCTTTTTCCACACGGCATGCCACAGATTTGCGTCCATTTTTCGCGCTGCACATCACGATTGCGCGACCGAAACTTGCGCTGCACATCGCGGCTTCACGGGCATTTTCCATGCTGCACATCGCGACTACGTGGCCGAAACCCGCACTGCACATCTTGGCTTTTGCCCCAAAACCCGCGATGCTATTATTTTGAATTCGACCAATTTTTTAGAAAAAATTTCGCTGTATTTTTTGCCCATTTAACCTATTTTACAGCATTATTTTTTCTACATTTTTACAGCCATACTAAATCTTTTTCTATTTATATATGCTCCATTAAAAAGTCTTTTTAAAAATTTTCAGTAATTGAAAGAAAGATTTTCTGCATTCTATTTAGATCATAGGTTTTACTGTTTATTTGCTCAACAATTTGCCTAAGCAATTTTCTAACAGATCCATTTTTTTCTTGAAATATTTATGTTATTTGCTTCCCTTTAAATTATTTCAAAGATCCATTATTTTTGAATAGTTTTTTCAAGCATTTACATTTTTAAAGCGCCTTTATTTTTTGCAAACTAGAAGCATATTTTCTTTCATTTGTAATCAATCGCCCAAGTGAGGCAAATCAATTTCAGTTTAATAACCACACTTGCACCCACTCTGCCACATTATTTAAACTGAGACTTAAAATCTACCTTAAACTCAACCAGCATTTTAAACCCACTTGGGGAGCACTTAAAAGAATCTTGTAGTTAGGTAGAATTGAGGGGATAGGTGTGCCAATAACACCCCTCAATTTTTTACATCTGAGACATAGTGGTTTTCTTTAGGGTCCCAAAAATCCCTTATAATTTTGACACAGTTATCAACCAATTTATCGGGAAGGCCTCTCCCTTAGGAGGGTTGAAGTAGCCAGACTGGTTCTGGAAGCCTGAGTGGAATACCACAATCCATTCAGTAACCGAAGGATACCTTTCGAAGTTCTTGTGTACACTCGTACGGGGGTACAACGGTGATAGAACCAAACTGTAGATTCACCCAACTGAACATCTCATGAACAGGGTATCCTAGTTGCCACTCTTTAGTATTGTCTACCCGGTGTCCCTCCCGGTAGGGGGATATCTAGCCGTTGATTCAACACTCTATATTGTCTGACTTGGATTTCATCACCTTGCATAGGATATCATTTGTTGACTCACAATACTTCTAGTTAGGTGTTTGCATGATACAATACCCACCTTTGGTCTAGTGAGCACCACTTTTTTCTAGGAACTGTTTGACTTTTGGTATTCTGACCACTTTGCTGGATCCCTCCACTTATTATAGCACTGTTGTTATAATAAGTGCTTTTGAGGTTGGTTGTTGGCCTAAGAGCCATTATTTTTTCACTCCCCTCTTGCACTCATTGTTTCACTAGGGTTTCGAGTTTTTTACATCACCACCTTCCACTAAAATTTTTATATATTTCTCACCATTGAGAATTTAAGACGATCCCGCCGTCTTTAGGGTGAACCCCCTCAGTTCGGTACACTTGACTCTACATGTCATAGACATAGAGCCTTATCCCTTGACTCGACACATCATCGACATAGAACACATTCATCCGATTTTGACGCACCTCACTTCACATTTGATTCCGAGGCTGAATCCGAACACCCTACTGAAATATCACCAACCAACCCCATGGCTAGATCACAATACAACCCCCTTTTCACCAATGTTATTGGAGATACATCGACAAACCCTACTACTACTATGCCACCCATGGTAACAACAACCCCTTTAGGCATGCCTAATATAGAGGTCACTCCACCTTTAGGTATGCCCAACATAGGACCACCACCTATTATGGGTATGCCCAACATAGGAATCACACCCCCTCTCATTACCACAACCCAGATCCCAGGAATTCCTGGCACTATTCCTAACCCCTATGCAACCCATGTTGCACTTGGGAGAGTTGTCCCATCCCACACCACAACGGTTGGAGGACACATACCTTCAATACCTAGCATACCCTTAGGGGCCACTGGACCACTACATAATGCCACAATTAACATTTATGTCCCAGTCACTATGCCACACCCATATGCTAGTTTACCATACATGGCTAGTCTGAACTTACCAGACCTAGCCAGGTTAACCAACGATCCTATCAGGCACAACCCTACATGGCCACCCATGCCTACAAAGCTCCCCTCGGACATCCCCAAGTTTGAAGGAAAACCTGGGGAAGATCCCCAAAACCACATAATGTCATTTCACCTATGGTGTTCATCTAACTCCATAGTGCATGACTCCATTAGAATAAGACTGTTGCAACGAACGTTCACTGGCTCTGCAGCCAAGTGGTACATTGAAAAACCACATGGGACCCACCATACATTTACGTCCCTCGCCTCCACTTTCCTTCAATTTTTTCAGCTACCTGTACACTATGATGCAGGAGTTGAAATATTATTGTCTTGCAGACAAAACACAGCTACCCACATCACCGACCATATCCATGAGTGGCGCAAGCATCGTAGCCTCTGCAAGATAAAACTGGATGACCGTATATTTTTGGATTGGTTTCTCAAATCACTCCTACCCCTCATAGCCAAAGATGTAGCTTTCGAACGACCCCATTAAGAAGAAGAAGCTATCTTAAAACCTCAACAGTTTGAACTGATTTATGCCCAATCAGGCTATCTCTGCACCATCATACTAGACACCCACGAGGCGATTCTCCACATGGTGACGCTCCAGGGGCCTCACATGCCGCTAATGGCATTATCGTCCAAGTCACGGCACAAAATAAACCTTTTAACATGGTGAGAACCATAAATGCCCCAGACCTCTCTAGGGCTACATCTAATTCTGGAGCGATGACTTCGTACGCTCCAACGAATCAAACTCATCACACTCATGGACCCTCTTGTCCACCACATTACTACAGGAAAGCGTCATCGACATATGTACCAGGGATGATTTTAAGAACCCCCCCAAAATTTATATGTATAAAAAATGGGCGAATCTCCCCGATATATAGGAAAACTTGAAGGTGATTTTATTAATAATATAATATGTATATATAATTTTTTTGGCGAATCTTTCATTTCATTATATAATGCTGTAAAATCTTGGCGAAGCTTTCACTAAATTATAAGATATTGTAAAATCTTGGCGAATATTTCACTTAATTATAAAAAATTGTAAAAACTTGGCGAATATTTCATTGATTTATAAAATATAGTAAAAATTTGGCAAATCTTTTGCCAATAATACTCAAGCTTTTGATTATGTAGATTACTAAGGTAGTGCAACATAAGAACATACATCGGAGCTCAACTTCGGACTCTCTCAACTCCTAGACTCTCGAATGAACAAGTGTATGAATGGGGAGAGGATGGATTTATTTTTTCATTTCACAAGTAGTATTTTATCACTCACAAGTAGAAGGCGTCGATGAAACATGATTGCACTAACTAGATTCAGGGCAAGTAGGGAATCTACTTGTTATCTCATCCCTTAATGGTCCAATGGACATGTGGGGTCATGAATCTTGACAAGTCAACAAACTGGTAGAATTAAGTGAATATTCTAGTAGCGGGCCACTTCCTTTATATAGAGAGATTGTTCTTGGACCAATTCCAAGATTCCAACCAATCTTCTCACCAAAATTTCTTCTCTTTGGTGTCGAATGGTAGGAGAGTTGCATATTTGTCAGTGAATACTTAAAATGGCTCAATCCACACAAAGTTTCCTTGACAATTGATAGCTTCATCCATCATTGTTTTAAAACATCCCAACACTATAAACGCATCCATAAATTGATAAATAACAACCCCATGCACTTCTAAATTCACCTAGTGATGAGAATAACGCCCCATGCACTTCTAAATTCACCCAGTGATGAGAAAAACGCCCCAGAAACTTCAATACTTTCCCCGGGCACTTCAAAATTCTCCCAAAGATGATAAAAATTCCCTAAGCACTTCAATATTTTCGCATACACTTCTAAATTCTCCCGAGGATGACAAAAACTCCCCATGCACTTCAATATTTTCCCCAAGAACTTCAAAATTCCCTCGAGGCACTTCAATACTTACCCCATGCACTTCTAAATTGACCCAATGATGATAGAAACACACCATACACTTCAATACTTGCCTCGACCACTTCAAAATTCTCCCAATGATGATAAAAACACCCAGACACTTCAGTATTTTCCCCAGGCCCTTTAAAATTCTCCTAGCAAAGATAAAAACGCCCCCATCCACTTCCATGATTTCCCAAGAACTTCATTACTTTCCCCAGACACTTCAAAATTCGTCTAATGATGATAAAGATTCCCTATGCACTTCAATAGTTTCCCTAAGCAAGGGAGAAAAACACCCGATAATGATATAATCACCCAGGCAATCACAAAAATGCCTCAATCCACACAAATTTGCCCCGACAAGTGATAAATTTTCCCATCATTGTTTTAAAATGTCCCAACACTATAAAAACATTCATACATTGATCAATAACAACCCCAAGCACTTCTAAATTCACACAGTGAGGAGAAAAACGACCCATGCAGTTCTAAATTCACCTGGTGATGACAAAAATGCCCTATGCACTTCTAAATTCACGAGTGATGAGAAAAACGCCCTAGGCACTTCAATACTTTCCCTGGGCACGTCAAAATTTTCTGAAATATGATAAAATTTCCCTAAGAACTT
This sequence comes from Larix kaempferi, assembly GCA_027924585.1. NCBI lineage: Eukaryota > Viridiplantae > Streptophyta > Pinopsida > Pinales > Pinaceae > Larix > Larix kaempferi. Next base: position 67,640,009 of record BSBM01000047.1, on the reverse strand, counting down.
CAATATTTTCCTAGGCACTTCCAAATTCTTCCAAGGATGGTAAAAAATCCCCATGCACTTCAATATTTTCCTAAATCACTTCAAAATTCCCCCAAGTCACTTCAATACTTGCCACATGCACTTTTAAATTCACCCAATGATGATAAAAACGCCCCATGCACTTCAATACTTCCCTCAACCACTTCAAAATTCTCCCAATGATGATAAAAACACCCAAACACTTCAATATTTGCCCCAAGCACTTCAAACTTTTCCCATCACTGTTTTAAAATATCCCAACACTATAAAAGCATCCATACATTGATAAACAACAACCACATGCACTTCTAAATTCACCTAGTGATGAGAAAAACACCCCATGTAATTTTAAATTCACCAAGTGACGAGAAAAACACCCCATGCACATCAATACTTTCCCTGGGCACTGCAAAATTCTCCGAAAGATAATAAAAATGCCCTAAGCACTTTAATATTTTCCCAGGCACTTCAAAATTCTCCCGAGGATGATAAAAACTCCCCATGCACTTCAATATTTTCCCCAAGCACTTCAAAATTCCCCCAAGGCACTTCAATACTGGCCCCATGCACTTCTAAGTTCACCCAGTGATGAGAAAAATGCCCTGCGCACTTCAATACTTTCCTCGGCCACCTCAAAATTCTCCCAACAATGATAAAAAAACCCACACACTTCAATATATTCCCTAGGCAATTCAAAATTATCGCGGTGAAGATAAAAACGCCCCCATCCACTTCCATGTTTTCCCAAGCACTTCATTACTTGCCCTAGACACTTCAAAATTCATCCACTGATGATAAAGATGCCCTACGCACTTCAATACTTTCCCTAGGCAAGGGAGAAAAACACCCGACAATGATACAATCACCTAGGCAATCACAAAAATGCCTCAATCCATACAAATTTACCTCAGCAAGTGATAACTTTTCCCATCATTGTTTTAAAACGTCCCAACACTATAAAAGCATCCATACATTGATAAACAACAACCCCAAGCACTTCTAAATTCACCTAGTGATGAGAAAAATGCCCCATGCACTTCTAAATTCACCAAGTGATGAGAAAAACTCCCCATGCACTTCCATACTTGCCCCGGGCACTTCAAAATTCTCTGAAAGATGATAAAAATGCCCTAAGCACTTCTTCTAAATTCTCCTAAGGATGATAAAAAATCCCTATGCACTTCAATATTTTCCCCAAGCACTTCAAAATTTCCCCCAGGCACTTCAATACATGCCCCATGCACTTCAATACATGCCCCATGCACTTCTAAATTGACCCAATGATGATAGAAATGCCCCATGCATTTCAATACTTGCCTCAACCACTTCAAAATTCTCCCAACGATGATAAAAACGCCCATACACTTCAATATTTTCCCCACACACTTCAAAATTGCACCCAGGCACTTCAATGCTTGCCCCATGCACTTCTAAATTGACCCAATGATGATAGAAACACCCCATGCACTTCAATACTTGCGTCGGGCACTTCAAAATTCTCCCAGCGATGATAAAAACACCTAGAGACTTCAATATTTTCCCCAGGCACTTGAAAATTCTCGCAACGAAGATAAAAACGTCCCCACCCACTCCCATATTTTCCCAGGCACTTCATTACTTGCCCTAGACACTTCAAAATTTATCTAATGTTGATAAAGATGCCCTAGGCACTTCAATACTTGCCCTAGGCAAGGGAGAAAAACACACGACAATGATATATTTACCCAGGCAATCACAAAAATGCCCCAATCCACACAAGTTTGCCTTGGCATGTGATAACTTTGGCCATCACTATTTTAAAATGTCCCGACACTGTAAAAGCATCCTTACGTTGATAAACAACACTGAACCCCATGCACTTCTAAATTCACCCAATGATGAGAAAAACACCCCATGCACTTCAAAATTCACCCATTGACAAGAAAAACGCCCCAGGCACTTCAATACTTGCCCCGGGCACTTCAAAATTCTCTGAAAGATGATAAAAATGCCCTAAGCACTTCAATATTTTTCGAGGCACTTCTAAATTCTCCCAAGGATGATAGAGGCACTTGCATCAAAATTTAGTATAGATTCACAAAAACATACACTACCAGTAGTGTTCCTATAGAATGCTATCATATATGTAAAGGAAAATAAGACATATATTAAAAGTTATGGATATCAAAAAAAGGTCATCATTCACTGTGATCTATTTAACAACAACAATATACATTAGATTTATAAAGTGCTATCTTCAAATTATGCACTTTATAGAAGACAGTCTCATCTAGCACACTAATCCAAGAAAAAAAAATTGAATAAACTGGGCAATTATCTAAATATGATATAAAGGTCTTGCTACCAATGTGGAGACCTGAAGAAATGCAAGATATGCAATTTATATTGCACTGCAAAGATCAAGAAAAACATATTGTCAACAAAGGAAATTAAATGAACTCGGCACTGTGTATTCAATTAATGTTGAACAAACACCTCAATGAAATATTTGCAAATGTGGTTTAGTAAGCTTTCATTTAAAAGGCGTCAATAAGACGACAACAAGCAAGGGACCTACAAAGCAGACAACCACTTCTAATCAATGTTAGTACCATACTGAGGAAGGATGATCTCCTTGCAACACAGGAACTTGAACCCCAAATCCAGATTCCAGAATGGAAAATCTTTTGGTGCATGATTTTTTGATGTCTCACAATTGTTTTCAAAGTGAGATTATTACAGATCGGATTCTTATTTCTTTCTGAGAGGACCATACAACAAATAGAAAAAGGTCTCATTTAGCACAAATTAAAGGACGACAGGAAAGGAGCATCAAAGTTTCAAACTAACAAGAATCTGATCATAAATACTATATCTAGTTAAGCATTTTCAAAGACGAAACAGAAAAAATTCACCACTTCATTATGCATAATACAAATCAAAGAAGCAGGTGAGTAAAACAGGGCGACAGAGGATGATAAAATATTGTTAGTGAAGTTAGAAAACCACATTATCAAGGTGTAACAACTATTAACCTTTTCTTCGATTTCAAGAAGTTTGTCCTTATTGCACTGTGGTAAGGAATTGTTGCAAGTTCTTGTATTTGAATTCTAGACATCTGTTAATATGCTTTCACCTTCAGATTGGCCTTGTTTTTCCATATATGTTTATGTAAGTTCTAATATTTTTATATTTTTATGTAATCACATCAACTTCAGTGTCAGTGAAATTATAACATACATAGAAACACTGATTTCTAAGTGTAGGTCTACATTTAGCAAATGTTTGGACTCACATTTTAAGGAGGGGATTCTTAATTGCTTTGTTTTTAAGATATCTCAGAGATCATGTCGATTCTTCATTTAGGTGCTAGGAAGAGCTATATTTAATAGTTTTAAGGCATTTTACTGTGGTTTTCTATACTCATCTCGAACCGAGTTGATTCTTAATTTGGGTGAATCTGTCATTTTTGGCTTCTAAATTTTGGTAACTTGGAACATTAGAGGAAATTGGGGTCAAGTTGGGTAAAACATTAAGGTTTTAGAGATGTAAGGTATGATCACTATCCATATCCATGCTAATGACAACTACTTCACCACACTTTTGAAATTCTAGGTTGGAATGTTCAATTTGCTTGGCACGACCATCCACTATCTCCATGCTAAACTAAGCAGTTTACATTGATTTCTTATAACCATCAGTCACAATTTTTTCAATAGGAAATGTTAAATAAACCATATCTACTTGACCCACAAAATGTAATGTAGGTTCACTAATCTAAACTATACCTATTTGACCTCTAGACCTCAGGACTCAGGAGGTTTTATTTCTTATTTCTTATGCAAGGTTTTATTAGTTAAAATCTCTTTTGACAAACACAAATCAACTTTCAGCAATCACAAGTGCAAGCAACATGAGTGACATCTAGTACAATCACCACTATACACCATATAATCCATAAATATAATCCTAAAAAGGAATTATAGGCAACCAAATGGAAATCTAAAGAATGAGATTATACCCGTGTTTAATATTCTTGTTAACTTGTAGCAAATTCTTTCCACCATTCAATCACCCAAAGGTTAAAGGCAACAGAGTTGCATCTCGGGAGACAAATGAGCAACATTAAGCGGACTGTCAAGACTAAGAGCAATTTCTAGAGCTTAAGACGCAATCCTGTCATCTAGGTTAGTCCTGTGGGTCTATGGGGATTTTTGACCATTAGAAAACAACTAATATCCAAAACCTGAGAACACTAAGACCTATTCATGGCCTTTTGCAGTAGTAAACAATAGTAAATATCAAGTCTTGGAAAATCTGAGCACATTGCAACCTCAAAGGGCATTAAATCAACATGGAGCAAAATATGGAAATGCCTTACAAGATATAGCTAGAATAGATTATTGTGAGCAGTTTCATTGATATCAACAGTTGGAAGAATGTGTTAAATGCCACTTGGAATATTTCCTTGGTTCCTTGACACTTAAAAAACAGATATGTAATCAACCAATGTGAGAAATATGTTGCAAGAAATTAGTGCCTTTCTTTTACAGGATAAGTGCATCAAATTGAGGAATTCAAACAACAAAATCACTATTGATTGGGTTATCTAGAAGGAAGAACAAGTATAGTACTTTAGCTCTTTGTTCCTCTGTTATTCTCTTTATTTTCGAATCTAACATATGGTCCACTTCTCACAGCTTTAAGTTCAACCGCATTCAATTATTCACTTCAGTATCGAAATTAAAACTCAAATTACCCAAAATTAATTCTCCACACTTGACTTATGAATATACCATATCACTAGTAACTTTGTTGCTCTTTGGATTGTATGATGCCATCTTGGTAAAATCAAGGTAGTCTCATCAATGGGCAAACAAAGTAGTGGGATGTCATAGTTACTAAATCATTTTTCTGGCTCCTTCCTTGATGTGGCAAGGGGTAAATGCACTAATGGAGTGTGGATGATAGTTCAGATGGGATCCAAAGTGCCATTGTGTATTGATGGACTTCGAGGGATTAGGAAATTTTGATAGAAGAAAGAAAGAAGATATGGTACTCTTCGTCCTAAATGCTACCTTGAGTAATTTGACAATAAGCAACAAGAAGGTTTGTTTTGAGGAATGTCTTATTATCTAGGTTCTATTGGTTTAAATTCCTTGTATCTCAGTGAAGGAAGATGGTGCTAGCTGTGAGATTCTACAAAAAGAGACAGAATCACTAAAAAAAACAATGATCTAAAAGACCTATTATCTCGTGGATTTGCAATCCATCATGCAGGGATGGCCAGAGCAGATTGAACATTTGTACAAGATGTTTTTGCTAATGTCTATATTCAAGTATTGATCTCCACTGCTACTGTTGTTGGGTGTACGTTATATAAAATAAAATAAATGTTGGTTTTCTATAATTAGTAATTACAGGCCATAAAATGTAGTTCAACCATGTGTATATTCGCTACAAACATTGAAACCAGTGGAAACTATTTGACTTATTCCCCAGTCATCATTCATAACAAAGTGAAGTTGTTATCCATATAGTTCCTTGACCATGATCATTTAGAACAATTTGGACCTTTAACTCGTTCATGTATTTGGTAAATAATCCAATCATAATTTTTTTCTTCAAATAAATTCTAATTAACTATTCTTTGGTCTTATCAAGAAACATAAAGTAGAATCTTCTATAGATCTCTCCATCTTTACCCACTCATCTTCACCATCTTCTATAAGATAACATTCTACTCCCCATAAAACATTTATCATGATTGTTACTTGTGCAATATTCGTATTTCTTATCCATTTTCAATGACAATGATTTTGCAAACCTTATATGAGGAAGTATCATGTTTGCAGACCCCTTCACCATCTTCATACTAGCATTAACACCCCTAGATGCACTAGCATTTTTCATCTATGGTTGAAACCCAACCAAATAGGAAAGCTAACTACATCGAGATATGGTAGTCTACTTGGCACTCAAAACGAGTATTATAAACACAAGTTTAGTATTATATTTTATTATCATTCTCACCTATACGTTATTCTCTCTCCATTTATTTCCCTTAAAGGTATAAAAACATATCCATAGATCAACTCAACTTAACTGCTTGCAACTCTATTTTTAGTTGTGAGCACTTTGGTACTCTTTTTTTGGGTTTTTCTACTACTTGAGACAATCATCTTCCAAATAGTCAACTTGGTATGTTGTCAGGAAATTCAGCTTTACCATATAGAAAACAAATTTGTTATTGTACTTATGTTCATCATGCACATATCCTATTACTTTGAAAATAACAATTCATTTAACTGTAAAATAACTTACTTCTTACTATTTTTATCCTGATTTGTAGAGTGTCTCTTTGTTAATAAAAAATAAATAGTCATTCCAAATAGACCTACAAAGCAACTTCCATATAGGAAATTGGAAAAAAATACAACTCAACCCCATTTAATAGCAATTTACAACTTCAAGCAACCAACCAACACTCCAGGATGAAACTCTCATCCAAACCAAACTAGAGATGAAACATGGCTGACAGACCAATATTTTGATTGATCATAATTCATCCATAAAGAACAAAAAATATGAAAAGAAAGAGAAAAATATTAGGGTGCACATATAGTTATCAAGTCCATGGGGTCACAATGCATAATATTTCATTATAATATAATTATATTTTTGCTTGATTTGAGTTTCATTGATTTTTTCTTTTTTTTTTCTTAAGCACCAAACTGCACCTCCTGTTAGGTTCTTCTCATCATCACTATGGAACTAATGTCATGCATGTCACCACTAAAAGAAAAAACTTGGCTAGAATCCAAAATAAGGAATTAACTTAAATCCCATGTAAAGGCTATGCCAAAGACTAACCTGGTCCCCAAAAAATGTACTATGAAGCCTGTTATACTCAGGATCCAGTTTTAGGAAACTATGTGAATTTTCACAGCTTATAGTCTCTATCAAAGCATGTATTCCATCATTGGTGTGCTTGTAATCTTGAGGTGGGAACATCTGCCTAAATTTTCTACAAATATTTCGTTCACCGCCATTTCCTGATATAGAGGTTGCATAGCAGCTAGGTTTACTAACAAAATTAGATCTCCAAGGTACTAAATTTCTTTCCAATTGTATTTTAAAATCTTTTAAATGAGACAACAACAACCAACCTTGCTTCATTTGGATTTGTATTTCATTTTCTAGAGGCCACATTTCCCCTTCCTTTGTAGCAACAGTGTATGGAAACAAATAAAAAACTAATGGGAAAGACACATGACCCTGAAAAAATAGAATTGACACTGAAATTTTAGAAGCTAAAATGCAAAATGAAAAGTCAGCATCTTTAGAAAACATAAAAAAGTAGCTATACTTCTATATCAAGTAAATGAAAATGTTGAATATATCTCAAGCTTTTGATATAAAAAAAGCATACCCTTTCCTTAGTCAAATCCTCTTTTTCATTTATGCGTGCACGATGTAGATTAATACACAAAACCTACAAAGATGCAATAGCCCAATTTAGAATAATGAAACCCTGAAATACACTCACTGGGAGTATATTTACAATAGTGCGAGTTGGAGTGACTTTACCATCATAATTTTCATACTAAAAGTAAAAACACAATTAAAATTAGTAATTAAAAACATAACATCAATAAATAAATCAGTACTTGAAAATAAACAACTTTTCAGTACCTCTAGACAATGCTCAATTCTTAACTACTTGAAAGCATTTCACTTTTCAGTAAACAACTGGCCATGGAAGTCCTTGTTCTTCTAAGAGTGCTTCACATGAACACTTGTAATCATTACTAAAATATTTAATTTTTTAAATATTCACCTACAAAACAATGCAAAGTGAAAGAGCTATACTTTTCTCACATATCATGATTCTTATGAGCTAAGCATCTCCCAATGCTAACTTCACAATCATGACTAAAATAACAATTTCTCATATTAAGAATGCAATACAATAATTTTTCCACTGTGCTAAAAGAAAATGCGGTGGACTTCAAGGCCAACCTTATTTGCCCCAATTTTTAGGGATAAAGCTTAAAGTGCAGAGAGATGCGAGCAATGATTACATTGATAATTGGTAATCCATTCAATGTTCAGGGGGTAAATTGTTTCAAACAATCTTGTATGGTGCATCCCTCAATCTAGCAAGAAAAGTGAGTGATGCAAGAGAGCTATACTAAAGAATGAGCCACAACCTAACATAAATCATGGTGGGTTGACTGTTTAAAATCAAAGAAGGGTAATGACAATGGAAAATTAATCAAGCATACTTACAATGTTACCATCACTATATAGTATGGGTGGGATTGGTAAAATATGAAAGAACTCAAATTGAGTTGAAAACTGCAAAACACATAAATATTTAGCAACAAAAAAAACCATTAGTCAAACTAATATAAATCCAATATTTCAAGTTCCTCAATGAGTTCTTGGTTCCATAAAAAGATTCATAGAAGGGAAACAAACGATCAAATACATACTCCGAATGTATCACTCTTGATGTATTATTTATTGTTAAATAATGAAATATAAAATGCATTTTCCAAAAAATATCTCCACCACATTTATTTCTACCGACAGTGGATACAATTAATATTTTCCAAAACCATTGTTTTAAATATTGCTATACTACTATATTGCATTCCATTGTTTCAACAAACCAAATCTAGATGTATGTATGAATGAAGATATACTTTCTTGTTTGTATGAATGAAGATATAATTTCTTGGTCTAGAAATATGGCTAACATGAAACAAACAACTTTGACATGTCAGTAGGCTTTCAAGGGTTCCATCCAAGGGCCCATGAAGGTACTATATCCATATTTTTAAAGAAATATGTTCTCCCCTTTTTGTGCAATTGGAAATTTCATGCTCAGACTAAAGCACCTACAAAATCCCCACAATGTATCATATATTGTTTGATGTATACTATACATTCTTATTTTAAGGAAGATAGAAGGTGTTCCAGTGCTTTTGCTGCATCCTAATTTTCAAACAAATTAAGGAGTGACTTAAAGTACCAAGCCAATTGAAATCATCGATATACGCAAGGTATATAGTCTAGATAATGGTAGAAAGTTTACCTTCTTCTGTGCAAGATCAAAGCTTGTTACATAACCCTCTAGTCCCAACATCACTTGTCGAGGATTGACCACTCTTCTCTTTTGTCTTAGTGTATATAAATCTACATGAGCACCATAAACACTATTCTCAAGCTTGAGTATTTCCTAACAGCCTAACAAACCATAGATGTGGAAGGAACTAATACTTCAAACAAGAAAATGAGATTCTATGTCAACATTCATTCAAGATAATGTCTCTATTGCAAATGGCTCCATAAAGCAATCAGAATCTATACACCTAAAAATTCCCATTCTAAAATTGGTTATTTCAGCAAACCCAACCATATAGCAAAAAATATTACAATTGATGTAAGCTAGATGTAAACAAAAGTTACATAGAACTTACCAACGACACAAAATTTCCAAGTGACTAAAGCAATATCAAATATGAGAAATATCAATTTTGAATAGTCATTCCCAGTTATCAAACATGCTTCTTTGAATGGCCATGTCTTATACTCTATGGTTATTGAAGTTCAAGGTAGCACACTAGAAGTCATGGAAAACAATGTATTCTCAACATTAACTTAGGTGGTGTCTTTCCAACCTCGGGCAGAGGCTATTATGAAAACAACTAAAGTCACTAAATCTAATTTAGATAGCCTCTTCCAAATGTCTAAGCCATGGATCAACAAGAACAAACTTGATTCACGAACTTGAACAACAAACTCAGATTTACTATATGCTCATAAATCTACCTAAATGACTCTCTTTCCTCTCCAATCCACAAGAGGAAGGGTTTGAGGCACCAACAATAGTATCGTTCCACACATGCATAAGGGAAAATGAGTTTAGGGTAACTTACAGGTCACAGTTGTGTAGTCGTCCGAACATGCTGTATACACCATTGCTCAAACACATGTCAAAGAATAAAAACACTAAAATTGCACCATCGCAGGACCCCATTAGCACCAATTCCTTAAATTCTTCAAATAGAAACCTCTATTGCTAGAAATCGAGTGAGAAATCACTGCCAGAAACCTTAATTACTAGAAATCGAGGGTGAAATCATTTCCAGAAATAACTATTACTAGAAATCGAGGGCGAAATCATTGCCAAAAACCTCTACTACTCTAAATTGAGGGCGAAATCGTTCCCGAAACCTCTACTACTAGAAATCAAGGACGAATGAAGGCTTCAAATGAATTTCAACTGAAAGTCGAGGGCGAATGAAAGCTTCAAATGAATTTCAACTGAAAGTCGGGGGCGAATTGAAGATTCAAAGGCCAGATTCAGAGGGCGAATTCATTTTAATTTGCTCTCCTCTACTAATACGGGAGGGCTAATCATTTTGAAGTTATTTATTTTTGAATAAATAGTGGACGAATATATTAAATTATAAAAAATCATATCCATATAAAAAATCGCCCAGTAAATATTTAAAAACCTCTAAATTTATCCCATGGGCGAAATTTCGCCCTTAAAATCATCCCTGTTTTTGTCCTCCCGGGTTCACCGAGGAGAGCCCTGAATTAGGGTTTGAGTTTCCCGGAGATCTACCCAGCCAAAAATCTCGATCCAAAGCTCTAAAATTCGATTTGTTCAAGGAGCTTCTAGCTGTGTCTTCAGATTCAAGAAATTCCTATTTTTGTGGAAACCCTAATTTTTAGGGCCAAATCTGAAAATGCTCGGAATTGAATTCTGATTGGACAGATAGATGTGTCTTGATGAGTAGAGTCAATCTACTATACTGATTTTCCAAAATCTGTGGAGAGAAACCCAATAAACAAGAAACTCAAGTTTCCGTCACTGCAAAATGTCTTCTTCTCAGGTTAGCTTTGATACCATGTTAAATTTTGAGCATTAATTCACAATACTCTAGGATCTTTACTGAGAGAATAACATATACAATATATCAATGCATGAAAATCACAATAAGCATGACAAGCATCAAAAGAATGAAAAGCATGAGAGACAAGAGACACAGAGTTTCCGTGGGGAAAACCCTAAGGTGAAAAACCCCACAACTTCCTCAAAGATAGAGAGAGAAATGGCTCAACCAAAGTACAACCAAAAATACACTGAAATAGTCTCCTAGTAGCAGATGATCCTCCTCCTCACTAGTGCGCCACTTTCTAAGTGGGAGTGAGTTACTTTTCCGAATGTGTAAAATAGAGATCTCCGATCTCTATTTATACTAACCTTTTTGCCCAGTGACCTTATGGGGCCGACTTGTCTAGCTAGGTACATCCACATTATATTATATATAATTCAGAGCCGACCCCACAAGGTGGTCTAATAACCCATCGGCAAGTACACACACTTGCGACACTTTTCAATCCACATGACGACACTTCCTTATAGAGGAATAACACATCTCTATTAAGGGTACAATAAATATATATATAATACATAGATGCAATACATTCCGAAGTTACATACACATCAACAGTAAGTTATTGGGGTTTTCACCTTTATGGTTTTCCCTAAGTAAACTCTGTGTCTCTTGTGTGCTTGCATTATTGTGTCCATGATTGATATGCTGTAGATATGTTGTACATGTTGTTCTCTTAGTTAAGATCCTATATCAGATTGAATTAAATTCTGAAAAACCAACATGGTATCAGAGCTAGCCTAAAAGAAGGCATGGTATGGCATGTATGACACTTGTTGCACTTGCGATGCTAGGGCTTGATATAGCAAAAACCACTCATCGTAGCACTTTCGCTATAACTCCATTTTGGCGAAGTTTTCGGATATGAAAATTTTACAAGTCGAATATCATATCCCCATGTACCTTGGGTCCAAAGGACAACTTCTAATTCGTTTTACTTTGTGTTTTATGATCTGTACAATATAGGGTTTCTGCCTCTTCCAGATCTGAGTCATAAACAGGTGACCTAGGAAAAAAGGTCATAACTTGGGCTAGGAAGCTCCAAATGAAATTTAGTAAAAAGTTATAGGTATTACACAGACTGTAATTTCTCAGATAACTTTTTCAGAGGCTAAAACAGAACCAGTGACACGTCGTACGCCGTACAAGTTTGCTCTTCTGTTTTATCCCATAAACAAGTTACATTGCGACACTTGGCACAACTCTCTCTCAGAGAATCCAATTGAGTTCATACCTATGGGGTTGGAAAGATGATAGGTCGGGATACCACATATAGATGTTTTAGACCCTGTGGATCAGAAAGTTCAGAGTTACACCAGAAACAATCAGGTACATATTTCTGTCAAAACATAATTATTTTTTAGCACCTTCATTCATGGATTCGGGAATTTAGGGTTTCATAGAAAGATGGAATTTTTGTAATAGGATACCACGGATGAATTCTATTCATCAAAATTGAAATTTAGAGACCAATATCAGAATTTTTGGTTGGGCAGAAGGCCGGGCTTGATCAGACCCTAGTCCGGGACTTTGATCAGAAAAGTGGAAAATTAGGGCTTCTACAAAAATGGGAATTTTTGAAATCTGTGACCACGGCTGGAAGCTCCTCAGAAAGAAACTTAGAGCTTTGGATCGAACCTTTTGATTGGGAAGAAGGGTGTGCTTTATCAAAGCCTAGTTCGGGGTCATGTCCAGTGAATCTGGAAGTTTCAAAGGAAAAATTGAGGGGTGAAACTTTGCAGTTTTCAAATTCTCAATATACTGGCTTGATCAGCTCATCAAGGCGCATCTTTCTATCCTTTTAGAAATTTGAAATTCAAAGTCTGAATATTTAGGGTTTCTCTGACAAACCCTAATCCAGCTCCAAATCCAGTTCCTGCAAATCAAGTGGATTCGGTTAATCCTAGAAGAGAATGGATTGGTCACCTGCATAAGTGAAGAAGTTCCTGTTTCAGAGGGAGATAAGGCTAAGGACTTACATAAGAAGATTATAAGCAATCTCGACAGGTATGAATTATCAAGGTATGTTTCGAATTCTGTTCATAATTAAGTTTATGATATGTTTGTCTTCATATTATTACGGTTAGTACAATCTTGGTTAATTTTAGACTTGTCGTATCACCTTAGTAAAATTATGAATGCATGATAGAAGATATTTATTGATTAGGGTTTTTTGACACTTATGATTGTACTAATGTATTGTGATGTTGTATGAGGTTGATGTTGTCCACTAACATGAAAGGTACATCAAGAAAGACAAATCATGTTCTAGTTCAAGAACATATGACCATGGTGACATGAAGACAAAGGTTCATCCATTGCCATGGATCACATAGAATATCTACTTACGAGGTATGTATAACTTGGTTAACCTATGATATATGCAAGTTACTAGCACAAGTCACTTAAGAGAACAAGAAGACATCATGTGGGTATGTTAGACAATAACAAACTAACATATTGATCCAGGTATGTTTTTCCTATATCAAGTTAGAATCCTACCTTGTGTAAAGTATACATGGCATGATTGATAATGATTATTCGTAGGTTTGAATAATCATGGTTGTATGCATATTATGTTTCTTACTTTAATTTATGATATGACTAACCATAAGAGTCCTTGAATACTAATGCCTATTATTTCTGTTTGAAATGATCATTACTATACATGTTTAAGATTATTGTGTTTCTGATAGTATTGAGATTATACTAATAAATGTATGATTATGTATGAGATCTCGAGGATATCACAATAATGATACTTGTAAGCATGCATAGTGATTGAGGATGGATATAAGTTCAAGGATAGGTAATCCAGGAAGCAAAGATCAAGAGGGAGCACACTCCAGTAGTTGCTATAAGGATGCAGATATTCAGAAGGAGTCGACCACTTCTCACAATCCACATCAGAATAGAGTTGCAGAAAGGAAGCAAAGACTAAGAGGGATTCAACCCAACAAACAAAAAAAGATAAGTATTTGAATTATCATTTCTTGCATATGTGATTGTTTAAATAAATACTGTTCAATGATGCATATACTGATGTCCCTAGAATTAGGTTGTGTATTATGCATATTAGAATAGTTGCATTGATGAACAGTATACTACTAATATGCATGTGATGGGTAAGAGGCCTATGGCAATGTACAACATTCCATTGCTACTTATATAGAATGAAACCTCTTTGCTGACATGTTGGGAGTAGTGCAAACTCTTAAAAATGTTCTGGTAGAGATTGGAAGGCATCTAGAAAGTTACAGGATATGGATGAATGTTGTATTGAAGCATTGGCTAAAATAATTGCATGATTGTATGACATATTTCTTTATGCGTAAAAATTTGTTCTTAAAACTATGAGAAGTTTCTAATCATGCAATTTAACTTGTTTTGTGGGAAAGATCATATACGAGCACCTACAAAAGAAGGACTACAATATTTGTTTCAGCAACAAAGTTATCTATTGAAGTTCCCAGGATTCGGGAAGAATGCAATGATCGAGAAGTATCAGTTGATCATGAAGAATGATGTTTGGGATGCAGTCCCAAGACCTGAATGGAAGTCTGCTGCGACTTCCAAATTGATCTATAAGATCAAGCATGCTGCAAATGGAAGCATAGAAAAATACAAAGCGATATTTGTAGCTTGTGGCTTCTCCCAGAAAGAAGGAATCGACTATGAAGAAACTTTTTCTCCTGTAGCCAGGTACACTTCCATCAGATCATTACTTGCTTTGGCTGCAGTGATGAAATGGAAGATACACCAGATGGATGTCAAGACAGCTTTCTTGAATGGTGTAGTCGAAGAGGAAGTGTATATGGAGCAGCCACTCGGGTTTGAGACACATGACCGAGAGTCACATGTGTGCAAACTGAAGAAATCCTTGTATGGTTTGAAACAGGCAGCCAGGACCTGGTATGGCAGGATAGATGGATTTCTATCCAGTTTGGGATTTACCAAGAGTAAAGCGGATTCCAACCTTTACTACAAGGTTGAGGAAGGAAATCCAGTGATACTACTTTTGTATGTGGATGACCTGTTTGTTACAGGTGAGGATAGATTGATTATCGACATGCAGTGGAAGCTTGCTGCCGAGTTCGAGATGAAGAACTTGGAGATGATTCACTATTTTCTAGGCATGGAGGTGTGGCAGAGTACATATGGAATATTCCTTGGACAAGGGAAGTATGCAGTGGAGATCCTGAAGAGGTTCGGGATGATGGACTGCAAGGCCATGGCCACACCTATGGCATCAAACCTGAATATTTTGTGTGATGCTTCATCTGATCCGGTTGATGTTACTATGTATCGTCAAATGATTGGGTCCTTGATGTACCTAACGAACACGAGGCCAAATATTTGCTTTGCAGTGAACACATTGAGCTAGTTCCTGACGGATCCCAGAAGTGTTCACCTGGTTGTTGTAAAGCATATTTTGAGGTACCTGAAGGGTACAGTTGATTATGGGCTCAAGTATGATGCGAATCAAAAGTTTAACCTGTAGGGTTATGTTGATTCAGATTGGGCAGGCAGTGCTGCAGATAGGAAGAGCACTTTTGGGTGCTTCTTCAGTATGGGATCAGGTGTGATCTCTTGGTTTAGCAGGAAGCAATACTATGTAGCACTGAGTATAGCTGAAGTAGAGTATGTTGCAACTTGTTCGGCTAATTGTGAGGCAGTATGGCTTAGGAAGCTACTGTCTGATTTATTTGATCTCCCGTTGGAGGCTACTGGTATCTTTTGTGACAACCAGAGTTGTGTGAAGCTGTCTGAGAACCCGGTGTTCCACGATAGGTCAAAATACATAGAGATCAAATATAACTATATCAGGGATATGGTGCAGAGAGGAGCAGTGAAGCTTCTGTATGTTGCAACGGATGAGAAGATTGCAGATGTGTTGACAAAGCCACTAGCCAGAGTGAAGTTTGAGTAATTCAGAGAGAGGCTTGGTGTTCTTCAGATCGATGAAACTTTGAGGAAGAAGTGATCAAGACATTTGCTGAAGCCATTCCAAGCATGTTGGAAGGAGGATCCTTGACATGGCTGTGTATGTAAGCGTTGGATAATGAGCATCAAGATGATGCTCTAGTTACTGCTTTGTATATGTATATGCATCATGTTGGATGCTTGATATGATCAGCTGGATCATTTATGTATGTATGCATCATGTTGGATGTTGGATATGATCAGCTGGATCATGTGTATGTATTGTATATGTATCAGGTGGATACATTATATGATCAGGTAGATCATGTATGTTGATATGTATCAGGTATGATCAGGTGGATCATGTATTTGTATATGTATCAGGTGGATACATTGTATGATCAGGTAGATCATGTATGTTGATATGTATCAGGTATGATCAGGTGGATCATGTATTCGTATATGTATCAGGTGGATACATTGTATGATCAAGTAGATCATGTATGATGATATGTATCAAAAAGATACTGTTTATGCATCAGGTGGATGCATTGTATGATCATGGATGATGAACTTCAGGATGGTGCTCCAGATGACATGCATCAGGACGATGCAGTGATGATGATCAGGATGATCATGTGTACATCAGGATGATGTATGGTGAGTATCAGGTTGATACTCTGTGGCCATGGATAGGTTGTGCAGATAAGCATATAATAGCACCCTGGGAGCTTTGCAGATTCTCTTGCTAGGTTTTTCCATTGGCATATAATAGCTCTCTGGGAGATCTGGCAAATGCTCTTTCGAGGTTTTGCTTTAGGAGGACATATAATAGCACCCTGGGAGGTTTGCAGATTCTCTTGCTAGGTTTTTCCGTTGGCATATAATAGCTCCCTGGGAGATCTGAAAAACGCTCTTTCAAGGTTTTGTCCGATGGCATGTAAGTAGACCTGGGAGATCTGGACAAAATGAAAAAGGCCTCAGATGCTCTTTCAAGGCATTTCCATGACCACATGTAATAAGTCCTAGAGATCTGGACAGGATGAAAAAGGCCTCAGATGCTCTTTAGGTTTCTTGCTTGACAAGACACTCTTTTAAGGTTTTGTGGTGGGGGTCACATGTAATAAGTCCTGGAGATATGGACAAGATGAAAAAGGCCTCATATGCTCTTTAGGGTTCTTGCTAGTTAAGAGACTCTTTTAAGTTTTTGTGACAGTCACATGTAATGTGCTCCTTGGAGATCCGATAGGTAGAGCTGTGTGCTCGTAACAGCCTGGGATGTTGCAGCCAGGTTTTGTGACGCACGTAATAAGTCCTGAGGATTCCACAGTATGGCCAGTGATGATGAAGACCTATAGATGGTGGGCCTACATCCAGTATGAAAAAGGACTGGCTCTGTAGAACTTCCTATGATGAGTAGATTCAGATATTGATTGAGGTAGCAGCAGCAGTGACGATGACGATGACTCGATGATGATTATCCAATGACGATGATCCAGAGAAGAAGACTTGTGCTAGAAGAACTGTGTCGAGAAATACCTTCCTAGTTAAGAGGGAGTGTTGATGTATATGTAACTTTGGAATGTATTTCACATATATGTATATTGTATTCCTATAGAGATGTTATTATTCCTCTATACAGAAGTGGTTGTATTCATATAGAGATGTTATGATTCCTCTATACAGAAGTGTCATCATTTATATTGTAAGTGTCGTAACTTCTACTTGATGGGTTATTAGACCACCTTGTTGGGGTCGGCCCTGTATAAGTCATGTGGGTCAAAGGGTTATTAGACCACCCTATTGGGTGTCGGCCCAGTCATCATTGCGTTATGTGGTTAAGTTGAGGCCGACCTAGTAAAGGTTATTAGGCAAGTCAAGTCAAGTATAAATAGAGTGCGGGAGGCACTCTATTTCATCATTCTATTCTCACACACACTCTTTGGAGAGTGGCACACTTGTGGAGGAGGAGAAGCTGCTGCTAGGAGATGTCTATCTCTTATGCTTGGGTTGTATCATTGCTCTATCTATCTCTGAGGAAGTTATTGGGGTTCTTCACCTTTATGGTTTTCCCCAAGTAAACTCTGTGTCTCTTGTGTGCTTGCATTATTGTGTCCATGATTGATACGTTGTACATGTTGTTCTCTTAGTTAAGATCCTAGATCAGATTGAAGTAAATTCTGAAAAACTAACACTGCTTTTATGTAGCAGTAATCCTCTTCCATTTAGACTAAAATCTATTTTTATATGTTTCTTTTCATTTTCAGCAGTCTTTTCCTTTAAATTTTGGTATTCTTTTTCAAATTTTTCTGAATATGATTCGTAACTACTACTTACAAATAGTAAATTTGTGTGATGGCTTAAAGCTTCTGCAACTTTGTTTTCTTTCCCTTTTATATGTTTTATTTCGAAGTCATATTCACTTAATAATGACAACCACCTAGCTTGTCTAGCATTCATATTTTGTTGATCGAACAAGTATTTTAGACTTATGTTATCTGACATTAGCAAAATATTTCTTCCAATGAGGTAGTGTCAACACATCTTTAATGCATGTATAATTGCAACAAGCTCTAATTTGTGTGTAGCGTAATTATTTTCATGTTCTTTTATTTTTCTGGATTCATAAGCCACGATGTGATTCTCTTGAATTAACACCCCGCCTAATCCTTCCTTACACACGTCAGTACATACGACGAAATCCTTAAAAGGTTAAGAAATTTTTAGGATAGGGGCGATGGTTAACAGGTGTTTTAATTTATTAAAACTTTCCATACACTTTTCATTCCAATCAAAATTTTTACCTTTCTTCTGTAGTGAAGTTATGGGGTATGCTATCTTAGAAAATCCTTCTATAAACTTTCGATAATAACCTGTAATCCCCATGAACGATCTTATATCCGTTACATTTTTAGGAACTGGCCATTCATTGATAGCCTTAATCTTGCCGGGGTCAACAGATATTCCATCCTTAGACACTACGTGTTCTAGATATTGAATTATGTCTTTAAAGAAGTCTCATTTTCTAAACTTAGCAAATAGTTTTTGTTCTCTTAACACTTGCAGAACTATTCTTAGGTGTTCTTCATGTTCTTGTTTATTCTTCGAGTAAATCAATATAACGTTGATGAAGACGACTACAAATTTATCTAAATAGTTACTCAGAATACTATTCATTAAGGACATAAAAGTTGCAGGTTCGTTTGTTAATCCAAAGGGCATTACAACAAACTTGTAATGACCATAACGAGCTCTAAAAGCAGTTTTAAAGATGTCTTTATCTTTGACCCATACCTAATGGTAGTCGGACCTTGGATCTATTTTAGAAAAATATTTTCGCCCCTTGGAACTGATCGAATAGATGGTCTATCCGGGGTAAAGGATATTGATTTTTAATGGTAATTTTATTTCATTGTCAATAGTCTATGCATAATCTTAAAGTTCTGTCTTTCTTCTTTGCGAATAAGACCAGTGCTACCCAAGGGGAAACACTAGGTCAAATATACTTCTTGTCAATTAGTTCTTGTAACTGTGATTTAATTTCTATAAGTTCTATTATATTCATCCGATACGTATCTTTCGATGCTGGTACCCGCTCCCTGTATCAGATTGATTGTAAATTCTGTGTCCCTTTTTGGAGGTAGTATGGGGACTTTTTTCTAGAAAGATGTCTTTAAAATATTTCAAGATAGGTATATCTTCTACTTTAAGTTTATTATATTTATCTTTATCATCTATTACATAAACATCAAATACTTTACATCCTTTATGTATTGATCTTTTCATTTGTAAGGAAGATATTTCTCTGGTCATAACCTTTCTGGGAATTCCTTTTACTTTAATTGTATTTCCATTATTATCCATCCATGTAAAATTTTTATCATAACAATTCAACATGACTTTGTGTTTTTCTAACCAATCCATTCCTATCAGCATATCATAGGAACCTAATGGTAAAATATTCAGATCCACATGCGTATTAAATTCATTCATCAATATTTAACAGTTTTTCACATAACTAGTGACCTTACATTTAGTACCTGTGGCTAACTGTACTAGCTAAGATTTTTCAAATTTTTCTGGTACTAATTTACATAATTCAACAATCCTAGGTGATACATAACTCAAACTTGCACCTGGATCAATTAGTATGGAAATGGGTTGACCTTTTATCATACCTTCGATCTCGACCATTGAAGCTTGATGGTTTGCTGGTCGATTCTACAATGCAGCACTAATTCTGTGAATGCTTCTCGCCATATCTCCAACTATAATAGCTTCCTAAATGGAGTGAACATTATTAAAGTTTTTCTTTCTTATAGGAAAGTCTTTAAAGTAATGTGGGTCACCACATTCCCAACATTTTAAGGTTTCCCTCCGTGCAGTGTTTTTATTAAAAGTAGTGGAAGGTTCTTTTTCTTTTGTTGCAGGGTGTTGTGGTTTGAAACCTCTATAACTACCACCTTGATACCCTCTACAATTATTCCTAGTATTTTTGTGAAATTTATTATTATTCTTCTTTCTTGGATCAAATTTATCCCGTCTTTTAGTGTTCCACTTAGGTACATTTTCTCTTTTACTCTTATTCTGATCATAACAAAAATTCACTTTTCTCATTTCTTCTTCCAGCGTCTTTGGATTGTCATACTCAATCCGCTCCTTACACATGGTAGGAAAGCAGCTGAGAAAATGTTGTATTTTTGTTTTTTCATCTATTATAAAAGGTACCTAATGAAGCAAACTTAGGAATTTACTACAGAGTTTCTTCATGGTCATAGCACCTAACCTTAACTCATAGAATTCCTTAGCCTTTTCTTCATAGTACTGTTCTGAAAGATACTTTCGTTTAAAGTGCTTCTTAAATTTTTTCCATGTTACGTACCATTATTTTATACCTTTTAATTTTTTTATATCTTGCCACAAAATATCTGCTTTTCCAGTTAAGTTATAAATGACCATTTTTGCCTTCAGTTCATCAGAATAGTTATAGATCTGGAAGTATTTCTTCATTCCAAACAACCAGGTTTCCGCCTCTTCTCCTTTCTCATTTTCACCGTTAAACATAGGAGGTTTATTTTTCTTAAATTTCCCTAAAATATCTTAATAGGGTTTGTACTTCTTTTTATTTTTATTACTATCACTACTTTCACTAGAATCCTAATGTTCTTCTGTGTGGTATTTTGGTGGTTCGTCACTGGAAGTTTCAGCCCCATGAATGGAAAATTCCAGCTTTCTTCCCTTACATTTGTAAGGTGTATTTTTTGGCTTATCATGTTTAGATTCTTTATTTTTATCTTTTTCATTACTGTGTATTTTAGCCAACAAAATATTATTTAGTTCTTCTTGTGCTCTCATAATTCGTTCGTTATCTTCCCTAACTCTTTTTAATTCTGACCTTAGTTCTTTAACAGTTTGTTGTAACTCTAATGGGCTATCGTTTCAACTCTCATTTAGGTTTACCCAAATTTCACCCTCTTCATTATTCATAGGTATTCTAGGGGGAGATTCTTCTTCCGCAGGAATTCCTAATTCTGCCATAGTTTCTTGCCAAAAATAAAGTTATCCTTGTCTTCCTATTTTGTAAGAGAATCAAACCTGAAATAAATAAAATTAGTTTTCTGGTTTAATAGCTGCAGTGTTGGGCCAGTTCAGGCCTAGTGTTGGAACCATGCTCTGATACCATTCTGTCATGTACCTCCAAAATTCATAAATAATTTTTTTTTTATAAACATATAATTATATAAAAACATCTCTATGTTTCTAGCATGTATTAGTTACTGTAGCATAAATAAATTTGTCGTTGCTTTTCATAGTCTCTTACACAATTCTTAAAACTGTTATTTGACAGGTTGCACATCCGTGGATATTTACCGAAGTTATCATCATGCTACCATCATACCTACAGGTGATGTTTTTGTTCTTTTTATATTGTTCGTGCTATTATATTACAAAGGCCTTGCTTAGCCTTAAGGCTAAGTCTTGGTCTTCATCTCTGCTTTAACCTTTAAAGTATGGTGCTAAGGTTGTATAAGGACATACTTAGCAGACTAAGGGTATAGTCTCTACCCCATAAATTCATGTAATAAAATTTTGAAGGATTCAAGGATTAACCTTGGTCCTTAAGCAAAAGGCTAACCTAAGACAAGGTTTTGAATTTTTTGACTTAATAATTTAAACATTAGCTATGGAGAATTACACCATAGTCAAGCATTGTTTTGAAAAAAAAAAGTTATCATTTAAATGACTTTGCGTTAAAAATGTTTAAATGGTCTATACTGTGGTTGATTTGCAAATTTAAGAGCCACCTTGGCTATGAGTTGACAACGCAGCCATGCCTTTAAGGATTTCTCAAGATTGATTCTCGGCTGTCAACGTGTACATCCTCATGGCCATGGTTTCGATAGGGTTTAATGTGTCATTTTTTGTCCGAACCCTTCAATGTTTTGTCATTCGGTCTATAAACCAAGGGAGTCGAGGCTCTGCTCTGTAAATGGCTATTTTATGAGGTTAATGTGGTGTTAATATTTTCCCTAGGTTAATGGAATTAGTTTGGGTTGCTTTCCAAGGTGTAAGATAGGTCTTCATGGTTCTAATGGCCGTCGATCCAAAGCTCGATGGTTCCTACAACTTGAACATGGTCACCTTGTCAGCATTAAGCTTCCCTTAACTAGGTAAAGGAAAAGAAGAATTTAACTCAGCATTTACGTTCTTTAACCGACATTTTCTTGTTAAAATTTCGGTCACTGATACTAAGCTTGAAGTCTTCTTGCAGGAAGAGGATGAATAAGGGAAACTAGGAGAAGCCAACCCCTGGCCTTCTTTGCAATTTATACAAGGTAAGGTAGCGATACATGATTTACATTGTTCAAATCTTTCCATAATTATGGTTCGGATTACAGATGGGTGGTTGTAGTTTAAGGAGCACCGGAGAGGATGGCAACAGGGTCACCTTCTCCCAGGCCTGCGTCTTAGAACCCCAAGGTAAGAAAACAAATATTACTCTATCAATTTCTTAGTTTCCTCTTCTAGATAAAAACTTTGTTTGCTGACTGCGTTAATTGTTTGTTGTAGGTAAAAATTTGGTTGGGTTTTGAAGCCGTGAAGAGGGTTTAGATTTCTCCGTCATGAAAGATAAGTTGATTAAGAATGGTTTACCCTTAGGGTTCATGAGTTAACGGGAATAGGGTTTCACATCCTCTCTTCTCCAGCATTTTACTTTTAAACTTTGTATGTGCATTTTGTTTTCTTAATCAATGGATTGAATGTTTATCCTGGGTGCCATCGTGGATGGCTTACCATCCCATCGGTTAACCTGTAATATTATTTAACTATTGTTTTATTTTCAAAGAGAGTGGATGCCATCGTTGATGGTATTACATCCACGAGGATATCAGATCCATATGTTTAAAATTTGATACTTTTTAATGTTAAAGTGACCTTTAGGGTCTTTGCCAATTTCATAATTAAGGGTTTTATGTGCAATGATACCTATCACAATATTGTTTTAAATAAGTAACTGGTTTAGCTATGAAATTTTTATATTTACTAATAATAAATGTGGAAGGAGATCCATGCTTTTATGTAGATGGCATTCTTCAGATGGCTAGTTTAACTAACAAGTGTGTATTTTGATTTCTTAGTTATTTATGATACTTAGTATAGTTAACTAGTAAAAAATATTTAAATAAAAATAAAATAAATATTTGAAAAGTATTTGATAGCAATTTATTAAATCTTGGTGTATTACAATGACTGACAGAATCGTTCGACATGTTTTACAAAGTGGTCGAACAGAGGACCTAGTCGGGCGACTGACTTCGGATCCTCTAACACTTGGTGTTGGAATTATGGCACATCAATCCAAATAGTAAGTAACTAGAGATGTCTAATCATCCCATTGTTAGTCCCAGAGACGTTCTAAGGCTGTATTTTAGAATGGTGCCCAGGCATTACTAATTTTACTTGTTCTAGTTTGTCTTGAGGCCAACACTTAATCAAGAATAATGTCAATTGCTTTGATTGCAAATACAAAGGACATATATAATTAAGATTATATGTGGGAAGCACTTATGGTATGTAAACACAAATTTGGAATGAAGGAATGAGTGAAAATGGCATGAGTAAAGGTACAGTAAAGTAAATCTTTATCTCAATAATGTAGAAAACATATTGAGCATTGAATTCAATATTTATAACAGAATGATAGAAAAATAAACCAAATCCTTGCAGGAATAATCCAATCAATGTTGAATTGATATATTATAAATACTTCACAACACACAATAAAAGATACCCACAACCATACTTGTATCAAATATTTAGTAGTGGTAGATCAAACCATAAGGATATAAATTAACTTTGCCAATTACAAAATGTTGAAAAAGATGGAAATACAAGGAGAAAATACGAACTGCACATAACTAGAGTTTAGAGTCAACACAAATCCATGATGAAGTTTGAATGTCCTTTTCTCTTTACTTGATCAGACAAAAATTATCAAAATTTATACTTCTTACAAAAAGAGTTGACCCTTGGTATCAATTGTTCTGATCTATTTATAGCCCTTTAGGCTCTTACAAAATTTGTAAAAAAAATTGGTTATGGAATAAAAAACACTTTCAGTTTCTCATACTGTTATAAAAAAAAAATGTTACAAAAGATGCCTACCTGGAAAAATGACGTTGACTTGCTGGAAGAGTAGATTGGGCTCTTCCTTGCTGAGGTGGAGGATTATGCTACAATTATGATGTTCAAGATTCTGACTATGCAGTGGAGGCTCTTTCCAGTTTCTTTAGTTGGATGAATCTAGTGATGTTCTTCCACTCTTTACCCAACGGATACTGGAAAACCATCGTTCACTGAGTGCCATATCTAACTCTGAGTAATGCTCGAAAGTGGGATTAGGAAAATACTTGAAGATGGTCTAAAGACGATTGAGGATTTCAAAATATGGGTGCAACTTATCCACAATCATTCTTACGTCTAGTTCTCCATGGATGTCTTCCAGATGGACTTCGGAATTTTGTGCCTCTAAGATCATGACATTATAATGGTATTTGTGATATAAATTTCCGTGTCCATCCCAAAAGGGCAGAAGACCAAGTGGAAAAACATTGTTGAATAAAGCTTTGAAAGATTGAATGTCATGCTTTAGTTGGTTGGCCATATCAACAATGTTTTGAGCAATTAATCCTTTTGTTATCACTTTATTTGTCTCTATGATTATTTTTGTTTTGTCTTGGATGGAATAAGCTCGAATCTCATCAAAGGTTTTTTCGTTCAAGAAATCAATTGCAACCTTTTCCATATCAGTATTTTTTTCCACGCTGTTCACAATTGAATGAGAGTCTTGGGTAGTTGTCTGAGTGATTTCCTGTTACAACAAATTCTCATCATCATGAGTTATGTGTCCTCTAAATTCCTTAATTCCTAAAGCACTTGGACTAAATTATTAAAATGGAGAATTGATGTTGACCCTTTTAACATTTTGTTGTCACCCCCGACACGTCCTGCTCCTTGGCAAGGTGTGTCAGACCTTAGGTGATGCGCTTTGCAGATTGACAGAGCATGTCAGTGACACTAGTTTCCTTTGAACAATAAGTGTCACCCTTCAATGGCTTGAGTTTCTAGGGTGCAAGGTGCATTGTTGTTGGTGAAAATGGAAAAAGAGAAGCTTTGAGCGATTTCACGAAACATTGATTGCATGGAGGATTACCCCTACATGTTAGTAAAGGTGGCATTGGATCCCCTTACCTAGTGATTTGATCCCTTAAGATTCTCCAACAAATCATCAACCTGTCCTATCCCTTTAGGCCTATAAATATAAACCCCCTCTCCACGGTTAAGAGGAGGAAGGATAGATGTAACGTACCCACCCATCCATCCACGACAAGGGAGGGAACATGATGCCAATCTATGGGGTTTGTCATAAAAACTCAGCCCATTGATTAGATTCGTACAATTAAAAACCATTGTGTGCAAATGCAACTCAATTGAATATGCACAGTGGAAATAAACAAATCATCCACACACATTTTATATGCATACAACATATCAATATAATCATCAAATTAGACTTTGCAAAAGTAAAATACAGAGACAGAGAACACTTATCTTCGTTGTGCAATTGTCCCAAACAACTAGCTATGTCGCTGCAACGTTCCTCCCAACCGTAGGTCTCTACCCAACCTGTATTATTTCAGCACTCAGAGACCACCCCCGAGCTGAGCATGATATCTACAAGGAAAAAGGGGACTCTCAAGCTCATCACAACCCAAAGCAATGGATACCCATCTCAACCCCCAACATTTTTTAACACACAGAAAACTCAAAACTGAGCATGGATACACATAATAGCAAAATCAAAATTTCTGGGCATGAAGAAAAAGCGTTTGGCAACCAAAAACGAAATGGCAATTAGGGAATCACCCTGGGAGAGCAAAACCGTTTCTAGAAAACGTTTGTGGGCACTCAAGGGACAAAAACGGCCTCCATAAACCCCAAATTCGTGTCTCCCTTCCTCCCAGCCATTGTGCAATACAAAAACAAGTTCCTAGGCATGGAAAATGCATGAGATAGATGAAAAACGTGATGGGAAAAGCCCCAACTAGATCAGACTACGTAAGAGGGAAAAGGCTTGGGCATTCAAGGGCCAAAATGACCTTCACATAGTCATTAACTGGCAGCAGGGAACCAATACAATTTTTGGGCAAAACCGTGACAGGTTGGCACCCGAAATTGGCACATACACAGTCACACAATTGGTGGAAACATTCAAAAACGATTTATGAGGTAGGAGATAACTATGGGGTTCACAAAAACGATTTTTCCATAATGAAAACCAATTCTGGAAATTCAAAAAACGATTTCACAACAATAAGGAAACAACAAGCTATCAAACTTATATGTTGAGCTTCCCAATGGATTCTCTTCTTTCCCCACAGTCCAGCCATCACAAAAACAGGATTTTCAGCTTGAAAACCAGTGAATTTACAATGTAGTCCATGAGAGAAATGCCCGGCAAGCTCCAAAAATGTGAGAGAGAAAAAACTGATCATGGATAATGGCTTGGGAAGGCAATTTGTGGGTGTTTTCTTGCCAAAGAAGGAGAAACACGATTTTCCATGAGGGTGGCTTGCCCATACTCGAATTTGGACAGCCATACCTCCCCAATCCGCAAGGCATTAACTACTTCACCCAACTCTCGGGAGAAATCAATGATTGGGCACCAAAGTCAACATGGGTAGTTGATGGTTGATGGGTTCTCTCATTGACACTTGGCTTGACTTCATTGGCTCAAGGGTTTGAATATTTCCCTCCCAATTCATTGTAATATCATGCCCCCATCTCTTGTTGCATTGCATAGCTAGTTGTGAGTATTTTATTAAAATGCATATTTACAATTCCAATGTCCCTGGCTAGCACGCAAACCATATGCATCAATAAATCGATGGCAGGGCCTTGGCCTTGAGCTCCTCACCATGATTTCATAACAATATTACATCATTTACAATTTTAATGCCATGGGGTCAAACTGGGGACGTTACAATAGAGTACTTACATGTTGGTGGAATTTTGCTAGGAGATCCCTTTCATCCATAGGAGGCAAAAGCTTTGATCTTTGAGGCTAGGATCGTTCTGAAGGTGTTACGGTGTCAAAGCTAAGTTATAACCTCTCTCTTTGTACTTTCTTTAATTACATTAATGCAAATTCTTTCCATAAACAACTTGTCATTATAAGGTTTAGGATTGGCTTCTTTGACTGTTAATCTAGATTGATTTATGATTATATGCTATCACTACTTGTTTGTTTCCACTTGTTTCATGTTGTTTTGAATCTGGAGATCTAGAGATCAAGGAGTTGAATCAATCAATGAGATAGGAATTGTGTTCATAAGGTGAGTTATTTCTGGACTTACTTTGCAATTTAATCAATCTAGGAAAGTTATATGTATTGTGTATTTCTTTTGATCTAGATCTGAACCATTCGGACTAGGGAGATCTGTTTGTGTCCGCACTTACCGATTTTCCACAAACAAAATTGGCGACTCCATTGGGGAAAGGTATCCCATAGTTTTTTATTTGGTTGTAATTTTTGATTTCTTGATTTCCTTCTAATTAGCCTCGTAATTGCCACTTTTTTAATTGGATATGACTATCAGAGAGCTTATGGGTGATCCATACTATGATTGGGACTTTATATTGAGCCATTTATCTTTTTTTTTGTTGATATTTTTTATTTTTTCATACTTGGATCCCGCCCGACTCACTTGGGTAGTTTTGTGCCTGCGCCACTGTAAATTTGACACACTTTAACTTCATAACTCTGACGCACTTTACCTTCAAGTAGCCTTCGTCACTAACACCCTTTTCATGTTTACAACCCACGTCACTAACACACTTCCTATGAGTGCAAAGCGCATCACAGGGATTCCAACACTCTAGTGTACACTTGTAGGGTGCGTCACCCTTCAAAATTTGTTGAATTTTGAATTTTGACCTAAAACCATTGATTTGTACAAGTGGATTCATACAACTTGGACATAAGAACGTAAAATTTCCCTATGTTCCAAAGATTTTTTAATAATCTATATTTTTGAAACATTGATGTCTATAAGAAAGTATTGCGGGAAGGGCCATGGTTATGGGGAAGCGCTGGACTTTTTAAACTCCATGGTTGGCATGTACTTAAAAGGATTTTGTGGTAAACAAACATTCAGAGCAGAAAATAGGTAAGCCGAGATTAGTGGTCAATTTCAAACCACTAAATACTGTTTTGCAGAAAATCAGGCATCCTTTGCCTGATAAAGCAAGTTTACTTCAGAAGATTACTGGCTGCACTATCTTCAGTAAATTTGATTTGAAATCCGGGTTTTACCAAATAGGAATTGAGACCAAAGATAGATACAAAACTGCTTTTGTTGTTCCCCATGGACAATACCAATGGAAAGTTCTGCCTTTTGGTATTAATAATGCACCTTCAGAGTTTCAGAAACGTATGGAGCGTATTTTTAGAGATATTCCATGGTTGGCTGTTTTCATAGATGATATTTTAATTTGTTCCAAATATTTGTAGGAACATCTCAAGCATCTACAACAGTTTTATGAGTTAGTATTCAAACATGGTTTGGTTCTGTCTACAACCAAAATGGAGATAGGTAAGACAGAAATGGACTTTCTAGGTCTCTATATAAAAGGTGGTCAAGTTGTTTTGCAAGAACATGTGCTGAAATCCTTTGACCATTTTCCGGATAGAATTCTGGAGAAAACCCAGCTCCAGAGATTTCTTGGTTGTTTGAATTACATTAGACCTTTCTACAGAGGGCAAGCCTCTGACATTCATTGTTTGCAGCAGAGACTTAAGAAAAATCCTGCAGCTTGGTCTGATGCAATGACACTAGTAGTCCAGCAAATTAAAGCCAGAGTCAAATCTTTGCAAGCTCTTCACCTTCCTCAGGGAGTTGGGAAGTTAATCATTGAGACAGATGCGTCAAACACTACCTGGGGTGGTGTGTTGCTTGAGGAAATTGAAAGAAAGGAAAACATCTATGGTTATGCCGCAGGTTCCTTCAAAGCTAAATTATCCTAGCAGCCATAAAGAAATATTGGTTGTAAAAAAGACTGTGAATCATTTCATTATCTACCTAAAACCAGTGCGCTTCACCATTAGAAATGATTTAAAAATCATGCCTGGTATTTTTAAAAATGAAAATCTAATGGCAGAGAATAGTAGCAGAATTTTAAAATGGTTCATTTGGCTGTCTAATTTTGATTATGACATAGTTTATCAGCCTGGATATTTAAACTGCTTAGCTGATATGTTAACTCGGGAAACTGTGCATCAAGCTCCCATTCTAAGTATGTTTACAGCAGGTACAAGTTCAGGTACTAAATATGAAAAGGGAAATGGCCCTATGCCAGATGAAGAAAAGCTACCCAGAAATGCTTTATTTCTGAAACCTTGGGATAATAGTTTGTCTGTTGCAGAACTGAGGGAATTGCTTGATTACATTGATAGACATCAAGCTGAAAAGTTCCTTAGCCTGACTTTGATAAAATAAATCCAGACGAGTCCATGTAAGCTCCAGATTCTAGAACGATGGGAAAAGAAAGCCTTTAATGGATTTCAAAAAGCTCAAGAGCAGTTGAGGAAATGCAGAAAACTATGGATCGACTGCAATGATGAGAAGAAAGGACCGCGCTGGTATGTTGATTTAGGTGAGGGAAACCTCACATTGACCTCCTATAATCTGATTCTCCAATTTTGCAGAGAACATACAGCTATAGTCATTTGCGTAGACACTGGAAACATGCGCAACAAAAAATGGTTTGGTTGGACTGAGGTATTCTTGGATAAATTCTGTCCTAGAGCTGATTGGCTGAATCGAAGGGCTAATTTCATTCTCCATCTTGAAGCTGACATGCAGGTCGTAGATCAGCACAATCTATGGTTTAAGTTTTTATTAAGACACCATGGTGGAAGGTATACACCATTAGAGCATTCTGTAAATATTACACAGAAGTTTATAAAAAGGGATGCTCAAGGCAATCGATTGGATACCCAGATCCACAGAAGAACCCTGCCATTAACTTATCGGGTTGAATAAATGTTTGCTTCAGAGTTTTTGTTTGATAGCTGTGAGGCACTACATGGATCTGATGTTGAACAATGTTTCGGAGAGTTGCTTTATCCTGAACCGGAATATTTAGAGGATCAGTTCTATCCGTATGATGGATCGCAGCAATGATACAACTGGGAAGATGACTTGGCTCAGCGAGAGATCGAGGAGAATCTCTTTGATGAGGGCGCTCTTGATTGCGTCTATGGCGGTCAACCTTGCGGACCACCAGGTTATGAAGAAATCAGATGTGTTTGCGGTTCCGGTTTCGAATAGTGTTGGAATCTTTTCTCCGGAATAAAGCCATGGGTCCAGTTTGCTTTGTATATAACTTTGCTTTTGGAAGCCGTAGTGGACCGGATTAATAGCTCCACTTTGTATTGTCGGCCATGTTTCCGACCTTATGTGTTTTCGGGATGCTTTTCCCCGATGTATTTTAGTTGGGCATATATGTCGGTCGGTATCTTTACTTTTATGATGAAGTAGTGTGGGCCAGAATCTTGTCGGCCATCGAATCTGCTTTCGGTGTGACTAGTCCGGTATGGGCCGTCTTTGTCGGTTCCAAGTCCCCTCATGGCGATGCCTCATAGGGACGAGATAAACATGGTGTTGTCCCACCATGTCCTTGGAATCTTGCTTTTTCACTGGTTTGTGTGAGTTTGTGTTCACCGGATAACCTCCTTAAAAGCTATAAATACAAGGTCCTGGAGCTCATTTAGATCATCGAGTCTTAGGTGCATTGAGCTGGTTAAGAGCTCTGCAAGTAGAGTGTCGAGTTGTTCCAGTAGTAGGAAGCTCTGTGTGAGAACCGAAGCCACTATGCTCTGTTAGTTGCCTACTTGGGTAAAACATAGCTTCAGAACACTGAAGCCCATCTCTGTATATTGATAGATTCTGTGTGAGGTGTGTTAGTGGACATATCCTGGAATCCCCAGGAGCCTGCAAGTAAGTTTATGCCTTCGGGAAATTCTGAAAGCTAAAAGGGCCCAAGACATTGTGTTCAGACACTCAGTCGAGTGAATGTGGTGATGAACTTTGCAAATAGAGGTCGATCCACTTGAGTCTATAATTTGTAATGCCGTTGAAGTAAATAAAAGTGAATTGTGTGGGAGATCCTGGCGTAGTATACAGAGCCAGTGGTAGCGATTTATTCTAGTAATACTTGTCATTTACTCATATCTTATGAATGTTGTGTATGAATGAATGTTAAATCTAATGCAATATCATCTCTCTGTGTTAAATTGGTTGTCTGTTGCCACTCTACAATAGTATCCTATAGGCCGTGGAAATGACCACTGAGCGGATTGTTGGAGTCTAAAGGTGTAAGAGTTGTCCGAAGTCGTAGCAGTAAGGCCCGCTGGGGTTAGGGGAGTAAGTCTATAGGTTTCCGGAGACTAGTTTAAGTCAGCACTCACCTTTTAATTTAAAAATGGACCCAACAATGGATGTTGTTGAGCTGACACACTTAGAGTGTGAGACAGCCAATGAAACGGAAGTATCTTTAGCAAAAAGAAGAAATTCTTCATTCAATCCTTCATCTTCTAATGAATCTTCTTCTTCATACATAACTATAAATGACCAGAACCCATCTGAGAACTGGCAATTTCCTCAGATCTTTCCCCGTGATGTTTACAGACTTAATTGGTGGAATCTTCAGTCAACCACACAAATCCAAGTGTCCAGCATAGATGTTGCCTTTACTCACAAACAAGAACCAATTCATATAAATCTGTTAGATAAAATTCAGATAGATTGGGCATTACCTAAAAAGTACAAATATGCTCATTTTGGAGCTATCAAACTTGGACCAGGTCCCTTGGTACGTCCACGTATTCGAGTTTCTTCCCTTTCTTGTGTTGTAGACACCTGACATAAGAATTTTTCAGATGCTGTAATTGGTGGTTTTATCGCTCCTTTGCATGATGGCCCGACATTTGGGACTATGTAACCCAAATTCTCTGTAAGCTTAGATGATCCCCATATCTATACTCTCCTTAAAGCATATATCCTTCCTAAGGGATTTGATATGGAGAATGGCTCTCGCATCATCCAATTAAAGGGTGGTGTATGTGTTCGTTTTGGTAATGGTACACTTCCCTAGCTACGTTCCCATGTTCACCAGAGTTCTGCAGACTGCAGCGTGGTGGAAACCCCAAATGCAAAATCTAAAAATGCAATGCCTATCACATTTAACTGGACCGGTATCACTTATCCTACATCTTGGGAACTTAAATATTTTGAACTTAGAAACAGAGAAGGAGTTGTTGCTTCCTATAATCCACAACCCTTGATATTTGACGAAGCCTCCAGCTCATTCTGTTCAACCCAAGAAGAGCCTATCAAACGATTTGGTCCTCCTTTGATCAAGTCAACATCCATGTCTTCATATAATAATGCTAAGCTTCAGGCTATGTCAAATCAACTTAGTAGCCAATCAATAGCTAAGGATAAAGCCAAAGCCCTTGCAAAGCCATCTGATTCTGTAAATACTTCTTCCTCTTTTTCAGGTTTGACTGATTATGAACATAGAGGTCAACATGCCGCCTGTCAGGCATGTCAGAAAATAAAACAAAAATTGCAACACAAAATCAAGCAGCATGAGTTTCCATCTCTAGGAATGTTTTCTTTACCTAGAGACAAAACAAGCGTAGAAGTTACGAATACTGCGGGACAAAATTCATTTTTACTTGGTAGGAATTTGCCACCAGATGTATCCTTTAGACAGTATTCCCAAGACGGTATGACTAGAAGGGAATTCATCCCTACTAAGTCTTCTGCCACGGATCAAACGGTATCTCATGAGATAAAGTTATCTAATTGGCGAAACTTGGAGGCATTGCATACTGCAAGAAATGTGGATGATATGGCAAGTGATATTCTTCTGTTGAAACATAGTTGTTCTGAACAAAGAGAACAATTAGATAAGGTCATCATCAAGCTAGAATTGCTTGACCATTTGCTTCATGATACGACCCAGATTGAGAGAGCTATTCAAGAAGCTTCTCAGAAACTTGAAAGAAGACTAGCCGTGTTGAGCGATCTCAGCTCAAAAACAAAGGAACTTAAACAAAAACAATACATAGTTCCTGATCATGTCTTGAAGCTAGCTAGAAAGGGTAATGGTAAATCTGCTTCATTAGGTCAATTCAATGTGATACCTAATGATGAGAAACCAGAATGGGATTTTGGTGAAAGCGATGCTCTCAAGCAAAGCATTGAAGAATGGATCACTGAATTTAAAGCTTTTAAGCCTATATTGGATCCACAACATGTTGTAGATTTGAACATGATGGCAGTAGAATCATCAAACAGGAGAAGAATTGAAGCCCCTGAAGGGTTTGACACCCATATGCTTGATGTTGCTTCTGCATCAGCCCCTCCTCCCAAAACCTTCACTTTTGGGATAAATAATATGAACAATCTCATCTCTCAAATGCCTGAGCATCCTGTCCTAAATATCCAGTGTCAGTCAAGGAGTGAAGTAAAGAATGCAATCCAATTACTTACTCACTGGACATTGTACAAAAAACAGCAAGATCACAATTTAACTGGTCAAATGTTAGCAACACAATTGATTGCTGGTTTATCAGGGCTTGCTTATGAATGGTGGCGATGGTTGCCACAGGAAACTCGCAATGAACTGTTATCTGCAGATGATGCCGATGAACAGATTTTGTCTGTCTTTTGCAGAGAATTCTATGGCCCTCAAGAGGGTGAAGACTATGATCATTTAGCCTCACTTTTCATTTCAGCACAGCTCTGTGATCTTAGTAAAGATGAGGAGTATTTATGCTACATGCAGATATTGTTAATATCATCTGGAAAGTCTGGGAACCTAGCCTATCTGAAACACTATCTTCGTAGTTACCCTGGTCATGTACCAGATGCAGTAGAACAAGCTTTAAAAGATAAGAAGATAGAGTCACGAAGCCTTTCACTAGCACAACTACATGGTCAGATCTTATAAACTTGGCAGGACCATTGTCTTGAAAGATGTGTTAGTAAAGACTTCAAGAGGCATCAAAAGATGTTTTCTGCATCCTTCTGCAAGGATGTCGCAGGGATGCCGGATTGGGGGTGTGGTTCCCATAACAGAGGACACTTTGGCAAAGGAGGTTGCCATTGTGAAAAGAAAAAGAAGCATAAACATTTTTATACCTCTAAATCAAGGTACCATCCAGATAGACCATATCAAAACATCGCTATAAAGAATATAGATCGAAGAAGCCTTACAAGAAATTAAAGTACAAATCTAAAAGATTTATTAAAAGAAGGCATGAAAAAGGAAAAGAGGATGTTTGTTTCATATGTGGTAAAACAGGTCATTGGGCAAGCAAGTGCCCTGAAAGAAAAGTAAAACCTAGATTAGCTGCACTGTGTACAAAGATTGATCCTGCTTGGTCGGATCTGTATAAAGTATCTTCCACTTCACCTGATCCTATAGATGAAGTTATTTATTTACCTGATTCTGAGTCTGAGTCATCCTCCTGTACAAAAAGTGAATCTGATGGTCCCGTTTCGGCTAAATGTGGTCAATCTCAGTCTTCCTCCTCTGAGTCCGAATCTGATCCCGAACCACATTTAGGGGGGCGTGAGAAGCTAGACTATGATTTTTCTTTGTATATGTTTTCTAGTTCTTCTTCTTCCTTTCAGATTGAAAAGCAGATTGCTTCAATAGATCTGCAACTAGCATCAATACCTGTATATAGACATGTTGAAAGGACTGAATTAAGAGAAGAAAAAAGAGTACTCCAGCAAAGACTTCAGTCTTTAATTCAAGACAAGGGTAAGGAAAAAGCTACTCTGGAATATAACCTAATAGAACTGTATCAAGATTATCCTGGAAGTCATACAGATAGACAAGCTCATCGACAGGATAGAGAGAAGTTGTTGAAGATGCAGATAAAAGAGAAACATACTAAGATAAAAGAACTGCTGAAAGAAGCAGATGCAATCAAGCATGCTCTTACAATTCTGATGCAAGAGAAAGATCAGTCATCAGAAGAAGAATTGTCTAAAGAGATAGAAAGAGTCCGTGGCCACCCTAAAGAGTCTCCTGAGTCTTCCCCAGAGAGATCTCTGTCTCCAAAGTCTCAGAATATAAGTTTGCTTGGAGCCCTGTTAGGTCCAAAGTTATTTGTTACCTTAGATTTATGTCCTGATGAATTTAGACCATATCCTATTCAATGTCTGATAGATTCTGGATGCCAATTCAACCTAGCCAGAAGTAATGCCATTCCTTCATTTTACTAGGAAAAAACAAAAGAATTTGGTTCTGCAATACAAGGAACTCCTGTTTATTTGACTGGTAATATTCAAGATTTTCCTGTTTCATTATCAGGTGTCAAGAGTTCAGTCTCACTTTTTAGGTTAGATGCAGTCCGGGAAGATTGTGTTCTTGGTTCGGAATTCTTGATAAAGGTCATCCTATTCTCAATAGATACCCATAAAATGATGTTTGTTTGTACCGTTAATAACCAGTCAGTTTCTCTTCCTTTGAGTCACAAGTTTGTACAGAGATGTAAACCTTTACCTGCTCCTTCAGAACAGTCTAAAGCTTCTCTAAATAAAATGGAACGATGTATTTCTTATGCAGAAGTTCATAGTGAGAAATTCCTAGCAGGAATAATAGAGAAGTTAAGAAAAGATTGTTGTTCAGAAAGTCCCAATGCTTTCTGGACCTGGGAGAAATATTTTGTCTCTCTCCCTTTTGACCCATTACAGAAGATAAGGCCAATGAAAGCCTCTGCAAGATTAATGAGTCCTTTTGAAAGAGATTTCTGCTCAAAAGAAATCCAAGAGCTTCTAACTAAAGGACTAATAGAACCATCAAAAAGTCCTTGGGCTAGTAGAGATTTTGTGGTAAACAAACATTCAGAGTAGAAAAGAGGTAAGCTGAGATTAGTGGTCAATTTCAAACCACTAAATGTTGTTTTGCAGAAAATCAGGTATCCTTTGCCTGATAAAGCAAGTTTACTTCAGAATATTACTGGCTGCACTATCTTCAGTAAATTTGATTTGAAATCCGGGTTTTACCAAATAGGAATTGAGACCAAAGATAGATACAAAACTGCTTTTGTTGTTCCCCATGGACAATACCAATGGAAAGTTCTTCCTTTTGGTATTAATAATGCACCTTCAGAGTTTCAAAAACGTATGGAGGATATTTTTAGAGATATTCCATGCTTGGCTGTTTTCATAGATGATATTTTAATTTATTCCAAAAATTTGCAGGAACATCTCAAGCATATACAACAGTTTTATGAGTTAGTATTCAAACATTGTTTGGTTCTGTCTACAACCAAAATGGAGATAGGTAAGACAGAAATGGACTTTCTAGGTCTCCATATAAAAGGTGATCAAGTTGTTTTGCAAGAACATGTGCTGAAATCCTTTGACCATTTTTCGGATAGAATTCTAGAGAAAACCCAGCTCCAGATATTTCTTGGTTGTTTGAATTACATTAGACCTTTCTACAGAGGGCAAGCCTCTGACATTCATTGTCTGCAACAGAGAATTAAGAAAAAGCCTGCAGCTTGGTCTGATGCAATGACACTGGCAGTCCAACAAATTAAAGCTAGATTCAAATCTTTGCAAGCTCTTCACCTTCCTCAGGGATTTGGGAAGTTAATCATTGAGACAGATGCTTCAAACACTACCTGGGGTGGTGTGTTGCTTGAGGAAATTGAAAGAAAGGAAAACATCTGTGTTTATGCCTCAGGTTCCTTCAAAGGCATCGAGCTAAATTATCCCAGCAGCCATAAAGAAATATTGGTTGTAAAAAAGACTATGAATCATTTCATTCTCTACCTGAAACCAGTGCGCTTCACCATTAGAACTGATTTAAAAATCATGCCTGGTATTTTTAAAAATGAAAATCTAATGGCAGAGAATAGTAGCAGAATTTTAAAATGGTTCATTTGGCTGTCTAATTTTGATTATAACATAGTTTATAAGCCTGGATATTTAAACTGCTTAGTTGATATGTTAACTCAGGAAATTGTGCAGCAAGCTCCCAGTCTATGTATGTTTACAGAAGGTACAAGTTCAGGTACTAAAGATGAAAAGGGAAAAGGCCCTATGCCAGATGAAGAAAAGCTACCCAAAAATGCTTTATTTCTGAAACCTTGGGATAATAGTTTGTCTGTTGCAGAGCACAGGGAATTGCTTGATTACACTGACAGACATCAGGATGAAAAGTTCCTTAGCCTGACTTTGATAAAAGAAATCCAGACGAGTCCATGTAAGCTCCAGATTCTAGAACGATGGGAAAAAGAAAGCCTTTAATGGCTTTCAGAAATCTCAAGAGCAATTGAGGAAATACAGAGAACTCTGGATCGACTGCAATGATGAGAAGGAAGGACCGCGCTAGTATGTTGATTTAGGTGAGGGAAACCTCACATTGACCTCCTATAATCTGATTCTCCAATTTTGCAGAGAACATATAGCTATAGTCATTTGCGGAGACCCTGGAAACATGCGCAACAAAAAATGGTCTGGCTGGACTGAGGTATTCTTGGATAAATTCTGTCCTAGAGCTGATTGGGTGAATCGAAGGGCTAATTTCATTCTCCATCTTGAAGATGACATGCAGGCCGCAAATCAACACAATCTCTGGTTTAAGTTTTTATTAAGACACCATGGTGCAAGGTATATACCATTAGAGCATTCTGTAAATATGACACAGAAGTTTATAAAAAGGGATGTTCAAGGCAATCAATTGGATACCCAGATCCACAGAAGAACCCTGCCATTAAATTATCGGGTTGAATCAATGTTTGCTTCAGAGTTTTTGTTTGATAGCTGTGAGGCACTACATGGATCTGATGTTGAACAATGTTTCGAAGAGTTGCTTTATCCTGAACCAGAATATTTAGAGGATCAGTTCTATCTGTATGATAGATTACAACAACCATACAACTGGGAAGTCGACCTGGCTCAGCGAGAGATCGAGGAGAATCTCTTTGATGAGGGCGCTCTTGATTGCGTCTATGGCGGTCAACCTTGCAGACCACCAGGTTATGAAGAAATCAGATGTGTTTGCGGTTCCGGTTTCGAATAGTGCTGGAAACTTTTCTCCGAAATAAAGCCATGGGTCCAGTTTTCTTTGTATATAACTTTGCTTTTGAAAGCCGTAGTGGGCCGGATTAATAGCTCGACTTTGTATTGTCGGCCATGTTTCCGGCCTTATGTGTTTTCGGGATGCTTTTCCCCGATGTATTTTAGTTGGGCCATATATGTCGGCCGATATCTTTACTTTTATGATTAAGTAGTGTGGGCCAGAATCTTGTCGGCCATCGAATCTGCTTTCAGTGTGACTAGTCCGGTATGGGTCCGTCTTTGTCGGTTCCAAGTCCCCTCATGGAGCTGCCTCATAGGGACGAGATAAACATGGTGTTGTCCCACCATGTCCTTGGAATCTTGCTTTTTCACCAGTTGGTGTGAGTTTGTGTTCACCGGATGACCTCCTTCAAAGCTATAAATACAAGGTCCCGAAGCTCATTTAGATCATCGAGTCTTAGGTGCATTGAGCTGTTTAAGAGCTCTGCAAGTAGAGTGTCGAGCTGTTCCAGTAGTAGGAAGTTCTGTGTGAGAGCCGAAGCCACTATGCTCTGCTAGTTGCCTACTTGGGTATAACATAGCTTCAGAACGTTGAATCCCGTCTCTGTATATTGATAGAGTCTGTGTGAGGTGTGTTAGTGGACATATCTTGGAATCCCCAGGAGCCTGCAAGTAAGTTTATGCCTTCGGGAAATTCTGAAAGCTAAAAGGGCCCAAGACATTGTGTTCAACACTCAGTCAAGTGAATGTGGTGACGAACTTCGCAAACCGAGGTCGATCCACTTGAGTCTGTAATTTGTAATGCTGTTGAAGTAAATAAAAGCGAATTGTGGGAGATCCTGGCGTAGTATACAAAGCCAGTGGTAGCGATTTATTATGGTAATACTTGTCATTTACTCATATCTTATGAATGTTGTGTATGAATGAATGTTAAATCTGCTACAATATCATCTCTCTGTGTTAAATTGGTTGTCTATTGCCACTCTACAATAGTATCCTGTAGGCGATGGAAATGACCACTGAGCGGATTGTTGGAGTCTAAAGGTGTAAGAGTTGTCCGACGTCGTAGCAGTAAGGCCCGTTGGGGTTAGGGGAGTAAGTCTACAGGTTTCCGGAGACTAGTTCAAGTCAGCACTCACCTTTTAATTTAAAAATGGACCCAACAATGGATGCTGTTGAGATGACACACTTAGAGTGTGAGACAGCCAATGACACGGAAGTATCTTTAGCAGAAAGAAGAAATTCTTCATTCAATCCTTCATCTTCTGATGAATCTTCTTCTTCATACATAACTATAAATGACCAGAACCCGTCTGAGAACTGGCAATTGCCTCAGATCTTGCCCCGTGATGTTTACAGACTTAATTGGTGGAATCTTCAGTCAACCACACAAATCCGAGTGTCCAGCATAGATGTTGCCTTTACTGACAAACA